>CM060952.1:104918996-105253996 GCA_030765055.1 Mantis religiosa
CCCAAAAACATTTAACAAATTCAAAAGGATCTTTAGAGAACAAAATATAATATTGGTACCAATAAATAGATTAATAAAATTGTTAAATTCAAAAACAAATAGACCTGAAATACACTAAGTAAATTGTAAAGTTTGTGAAAAAGTTATATATAGGACAGACCAAAAGAAACATGAAAACCTGAGCCAAAGTTCATGTTAAAAAGTCAAATTGAAACAGAAGACAAGTCAGCAGTATCATTTTAAAAACATAACGCTCACCCGAAACTAGTCCTTTAAAAATTAAAAAGTAACTGGCATAGAGTGGAAAATTGCTGGCCATAAATGTTTTAATTACTGCTGTTACTAAATTCCGCAAAACATCAGTCAGAATAACACTTTTTTAAAAAATAAAGTCTTATCACAATTAATGTACTAATAATAGAAGTATATTGCAAAGAAACTTTCCATTTACAATTTATTAATGTGTTCCCTCAAGTTATGTGATGCATGCTTTTTGCAGCAGTTTTCTATTGCTAAGACATATAATCTGTTTAACTGTTCTTCAAGCGAGTATAATGATATTTTGGTCAGAGATACTATCTGGAGAGCATGATTGATTATTGTACTGTTTATAAAATGAAAATAAAAATTATAATTATAAATAAGCAATAAACATTATTAGACCATTAAAAAAGGAATAAATTACTCATTACCATTTGTACTTAAAATTATACAGTTAGTCTACTGAGAACTCTGTATGCATTGAAAGAAAATCTGTGGTGTTTAAAGTACAGAGTGTCTCAGTTGACTCATTGTATAATTTCAATTTTACATTACTTCACAGTTTTAATTCTGATTTACCTTTTTAAATTACCATTCTTACTGTATAGCAGGCTACTATTTTGCTGTTTTGTGTGTTTTAAATATATGAAAAATATATAGTCAGGAATAAGTGAACCTAAGTTTTTATAACTCAGCACTATTATAATGTATTAGAAAAATAGATATAAAAAAGCAGATTATTTTGATTCAGGTCTGAATCTATTTCTTCCACCATTTTTTATTAATACTACATAATATATAAGTATAAATGTCTTTAGTTCCTGTTCTCTACTTCAATTTCTACATTCTTTTTTTCGATGTTTGGTAGTATGTCATTGTGATTCTTGCACATTACCCCAGGTATAATCTATTATTGTGTAGCCAAGTGAAGGTATTGGTTTAAATTGTACCCAACTTGCTTGTCATGTCATGCTAAATTCTGCCTAAAGTACAATATGTAAATATACAGGTCTGCATCCTTATTATGAGAATTTCAGTTGAACTGAAACTTATGAGTCAAAACCAGTGTTTATTTTGACTTGCCTGTTTCTAAAAATTGTGTAAGTACTTATTTTTGTATAGTGTAACATTAGCTCTGAAGGCTCCAGATTCCACTATTGTTTACTACAAAATGACAGAGGGAATAGTTCCACCAGATTCTCCAGAAACTGCCAGGCGGAAGAAATTACTTGGTGAAAAGCGTCATTACTTAGGGTTGGAGCTACAGCAGAGACACTTGGAATTGTTGGATAAAGCATGTGCTTGTAAGGAGAAAGCAAAGAATGTGGACAAAAGCAATATTCAAGGTGACAATTTGACTGAAGATACAAACCAAAGTTTGAAAGCAGAAACAGAAAAAAATGGAAGTAGTGTAGAAAATATGACAGAGGAAGAAGTATTGGATACTGAAGTAATTCCAAATAGCAATAAAAACAATTCAGATGTTAGTGATAAGTACAGCCCAGAAATTCAGGAAATACAAAGTGATAATGACACCAGCTGTTCTTATTAAATTGTAATATTATGTTTGAATTTACTTAACAGACAGTTTTGCAGACAATTCAGAATAGCTGGTGTATGTAAATGAATTTTCAGATAATAATATGCCATGTTTGACTTACATGAAGTTTAGTCAAATTTGAATTAATATATGTTAGTGCATATCTCAAAATGTAAAGGCTAGACTATGTTAGAGACAAATTGCACAGTTTTAATTGGTGATGACATTGCACACAATCATATCACTGTCCACTCAATGACTTCAGCAGTCATATATTTATTCATGTGAATTTATTCAATTTATTAATATATTTATTATTTATTAATATATTAATATTAATATATTAATGCATAGAATTCACAGGGTTGTTATTGTTTCACACAATATGTACAACAAAGTTAGGAAAAGGTACAGAGAGACCCAAAAACCTCTCAACCTGCTGTGCAGTGTTTTAGCTGTCTACACCCTTGCCACTCGTTTCCGTTCTCCACTATCATTGACATGCATGGATGAAAGCATGCAACTTTAGTTACCCTGTTATTAAAGGAGATACTGAAATTTGTCACCAGCTTGTCACATGTTTGGCATGTCTTTAAGAAGTTATCACTTGTCCTAGTTCAAACTGAGAAAGTGTCCTTTAGGACAGAATTAATAAAGATTTGTGGCTCTTTTGGTCCCCTGATCTTAACCTCCTGCAATTTCTATTTCTGGGAAAACTTAATGCAGAAAGTGTACAAGACAAACCCACACACCTTGGAAGAACTAAAACAAAATATCTGTCAGGAAATTGCTAACATTTCTCAATGTGAACTACAGCAAGTTATGGATAGTTTCCTGAAGAAGTGCCAAATATGTATGTACAATGGAGTAACTAGTTTCAGCATCTCCTTTAATAACCTAGGTAAGCAAAACCTTAAAAGTAGTTTTAAAAATGTTGCATAGTTTTATCCATGCCTTTTTATAATAGCAGCAGATGGCAACATGTGCAGAGGGTGCAGACAGGCAAAGCACAAAGCTGGCAGTTTGGATGTTTTTGGGTCTCTCTGTAGAATCAGAGTGAAAAATTCAGTGACATAGCCAATATTTGTACCATAAATATTCCAGTTTTTGTGCAGTTGTTTTGACCAACTGTGTGTCATCATTGATGTTAATGGCAATGAGTTATTCTCATCTTCTGACAGCTGGTTTCACTAACATCAAACATCTTATTTAACTTGAATAAAAGTTTCAAAACCTTTTAATGATGCAGAGACCTGCAAATCAGATTAACACTTAATCAACTATTTTTCCACCATTTACAGATGAAAATTAAAATTAATAAGAAACAAAACATGGCTATGCAACAGGTAATAGATTTGGTTATGGAGAACAGCAAATATGAAGGTAGTGATGATAATTCTTGCAGTACAGGAGAAATACAGATGATCAATGAATCAGAGAGTAACATTTTATTTTTATTATTATTATTATTATTATTATTATTATTATTATTATTATTATTATTATTATTATTATTATTATTATTATTATTATTATTATTATTATTATTATTATTATTATTATTATTATTATTTATTATTTATTATTATTTATTATTATTAATAATTATTATTTATTATTATTTATTATTATTAATAATTATTATTTATTATTATTTATTATTTATTATTATTATTTATTATTTATTATTATTATTTATTATTAATAATTATTATTTATTAATTATTATTTATTAATTATTATTTATTAATTATTATGATTATCATTATCATTATTATTATTATTTGAATGTAAATTATGCTGTAGATTTTGTGATGTTTTGTCTCACATAACCTGCAGATTTGCTTCCATAGTTGAATGCCCAGCATTCTGGCTTCACAATCCAAAAGACCCAGGTAAGAAATAGGGCAAGAAATATATTTTAATTAGAATTTTTGATCTACCTTCTACTACTGATTTATGAAACGTTTTTGAACAAAAAGAGCAAGAATTAGAATTACTATCCAATACATAACAGTTAAAGAATAGAAATTTTACTAATTAGCTAAAAGATTTGTGCACCACAGGATCTATAATTATTTTTTGTATCAACACACCTAATCTCTACTGCATCATGTATTGTCACACAGTACACATTCCACTGTCCTTTACAGACCATAAATGTTTATATGTTGGATCAAGCTATCATATCCAATGGGTAAAAATGTTAATGATAGCACCTGAGGAATTGCTTTTGGAGTAGATGTTGCCATGTTGCCATCTTGGAGTCCTGTAACCTACTCACCATTCCTTTTTATGTGATTTTCTTTTATAGCAAAATCATGACATGCAGAAAGTAAACAAAGCTATGTTTTTGATATTGCACGTGCATGGATGTAAATGGCAACCTAAAAGAGGGAGTGAGATCTAGCTAGTTTTGGGAGATTTTAGGTTTCCTTCCATTATGTTTTGAGCAATTTAGTAACAGTGACATTCAAATTAATTGATGAAACTATTTGTAGTCAGCTTTTCATACTATGTCACCTACATTTTGATTTTTTGAGATGACTTATTTCTGGAGATGTTGCTTCCATTTTCAACCTTGAAGATCGAGTGACATAGTGTGAAATACTGACTACAATTAGTTTTATTAATTTTCTTCTTTATTTTGTAAGTGCTGAAAGAAATGCATAGTGTAATGGGGAAGTATAGTTGAAAATAATGGCATATAGAGGCTACAAGAGTAGTGAACAGCATTATGTGAAAATATCTAAATGAGGAAAACCTAATGCTGGTAAATGTAAGCTTAAAATATACGTATAGTCAACCATAAGCATTAAATCTACATTGTTAAGAAATGTACATGAGCAAAGCAAGCATGCTTTGGTAAAACAAATGATTGCTAATTAATATAAGCTTAAATATATAAAACAAAATAAACTATCTTCAATGAATCAGAAACATAATATAGTCATAAGCATTGTTAAAAAATGCATATAAGCAAAGTGGGCATGCTTTGTTAGTGTAATGTTGGCATCTGTCCAGTTGAGATAACAGTATTTGTTAGTCAAAAGATAGCAGTTGTGGTGATGGAGTAACAAGAAACATTGCTAATATGTTTCTGTGAAGAACCTGATATTGAAGAGAGGAAATGCTTTATTTTTACCCATTGGATACAGAAGGTTGTTGGTATATGTTTCATTCTCAATATATTTGTTTGGCAGAATGTAGTGTTTCCACCTCCCCTCTTTTCCTCCACAGCCTACATATATGGAGACTAAATTCATCAAAACCTTTTTTTTCTTTCATTTATACCCTGCCTTTAACTGCGGTGTTCATATCGGTGGCCATTCTCCTATGGAACATATCAAAGGTGTTACTCGTATTCGTTGGGTCTGAATGAGTATATCAAGCACATATTCACACTTTCATTCATACTTGCAGACTCTGGGGAAGATGAGGAATTATCTTGGTCAGAGAAAAATCCCCACCCCCTCTGCCGGGAATCGAACCCGGGACCCTTAATTTGTTAGGTAGGTAAAACAAGGTTTGATTTTGTGGATGACAGTCTATTTCTTTAATATGAATCTCATTTTAATTTTCTGCTGTTGAGGATGTTGCAAACACAATAAATTAAAGCTATCAACTTAATCTGATTCCTTTTTTTTTTTTTTTTCTGTAATAGTAAATATAATTATATACCTCTGCCTATCATAGTTGGAAAAAAGTCATAAAGGAGGCCAGCACTTTCAATAATAAAATTATTTGAGGACATTCTTTATAGCTTTTTGGGGTACATTCAGTAACATTTCCTGGTGACAATACTTTGGGTGTTTCCATGGGGCAATATTTGGAGTCTAAAATGCTCTCCTTTTCGGGTAGAAGTGGATACGCAACATATGCGCTTTTACTCATCCGGGAAGACTACTGATAATCTTGGTTGGGCCGTTGGTGATCCAGCACACTATGCTACTGGCTATCCGGGCTAGTACCAGGAAAATTTAGGTGCCTCCAAACACTGTGGGGGCGGCGGCCATTATAAGGTAATCATCTCCACTGCATGAGTAATTCGGTAACATTAAGCAGCAAAGACGAAGTAAAATCCTTACCTTATAAAAGGTGCTGAAAATGTTGACCTGCTTTCAAACATGCAGCATATTTCGTGACAATGTTCTCCCTCACTTGCCTAAGCTCAGCAGAAGGAATTCTTATGATTTGTTTTATAATGTTGTCACTAGGTTCTGTAGTGTATGAGGGTGAAAACGACAGTTTGTCAAAGAACCTCATAAATAAAAATCACAAGTAGTTATAACGGGGGAATGAGGGGGCCATATATCTATACTTGTAGTTCTATTATGAACTCTTGTTGTATTTAATGATTCCGTAGCCTTATGTGATGTTGCAGAATCTTGTTTGTACTGACCATAGTTTTCTTCTTCAATAAAGGGATCAAAAACTGCTCAGAATTAGCCTCCGATCTCACTCTGCATTAATTTTGTCATTAAAAATCATGACTCCAATTATTATTCTAGCACTTATTGCACACCACAATCCAATTTTGAGGTCACCCGTATTGTATTTTGTGGAATAGTAAGAGTTTTCGGAAGCCAATATCAACTGTTGTGACTGCTCATTTATCCATTTAAGTGAAAGAAAGACTTTTCAGAGAAAAACAAAGCTCTGGATCAATGAAACCACATTCAAAGATAGAAAATACCAATTCAACAATTCCCTCGCTTAATGGGAACATTTTGTATCAACGCTTACACTCGAGCATAGTGATAGAGCTTAAGCATTCGTAGACATGTACTATTACTCTCAGAAAACTGAAATACACTTTGTTGAGCTAATTTGTGGAGCAATTTTAGAGGCAAGCCTTCCAAAATGGCACCGATTACATTCTGTTTATGTTCTGTTAAAACAAGTCTCCTAGAATGTTTCTTGCCCAACACCAACTCGAAGCCTGCCTCGGTAGCATGGTGGTAGCATGTCTGCCTCACGTTCAAGAGGTCCCGAGTTCGAATCTCGGTCAGGGCGAGTTACTTGGATAAGGTTTCTTCGGGATTTTCCCTTATCCTGAAAGATGAATGTCAGGTAGCTCAATGGACCGTGAGCTCATTTGAGCGTCATTTCACCCATTCCATTCATTGTCCGATATGACTTAACTTTGGAGGACGTAACAAAAATAAAAATAGAAAAAACCAACCCGAAGCTTGACATGTAACCAGGATCTCGCGGATAGCTTTTCTTGAGGTGGTAAAGCATTTGGAAACGTTTCAGCATACTCTGAACGCACACAACGAGCAGATTTGTGTTTAAATGAACTTTACAAATAAACAAACGTTCTTCCACAGATTAGTGACGTACAATGTTTGCTGAATCGAGAAAGGAACTTGAAACAGTAGAGTGGAACGTGGTGCCAATACACCTTTGAGTGAATTTCTGGTCCGAAATCCCACTTGGTAGCAAGGGTAGCGCTCAGGAATGAAGAGCCGCGGCTGGGTTTAGTTGTATAATTAGGACTGTATATTATGTTTCGAGTTTTTCAGCATTCGACAAACTACAAGAACGCTTTCTGCACGTACTACCTCATTGTTACATGCGTTCCGCTAATAAATGTACGCCAGGATATGTTTTCTTCTCCAAACCTTTTATTTCCACACGATTCTATTCCGATGATTAGTTTTATTTGTATTTACCGCAGCTCTATTTCACGAAAATCCCACGAATTATGGTCCTAATGGCTCAAGCGTATTGCTTTTGGGACCTCTTGATTGTTATAATCTTCCTTTCTTTCTGGCTGTTCTTCCAAATCTTTTCTTAAAAAGGGGAAGGGTATTCATGGTACTTCAAAGTTAGCACATTTATTCTGCACTCTAAAAGCTATTTAAAAGAGAAAGGGAAAAGAAACCAAACTTATTGCCCCTCGAGAATACACGAGCTGAAGTGTCATCTTAAACTGTTAATATGACATTTCAGCTTCCTGAAGAGCCAATGAAAATTGGATGCTCGTTATACAGATATATTCTATATACCCTAGTCATTACCGGAGTAATGACCATAATACTATGGAGGAACAGTGGCGTTATAATGCTTCTAAAAATCTAGTGTTCACAATTTCGCATTACCGTGTGAAGCTCGGAGAAAACACTTTTGAATACACTAGAACTCAGTTCAAACATCTTAGGGTAGTTCTTATTCTTTTTGAAAAAAGAAGGAATGCAAAAGGAAAGAATCACTGCAGTTTTAAGTCAGTTTATGTGTTTTAACATAAACACATAACCGTGGATGTCATGAAGCGCGGTAAAAGTTAACTCCAAATGCTGTACACGAATTTTGTGTCGTTCCTATGAATTCCTTTTGGCCAATTATGTCGCTTATGTTGCACCGGCAGTGGCATCCCATTGTAAACCGATATGAGATGGCGAATCAGTATGTTTAAAATGAAATCGGAAGATTGACGCACAAGTAGTGCGCAGGGCGGTACTCAATCCCCTTTCTGGACAACATTTAGCAACCTCCAGAGGTAATTCTGGGGATGGGTGGTTACTGTTGAGTTAACACCTTATTTGAGCAACAATCACAGTTCTGCCCATAAAATCATTTACAATGAGCTCGGCGCCGGTAATGTGTATGCCCAGTGGATACCAAAACAGGTTATTGAAGAACATAAGCAAAAAACGTCAACGCTTATTTGCTATTTTACAAAGAGGTGACACATTTTTCAGCCAAGCCATTACCTGTGATTAATATAGATTCATCGCTATAAATCAAAACTGAAACGCTAAAACTCAAAATTTAGTACGGTGTGGGAACATGCTAAACCTTCGATTTAAAAAAGTCAAATATATTCATGATTAGGCTTCCCTCTGCAGTTGCAGATGACCTCCATAGTCTGTGATCTAATTTCTGCTCAGGTAACAAGAGTTTTATGATTTGACGTAGTTTCATTCAGTCTGTGTTCTACTGTTTCCAGTGCTATCCATCTGCAAGGATTTGGTTTACGCGTGTTTTCTTTTGTACAACAGCTTTGCGCCGAATTTGCTCAATTTTAACAGCTCTATCAGTACTAGCATTACATATGATGCTGATTGCTTATGATGTCCATCCCGAATACCGAATATTTGTTTTTCGCCTATATATATATGTGTATATATATGTGTGTATATATATATATATATATAAATTTACGTCCCCCAATGTTAAGTCATATCAGATGGTGAATAAAATGGATGAAATGATGCTCAAATGAGCCCACGGTTCCTAAGCTTACAGTCATTCTACATTCAGCTTTCAGAATAACGGAAAACAGTTGAGAAAAACGTTATCCAGGTCGCCCTGGCCAAAATTCGAACTTGGGACTCTTGGATGTGAGGCAGACCATTTAAGCTACCAAGGTGGGCTCGTAAATAGATCAAACCTTTTTATCTCCCTTGCGTCGACTTTATTTGGTCTTGTCTCCTTTTTTTAAGTACATTTCCTAGGTCTGTAATTGGGATGCCAGACAGGAATATGGGATTTCGTGATCTCAGAGCTCTATATGGGACTATATTGGTTTAGTTGCAGCTGCTCTAGGCAAGGCTTATTTTGCTATTTAAGCAGATATTCTCACATGTATGGTTGAGCAAAAATTTGAAACATATATAGTTTTAGAACGGTATTATTTAATGCTTACTTGCTTAATGTGACTTGACTCATTTGCACATTCTAAAATCCTTAATTTTGCTGATTTATGGACAGCATTATGTCAGACTTCACATGACTTTAGCTTATGACATCAGTTTCCTGTTTAATTATTTCGACCACGTATTTACAGGTGGCCGGACAGGTTTGCTGACTAATGTAATCTGAGTCATCTAGAGTCCGAATTGCAGATAGTGTGCTTTGAGGAATATGAACATGATTAGCTTTGCTTGGAAAAGGTTTACTAGGTTCTTTAACGTCGGAATACTGATTTGGCATTAGGTCCATTTTTATAGACTCCATATTTAAGTGGTGCTTAAGCCATCAGCGGAGAGGAAGTCAGTTCACAGTCGAGAATAGAGACAGTGTAGGTTATTTAATTTATTTATTGATGTCCTCCAACTTTAAATCATATCGGATGATGAATAAAATGGGTGAAATGATGCTCAAGTGAGTCCGCGGTCCATGTAGCTTAGAGTTACCCGACATTCGTCTTTCAGGAGAAACCCCGAAAAAACCTGATCCAAGTAACTCACCCTGACCGAGATTCGAACTTGGGACCTCTTGAACGTGAGGTAGACACGCTACCGAGGCGGGCTAGGGAGTCAATCAGCAAGATTCACAACTATAGACGATCACGCATCTCCAAGGTAAGCCCGTATGGGTCTTCAATATAATTCTGTAATTGTTATCGCTGTTTCACCCCAAAGCTCTTAAAGACTTCGGGAGTGCCTTGTACTTCGGCTCAATAATTAGTATAAAGTGAGTGGGCTTAGTATGGACATATGAGTTGTCTCTCCTACTTTACTCTAACATCTGCTTTCCTTTTCCCTTTAGGTATGCATCTTGTTGCGGTGTAGATTGTGACTCATAAAGTGTAAGCTTTACAATTTACCATACGTAACAATATTTTGAGTTATTATCCACTGTACTGTATCAATAATATTCAATCCTGGGATATACTGATTGGTGTAGCCATCTCTTTCCTTTCCCCATTTTTTCTTGCTGTGTTAATGCAGCATCTTTAATCCACTTTTCCTAGTTGTATTTTCTAGTCTGCATTTCTAAGCTACCAAGTTAATGTTCTAACTTCATTTGCTGTTACTTTGATGTTTTCTAACTTCAGAGTTTCCTTCAACCTTATATCTTGGTTGATGATATTGAACAGGTTAGCATTGTTTATTAGTGTTAACTGAGATGGGCTAAGCTTTTCGGTTTTGTAATTCATAATTTTCTCTTACAAATGCTTCAATTGTAACAGATATTTGTCCACTCTTGGTTATTCTTCGCTAGCTCCTGTTCTTAAGATTTTCCACCACAAGTTTAGTTTTCCAGGTATCTTATTTGTGTAGGTGTGTAGTGTTTAACGCCCGCTTTTACTACATACGGCACCGCAGGCGATGACACTTATGATACATGAGATGAAGATGGAGCACCGGTGGAATGAGATGGCGGGGGAAACCGGAGATACCGGAGAAAACCCGCCCCAGTGCCGTGTTGTCCACCACAAATCTCACTTTGCGGTCGCCTGGGATCGTACCCGGGCCGCCTTGGTGAGAGCCAAGCGGTCACTGTGCCACGGCGCGGCCCGGTATCTTATTTGTGACACAGGTGAGGTCCCATATACACATTCCTCTAGATGAGTTTGGTGTAAGGTTGATATTGTTCAATTCGTCTATTATATCCATTTTTGATGAAAGTATACGCCTAATATCGCCCCCGCTGATGACATTACGGCCATGATAACGTTCTTCTTCTTCTTCTTCTTCTTCTTCTTCTTCTTCTTCTTCTTCTTCTTCTTCTTCTTCTTCTTCTTCTTCTTCTTCTTCTTCTTCTTCTTCTTCTTCTTCTTCTTCTTCTTCTTCTTCTTCTTCTTCTTCTTCTTCTTCTTCTTCTTCTTCTTCTTCTTCTTCTTCTTCTTCTTCTTCTTCTTCTTCTTCTTCTTCTTCTTCTTCTTCTTCTTCTTCTTCTTCTTCTTCTTCTTCTTCTTCTTCTTCTTCTTCTTCTTCTTCTTCGTCTTCTTCTTCATGACAGCAAATTATGCCATTTCTAAATTCAATATTAATTCTACCATACCTCTCTTGATGGGATTCCCCATTCTTCCTGTACTGCAAATCTTTGTACATTATGGAATACCTTTACACTGGTGTTTAACACTTTTACAAAAGTTACTGTCAATGTTCAAATGTTGAATGTGTCGAACAAATCGTGATATTTATTCATCTTCACCTCTGAGTCCTTCCACATTCCAGTTGAGTAATCGAATGATTTGCTTATTGCTTTCAAAATTTGGGCTATTGGTTGTAGTATTGAAAATAGGTCTGTTGATCTTCCTGTCTCCCTCATAAGTAGTCAAAAGGCATTCTACGCTTTTACCAGTTATTTAAATCTTAGCAGCATTCCAATTTTAAATGTTTTGCTTACTGTACCGTTAGATATAACTTGACGGCTCACAATATTCTCCACACCATTTGTTTGTAAATAGTGTACCACACCTTTATTTGCCCGCCTCTATAGCACAGGGGTAGCGTGTCTGCCTCACGTTCAAGAGGTTCCTAGTTCGAATCTCGGTCAGGACGAGTTATCTGGATAAGGTTTTTCGCCGGGGGTTTCCCTTATCTTCAAAGATAAGGTAATTCTAAAATATCAGGTAATTCTAAGCTCTATTGACCTGGGCTCATTTGAGCATCATTTCATACTTTTCAGTCATCGTCCGAAATGACGACGTTAATTAAAGAAACACCTTTCTGTTTCACTGTGACCTTACTTTTGACATTTTTGAGCTATATGCAGCTTTCGGCTGCTTGCAAAGATGTATTTCCTATTTTTACCTATTGCTTTTCCAGAGGAATATGTTTACTGGATACGGCCTATAAAATACTTGCTAAAATAATAAACAAACGGTTGCAGAATATAGCTGATTGTCTTCTCTCGTAAGAACAAAGTGGATTTAGAAGAGGCAGATCCTGTGTAGGTAACATTTTTATTGTCAAACAACTAATTGAAAAACATAGGGAGTTTAATAAAGAAACGCATATGACGTTTGTTGACAGAAAAAGCCTTCGATAGGGTAAACCGAATGGAAAATGTGGCAAATATTGGAAGAACGAGGATACCCACAACAATTAGTAAAAATGATACAATGCTTCTACTTCCAAACAAAATAAATGTGAGGAACAATGGTAAAATTTCTAAAAAAAAAAAAAAAAAAAAATAAAAAAATAAAAAAAAAAAAAAAAAAATCTTACTAATCAGGGTGTCAGACAAGGGTGTACTTTATCACCTACACTTTTTAGTATTTATATTGACGACCTAGTGTGCAAATGGAAGCAGCTAGTGAATGTAGGTTTTAAAATTTCAAATAAAAACTTTTCAAATATTTTATTATTTGCTGACGACTTAGTTATTATACAAAATAGCGAGTCTGCCCTGCATAAATCTATTTTTAAACTTAGCGAACTTTGTAGGCAATATAATATGAAAATTTCTTTTATAAAATCAAAGGTAATGGCATTCACTGGGAAATAGCCAATTAGAACAAAAATAGCTATAAATAATCGTTGCGTTGTACATGTAAGCCATTTTAACTACTTGGGAACTGATGTTAGTTATGACAAGGAATATGTCTACAATAAAATATGCAAATTTCAAAGAGTGTGTGGAACAATAAATAGAACATTTAGAAACAAAATACGTAAAGAAATAAAATTAAAGTTCTACAAAGTTATGGCTGTACCTATACTGACATACGGAAGTGAGACTTGGACGTTAACTAAAAAGCAACAGAGTAAAATACAGGCTTCAGAAATGAAATTCTTGAGAAATGTGAAAGGATGCACGAAGAGGGACTTAATAAGAAATGAAAATATAAGAGAAGAGCTGGACATTTTTAGTATGAATGATAGGTTAAAAGATCTCAAACAAAAATGGAAGGAACATGTTGAAAGAATGCCAGATAATAGGCTTACAAAACAAATATTAAAGTATCATCCTAAAGGTGGGAGATCGGTGGGCAGACCCAGGAAACGATGGCTGGAGGACTTCGAAGGCGGAACAGGCACTTGATTGCCTATGCCATGAAGAGAAGAAGAAGAAGTATTTCCACTTTGTGTCTTTCACTATACCGTACATCATACTATTTCAATACTGATGTAAACGTCTGGGAGGGAAGAGGAAGAGACCGTGATGGCCGGATAGGTTTCGTTAATTGGTTTCGGGAAGCTAAATGATATTTATTATCTTTTATTTGCATGCATGCCGTAACCACCTCCTGAAAGTGTAGTACTGTGAGTGGTTTTCTGATCACTGTTCTACGCGAATTAGTTTCGGAGCTAGAAAGGTATCCAAATGTTTCCCTTTTTATAAAAGTGATAACCACATAGTTTATCTACATCCAACACATACCACGAAGATGTGATCTATGCTCATGACTTCTCAATTAAATATTTACAGTCAGTGGCGGCTGGTGGGTTAAATTATTGGTGGTGCACAAATGAAAAATAAAATACAGAGTAGTAATGACTCACCTATTTATACAGATTATCTGCTGTACTCTCCTTAGACCTGGCGAATCTATCGATAACTTTTGCGTTGAAGTAGCTGATCTTCATAATAAAATCTCTCTCAATTGAAAGCATTGCTAATGCTGTCAATCGGTCCTGTGACATTGTGTTCCTAAGGAAAGTTTTTATTCTTTTTAAAGTTGAGAAACAGCATTCTGCTTCAGTGGTAGACATTGGCATAGTTAACAGTACTCGGAGGAGTTTGACATATTCGCTGAATGTAGTACATAAATTGTTTTCCTTATTGAAGTCCATCAAGCACAAAGCGCCTGACATGCCACGAAATTCCTCTCGACTGTAAATTACAGTCAGTTCTCTACGAATTTTTGTTCCAATGATAAAAGGATAGAACCTTATTGTTTCTCTAAGGGAATCCTCTGGAAATGTCTTAGGAATTTTCTTGATGATACAAAGTCGAGGCTACCAGATGCCCCGTAAAGCTAAATCAGTTCTTTGCTTCTCTAAGAATGTCACATACTTCAAGAGCTTCTCTTCTTTTCACATCATGATCTTCTATTCTTCTCCTCTTAATTGCAGTTTCTTCGTGTTCCTCGATATCCACGCTAGTTCTTACCTTTTGCACTTCCCTTTTAAATGCGTCTAGCTGGGCGATGGCAAACGTTGCATTGCAGTCTCTTTTCTGCAGCTGATTGTACAAAATGACCACATGTTGCATGATCTTGTAGAAGAAAGACAGCCAGAATACAAAATTATAGTCTTTCAAAGTGGCCATAAACCCAGAAGCCTGAACAAGTGTGGCGTTGTTGTTTAACAGAGCTCTCTTCTGAATAACCTCCATGCATTTAATTAAATTCTCCCTGTGTTCGATAAAGCAGAGCACACAGAAGCTAAGCCTGAAGGTCACGCTATAGCCGTTGCTAAGGGTAGGAGGAGCTAGGTTTATAAACCTCCATTCAAGCAATGTATAAGAAGCCCCTCCCATCTCTTCACCTTCCCGCAACTCCCTCAGAGAGCCCACATTTGGGTGAAATCTTAGGTTAACTCTTCACTGCAAACCTGCGGCTCCTACAGCTAATCACTGTTTATTTCGACTTCTGCGGTCATGGGCAGCTACAGACGATAAGCGTAATTGAAACATTTTTGTATATAAAACAATACAAACAAGTACAGCTTTAATGTTCAAAATTCACCTGTTGAATATTCAGAATCACTGGGTGTAGCGCAAACCTGCAACCTTATCGAGGAACCGCCCCTGTTTACAGTAGACTTATACAAAAGCATATAGCTACTATAAAAATATATGTTCCACTCACATGACTTTTCCTACCCTGGATTCTTATAAACGTTTATTCGTCTATTTCATAATATTCGAGTTAACATTTGCAAATATTATTGCTTAATATTCTTGTAGGCACAAGGGAATGTGGTAACTTCGGTTTAAGTAATAGGTGGTTGCTATGTGATGGCTATGAAATTCGATTCTCTTTGCGTAGCCCAGAGATAAAGAAAACAATGACGACTTGACATTTGAAAAAAAGGTGCCAGTATTGGAAAATTCTTAGAAATAACAAGGAATACCTCAGACATGATTCACTCCAACAAAAACTGCATATATAATAATCGTGTGATTTAATGGGATCTACATTTCTGTGAAGCACAATTTTGTTTATCTCTTACGGCACAGTCACCAAAATGAAGGGGATTTCTGATGAAATTCGCAGGAAAATCAAGATATATATGTCATTAATACTAAAATATCTTAAACATGCAGTATTTTAATAAATGTTTTAGGCGCATTTTCGGAAAACCAAAAGCATGTGCAGTCTTGGGTGGGGAATTATCCTGAAGATGTTCGAGTCGCATCCTTGGAGGGTGTTGGATATGAGTACCAAGTTTGGTAGTTCATTTTTCAATTATGCTGTCCATAGACTTATGTACATACACGCATGCGCGCGGACACTTTTTCCGAGAATTTTTTATTCAGCAGACCTCAAACTATTTCCACTGAAACCTTGGTACCGAACTTAGTTGTAAGCACCTAGTAGAGAAAGCAACAATAGCTATAGCTAGAGATAAGACAGGATAAATTATATATTGACACTATTAACTCAATAATGTTCAACAAAATGCAGTGTACCCTATGTTACTAGACACTGGTATTATATAGGTAAGTACAAGACCCACCTTCCCCTAACGCCTGGTAGATCGAGATCAAAGTTGATTAAGATGTTACTGTTTATAGTGCAAAGTCACTTCTGACAAATTGGCACGACTCAGAGCATTATAGGCATTAAGATTTTCATAATAGTACAAACCAAGACAAAACGTTAAAAATAGCGAGAGACCGATGATCGGCACTGTTTTGCGGTGCTCTCGCTTTATTGTCATTAATTCAGCACTGCTATACTAAGGTAGGTAGAAAATAAGGATGAACACAAGGCTAGGCGTGGCGGGTCTATCGCTTATAGCCAATGAAGTGAGTGCGATGTTGCACAGTTAAGCAAGCATACTGGCTCGCTTTGCCGAACCATACGGCTAATTACTTTGTGTGCTCTAAAGATACTAATTACAGAATTATTTTGTTTCTCTCATGTTAGAGATACTTTTTCTGGGGATAAATGCCCAAACCGCATGTTTATAGAACATCTGGTTTCGGAGATATGGAAAGTTAAGACGCCTCACTAGAAAGAAACGAATCATCAATTGTCATTGAAGAAGAGCATACACGTGCTATGCTGCGGTTGCATTCAGTAAAGTGGTGATCTTTCAAGAGCGCAAACGTGCTTCTCAAAGTTAATGAATATGTCGTTTAGCAAACCTAGTACTGGTGCGCCTAGTGGTGACAACTCGTAAGAATTTACTAAGCATGCTAGATATATTATTTTTCATTTGTATTCCTTTTTCAAACAGTTTCCAATTAAGACATTTTCAAAAGTACAGATTTCGTTCAGAGCATTAATGGCACAAGCTTGTCGCGCGCGTACTCATACTGTGACAAACATTGTTAAAGAAGGTAAACAGTTCACCAAATTAGACGTTCCCATATTTATAAGTACCTCCTGGGAAACATAAAGCAGCTAAAAAAACGTGCTACCAACTTAAACGATTTTCAAAGGGGCGTTTTACGTAGAACAATTTGTTATTTATGTGACAAAGGTGAATATCCAACTGCCAAAAGGCTGACCAATTTAATGAGGGAGAAAATATAATATACGGATTCTCTATCTTCTATGTATAATATTCCGAAATCTCTTGGGTTCAAATATAGGAGAACCAATGATGGTCGCAAATGTATGCTTGAAAGAATGGATATTGTTGCTGAAAGACTAAATTTTCTGCCCACAATGCACAACATTGGAAGTACTATAGGCAAACTACGTAGAACAAAGTTGGAAGGCTTATTATTTGCCATGCAGGTTCATAAAACGGGTTTTATACCGGAAAGAAAGTGGGTATTCCGTTCACAAACACAATGAGCACTCCAAATATCATGCCGATAAGAATACAGACTCTCTCAGAGAGGGTTTCATAATCGTTATGAATAATGCCAGTTATTATTCTACGACCATACAAAAGTTACCAAATACCAGTTCAAGAAAATTACATATGATGTGTTTCAAATGGGAAGAGTTCTCGCCTGTAGCGAATCAGATGCGTTAGCGCATTCATCGTTGTCACCTCGTTACCCATACTCTTTATATTTCCCTCTCTCTCACACACTTACGAGTCGTCTTTGCATTATCCGTAAAGTAACGCAAACTGAATTTTCCGAAGTTTTATAATAACGCAGTTGTTGAAATCACAATTACAGAACGGATATTCGTATATTACGCACATGTTTTAAATATATAGTTTAAAAATAATTATAGTTGAATTACTTATTTTTCTAATCCAACGAAACTGCCAGCGGTGTATCCAATAGCTGTGAATGTTAAGTTAAGAGGTAATTCGCATTGTCATTGTCTTCATCGCCCGAGTACTGCAAATTTAAGATGAAAAGCTTCAAAATCTCGTTAGATGCTATTTCTTTCCAAAAGTCGTCGTCTTGTAGTTGCATGTCTCATGCAGTTTTCCCAGTTTGTTGTGCTCTTTGTCAATTTCTTCGTGAATAAGTCGTTCTACATCAGTCAGTTTAAAAGTTATATTTCTGTTTGTAAAATAATTTGAGCTCACATTAACTTAATTGTATTGTATAAAAACTGCTGGCAGTGGTAAGGGGGAAAGTGGATCGTGTCTCATTTCAATTGCAAACTGATCCAGCTGATACACTTTTTCATTGCTTTTAAGGGTATGTTTGACTGAAATTTCATGAAAATCGTGAATATAACGACTTTTTTATTTTAATTCTATAAAATAGTTTAGAAATTCCCGAATGTGAAAAATGCATAATTTGCATCCGAACGCCATTTTTAAATGCTTATTTAAATGTCGGTAGCCTTTAAACTCTGTCAAAGTCACGCCCTCTTTTGCGTACATCCACATTCTTTGTCTGTTTTCCGTTCTTAAATTTTCAATTCAAGGAAAGAAAAATAAGGCTTTCAGACAAAATAGTTCCTAAAATGTTGTCAATATATCAGAGGCTGGCTTCTACAACACTACTAGAGAGGTGCAAAACAGGAAAAACACAGAATGCCAATGAATCTTTGCATCATGTCATATGGAATAAGTGCCCAAAGGAAGTTTTCATATCAAAACAAAAATTGGATCTTGCTGTTATTAAAAGCATCAGTGAGTTTAACATGGGTAGTCTTAAGTCATTGGAGCTGCAGCAAAATATCAGAGGTGAAAGTGTAGTAGACTCAGCAAGGAAAACTTCAGTGCAGCGAGATCAGACTCGTATCCTGCAAAGCAAGAAGCGAAGTTGTGCAGAAGAAAAGCAACATCTAAAGAAGAAAAAGGTGGAAAAAGCAGCAACAGAAGAGAGGGAAAAGAAATCTGAGGGTCCAACCTATCAGCCTGGTGGATTTTAATGTGAGTTATGCAATCAAATCTTTAATCGCTGTTTTCTCAATGTTCATATTTTCAGCATTTTTCTTCCTGTAAAATGCTTCTTGCAATGCAGTTTTTGTACTACATTCATGAAATTTCCTACACAGGTTCAGAATATCATGAGGAATGGAAATTGCCCTAGGTTTTATTATGAAATGTATATAAGCATATATTTTTAATTTTCAAACACAAAACTTACAGTTTTTTAGACAAAAAAGAATATTTGTAAATTAAAAAATTTTTGTGACCTAAACTAAAGGAGACACAGAAAAACCCAGAGCAATTTCAAAAATCATGTGTATTATGAACATAGGGTTAAAATATTAGACCAAAATTCAAAATATTTTGTCGCAAGGGACTTTTTTAGTGACGTAACAAAAAACATACAAAATTTATCATAATTTCTAAACTGCTGGAGAAAAATGGTTTAAATTTAGGTTGTAACATGTTTACATTATACTACACCTATGGTGTAAATTTGAAAAAGCTAGCATTATTAGTTCAGAATTTGAAAATTTCAGTCATACATACCCTTAAATGGAAGAACAACTGAATAATACTGATTTGGACTCTCAAGAGTAAATAGATTACGAACCATTCATAAACAAAGATATAATGTGACCAGACACGTTCTGCCAAGCCAGCAGGAAGTGTACTGTTTCCTCTCGCTCGAATTTAACCAACACCTTGGGTTATTCAAATTGTCAAAATTTACATTTCAATTCTGAGTAATTACAAATATACACACACGTATATATGCCAACCAAAAGTGCTATTCATTACAGTGCTTACCTCGCGATGTCTTGTTATAATATAATAGTGCTTCATTTATTTGTATTTGTAAAACTATTTGAGCTAAAAATATGGGGTTCTTACGGCCATGTTAAATACATTACTCTCTACCTTCCACATGGATCAGTTTTGGCAAAACCTGAATTTTTGTCTTAGCGGGAATAGTATTTAATAGAGATTGATGATCGTATCCTGCAAGACGAATGTCGGGTATCTCTCAGCTCCATGGACCCTAAACTCATTTGAGCATTATTTCACCAATTTCATTCACCGTCCGATATGACTTGACGTTGGAGGACGTAAATTGCAGAGAGAGAGACAGACAGACAGACAGAGATTGATCAGGTTGGCGGTCGTCACACACCTCTTAGGGAGAGTGCAATACGGCAACACCGCAGGACTCCGATTGGTACCTTCCCTTGTAGCACTCAAGGACAAACATCGTACCTTTTGAAACAATAGTCATCTTATTTCCTTTGATGCAACAGAAGCTAAGACAGAATTATTATCTCGCATTTTTTCCTTACAAAAATCAGGAAAAGAAATATGAACTGAATCAGCTAGCGTTAGAAAGGGTCACGAAATTAACCGGTTGCCACTCTGTCATTGTTAATATAACCCTATTGAGCTTATTTGGACTAGTAAAGAGTGCAGTTGCACAGTTAAACAACATACTTTGGCTTGCGGATGAGCGATTGATGAACTATTCTCTTGATAGCTTACCATACAGGATTAGGAATTCTGAGTTGCACATGCATAGCGTTTGCAAGAGAATCATTTTGCTAAAGAAATTACAAGGGGCGATATTATCGAAAGTACAAGTATAAACCTCAGGGACGACGAATCAAATACAGACACCCCTGACGAAGAAGAAAACAAGGACGATGATGACATGAATGACATTCTAGTAGTTTCTTTGTAGCACCCTAGCTCGCTGCTGTTAAGGAAAATATTTATTAATTATTATAACTTTAGATTTATGTTTGAATGTTTATACTTTCTGGCTTTCTACTGTTGTTTATATATAATTTATCCGTTTCACCGATAGCCATTTAAATCCTGCGCGGTACGGGAATGGATATCCAGTAAAGAGCACAAGACATTTAAATTATTAAATAGTGTGAAAATCCTTCGTAAATAACAATCGTATCTTCCGTATTTATATTTTAATGCAACAAAAATTGGCTTAAACCATCACAGGCAGTATACAATTACATTAAAGTAGAGGTTATATTCACAAATAGATGAAATGTCACTATTTTGTTTCACTTTAGCAAGCGCCTTCTTTCGTCGAACGCATCTAATTTGTGTCACTTTGTTTCGTATATATGAACGATAGGTGCGTGAGCGCACTGTTCTCTAGTTCAAGGTTTAAGATTCAGTTTATGCTACCACGCGATAATATTAAGCGAACTTCTCTATCAGCATCTGTATATACATCTCAGATCACCTGCTAGGTGGATCCAATGAGAGAAAAACAGGCATATCTGCAAAGAAAATACGAAGCTGTGGCACGAACACTTCATGGGTTATGGCCATGTTCATTCTTATTTTGCAGCTGCTCAGATGTTTATAATGCACGAGATTTAACATGGCACTTTCTGCACTATCCTTATCTAGCACGGACGCTGGGTTTCTTTCCTTGAAATGATCAGTAACTAATAAATCTCAACTGTATTGCCTAATTACCTGCTGTGGTATGAGGGTAAGCACAAGCAGGCATCAGTGGTGTTGCACGTGAAGTATAAGTTGTTAACTGTTGGAAATGTCAACAATGTTTTTAGAATTTGAGAATGTTGTGATTATTTAGAAATAGTGTTGAACATAGTACCAGTGCCCGTGTTAAATCTAGGAGGCATGGGAAGTAAAGGGAAAGCTATAAGATCAGATGGCAGCAAAGTTGTGATCAATGTCCATAAATGCGAGGCTCTAAAATGGAGAAAGCCAACTATAACTGTGTCGAGCATAATGAAATTTTGATTTGTAAAATACTCGTGCAGAGGAAAATTTCTGAAGGAACGACCAGATGTTGAGCAAAAAGATTCGCGTTTCTAAGAAAAATGAAACATATAATGGTTTCCGGTGCCCCTATTATTTACTTGGATGAAAGTGAACCAATAAATTATACAAACACAAAGTGTGGAAAACTGAAAAGGACGATTTTAAATTTCCACTACGCATCCCAATAGGCATCGGCCAGCGCAGGAGTTCGACGGGTTTTCCCAACGTTCTTCCGAGTTTGAAATCAAAATCAAGCAAAGATTATCGTGAATAAATGGATAGAGAAACATTTAAAAATTGGTTTATTAATCAGTTGTTACTCAACATTTCCCCAATAGTGCTATAGTAATAGATAAGCATCTTATTCTATTCAAATCAAAAAGGCTCCGATATCAACACTTAAATCAGTAATGCAGTCATCGCTCCGTGTAAATAATATTGAATTTGATCCACATTCCACCAAAGCTGTACTTAACTAACTAATAAAGCTCAAAAATGGCGGTCTCAAAATTTATGAAATAGATCACATGGCGCAAACACACGACCACGCTGTAATACGATTACCTCCGTATCGTTGTTCCTTAATGCTATGGAACTTATATAGGTACAGATAAAGAATGATGTCCCAAAACACAAAATATGATTTAAGTATAGTGGCGTAAAAGTGTTGTTTGCTAGTGTAGTAGATAAAGTTTGCGAACATGTGAACATGTTGAAAAGATTGAACAGTTTTATTTGAAGAAAGATGGATTAATAGTCGAAATTAGTGATTTGTTCATAATTAATTTAGAGGATGATTTAGGTAGTAAACATGAACATTTTGAAATTTCTGAAAATTAAGATGGAAAACAGGAACCAAATTTTAAGGACAAAGAAGGATCATCCGCCAATGATGTGTCTGCCCTGGCAGGCCAAAAAAGAGGAACGGACTAAAAAGAGATCCTGAAGGTATTTCTTTTTCTTTCTAAAAACCAGGGACCAAGTTAAATCTCATGCCCTATAGTGTTGCAAAACTTATGCTTAAAAGTAGCATCTCACACGTGGCGAGATCCCCCAGGGGCCTATTGCGGTAGGTACGGGAATTGGCCATCCCGGAATCCCGAGCCAAATCTCTCGATTGGGTGCCTCTGAGTGGTGAGAGAGCCAATGCCAAACGCCCAAACAAGGTCCACATCCGTGTTTAACCCTAATCTAAGTTAAAAAGTACATTAAATCAAATTCAGAGTAAAGCCAAAGCAAAGTCAGAGAGAAGCCTGAGTGGAGCCAGAGCAAAGCGAGAGCAAAGCCAGAGCGAAGCAGGAGCCAAGCCAGAACCAAGCCAAGGTTAAGGTGCAGAACGAAGTTAGTGTGAGGCCGGAGCGGAACAGGAGCGGGGCCAGAACCTAGCAAGAGCCAAGCCAGAACGAAGACAGATCTAAGCAAGAGTATAGTTAAGGAATGTTAGAGTGAAGCCAGAGCGAAGCCAGAGTGAAACCAGAGCCAAGCCAGTGCAGGACCATAGCGGGGACCGGGGCCTAGCCAAAGCTAAGCCAGAGTGGAGCCAGAGCGTAGACAGAGCGGAACTTGAGCGGAGCTAGAGCCAAGCCAGAGCGGGACCGTAGTGGTGACCGGGGCCTAGCCAGCGCGAAGCCAGTGTTAAGGTACAGAATGAAGTTAGTGTGAGGCCAGAGCGCAGCCAGAGCAGGACCGGAGACGGGCTAGAGCCAAGCTAGAGCGAAGCCAGAGCCAAGCCAGGGTTAGGTTTAAGAATGAAGGTAGTGAGGCCAGAGCGAAGCCAGAGCGGGACCGAAGGTTGGCCGGAGCCTAGCCAGAGCCAAGTTAGAGTGAATACAGAGTGAAGTTAGGTTAGGTTTGAGTGAAGCCGGAGCAAAGCCAGAGCGGAGCCAGAGCCAAATCAGAGCGGGATCGGAGGGAGGGGGTGGCCGAATCCTAGCCAGAGCAAAGCCGGAGCCAAGCCAAAGTTAAGGTGTAGAACGAAGTGAGTGTGAGGCCGGAGTGGGACAGGAGCGGGGCCAGAACCTAGCAAGATCCAAGCCAGAACGAAGACAGATCCAAGCAAGAGTATAGTTAAGAAATGTTAGAGTGAAGCCAGAGCGAAACCAAGAGCCAAGGCAGTGCGGGACCGTAGCAGGGACTGGAGTCTAGCCAGAGCAAGGCCAGAGTGGAGCCAGAGCATAGCCAGAGCGGAACTTGAGCGGAGCCAGAGCCAAGCCAGAGCGGGACTGGAGTGGTGACCGGGGCCTAGCCAGAGCGGGACTGGAGTGGTGACCGGTGCCTAGCCAGAGCAAAGCCAGTGCCAAGCCCGGGTAAAGTTAGAGGGATTTTAGAATGAAGTCTGAGTGAGGTTATGGTGAAGCGGGAGAGAAGCCAGAATGGAACCAGAGT
This sequence comes from Mantis religiosa, assembly GCA_030765055.1. Classification (NCBI taxonomy): domain Eukaryota; kingdom Metazoa; phylum Arthropoda; class Insecta; order Mantodea; family Mantidae; genus Mantis; species Mantis religiosa. The sequence continues at coordinate 104,943,150 of CM060952.1, forward strand.
GGAGCCAGAGCAGAGCTAGAGCAGAGAAATGGGAAAGTGAGAATGAAGCCACAGCAAAGCCAAAGTGGAGCTGGAGGAAAACCAGAGCAAAGCTAATGTAAAGCCAAAGTGGAGCTAGAGCTAAGTGAAGGCAAAGTCACAGCAGAGTCAAAGGAAAGTTAAAGATAAGTTAAGTGAAAGGAAGAATTGTAAAGTGAAATACAGTTTTTAAAAGGGCGCTAATGACCATCGAGTTGAGCGCCCCTAAATTTTAATCATTATCATAACACGTGGCGAGTGGAGTTAACTCCGCAACACAGAGTACTCCGCCTTATTGTTTACAATTATAGTCATGTTTTGATGTCCTGTGGTAACCACGTGTTAATGAGTCCTTACTATAAATCATGAATATACTTAAGAGAACAGTAAAGTTGTAATAAAGTTTTTTATTTGGATAATGTCCCTATGTTTAGCAATCATTTACTGCGCAGTTTGACTTGGGTGTTAAGTTATGAGAGAAACATGGTATTTAACATTTGGTTTTCATGCTTTTAGGTTAAGTACGATTGTTTTAAATAATGTCCTCCAACGTTAGCTCATATTGGACAATGAATGAAATGGGTGAAATGATGTTCAAATGAGTCCAGGGTTCATAGACCATAGAGTTACTACACATTAATCTTTAAGGATAACGGAAAACACCAGCGAAAATCTTATCCAGACAACTCGTCCTCACCGAGATTCGAACGTGAAGCTGATACGATACCACCTACATTAATAGAGGCGGTTAAGTACGTTCGTGTATCCCAATTTTCATGCTGAAGATTATGTATTCAGCAGTTTGTAATTGTTAAGGGGTTAACCAGATACAGCGTATATGAATGTAGCTAAAGTTTAATCCCCCCCTCTAAGAAAACACAGTAACATGAATAATCTTGATCTCACCTGCCCATCTCTTCAGAAACGAAGTTTTTTCCCCACTGCTTCTTGAAAACAAATCACATGACTCCACTACTTCCAAGGCACAACCACAATGCTCACATTAAGAGTTAAAGAGAATGATTTTGTTCATTAACAATGCTATCAATCGCCCGGATCGTACCGCGCCGCCGATTTTTGTTATATGCCAATAAATCTACCGACAATGGGGTTATCGCCTTAACGCACACTTAAACACCATATGTCTGGGCAGTGTTGGAATCCCGACCATGTTATCGGTAATCAGCTCTTAACCATATAATTGCGTCAGGAATTGTTTTGAATTGATGTCATGTGTAGGGTCTGAAACCAGTCAACCTACTTTTCTACCATCCGTTTTTTATTTTTTTATTTTATTGGAAAATAATCAAATGAACAATAACAAACATGAACATCATTTTTCTGCCGGTCATTTGTAATTTGGACTACTATCTTATATGAAAAACAAAACATGCTGGATTGGCAAGAGTTTGTTTCATTTTATATCTTTGAGGTTTAGCTATACAGATCTTAGGGCTACACCCTGTCACCAATTTTGCAGTTGCAGCCAGCAGCTGCTTCACTCCTATAAAGGCTTTGTGACTTGGACCCAGTAGGAAAGTTTGGAAATCACAGGTGGACCAAATGAGAGAGAAGCATTAAACCTTGTTACTGGATACTAAGAAGTACACTGACAGAATAATGCATTATTTATTGGAGACGTATTTGTCATATTTTCACTTTATCAGAATGTTTCGAGGTCAATTTTAACACTTGGCGAAACATATGGCAGAACATATTTTCAAATACATTCCAATATGCATTGAGTATGACAAAAAATTCCTCCATCATCAGTGCCTGTTCCACTATTTATGGAATATTTATTATTTTTATTTTCTAAAAAGTGGCTCTTAATGATACAAATTGAAGTATTACATTTTTTCAAGATTAAGTCCTGAATGTTCTCTGAATAGCATGTGGAGCCTCTTTCATTTTGAATAACCTCTATGCAATTTTGCGTGACTATCGAACTATGACAGACAAAAACTTAGTACACACAAGGACTTTGAAATGTGCAATGTTGGTGGAATATATATATATATATATATGCTTAAGTTGTTTTTTCAGATACTTGAAATTGTTGCTGTGTATATGAGATGTTAACCATTATGATTTGTGTGATTTCTGTAGGTTCATTAGTAACAAAGAATTGACTTACAACATACAAACACTTCTTTTCTTTTCTTTTTAGGCATCGAGTCAAAAGCATATTGCTCAATATTGTGACACTGTGGGTTCGTGAAATAATAAAACGAGATTACGAAACACAAAAAACTACACTTTATTCTCCTAGCAAATACATTCGTCCATCACAATTTGCTAGCTAACCTCAAACTGTTTATTTTCCAAACTCTACATTCAAATGTCTGTCGCTAACGGTAACGATCGGCCATCATTTTTCATCGGCTTCGCGAGCCTACCACCAGTGTGACACTGCTCCCTCCTCAAGGCTGGTCGTCCCGAACAGCGCCTTCGTAGCGGGCAAGGCAATCCAGGTGTACCACCAACATCTTTCCTCGGGGTACCTTCTGGATGCGGTAGACCACGTCGTTAATCCTCCTCACCACACGGTACGGTCCTTGCCATGGCTGCTGAAGCTTCGGGCAGCGTCCCTTGGTCCGGGTCGGGCGGTACAACCAGACCAGGTCACCTTGCTGGAACACTTGGCTGTTGGCTTGCCTGTCGTATCGCGTTTTCATGCGGTCGCTCGCCTTCTGGATGTTCTGGCGAGCGATCTCGTGCATGTCGTGGAGGTGGTCCACCAGGTTCTCCACATACTCGGTCACCTGCTGCTTCGCCTCCGGAGGGCTTCCAAAAGCCAGGTCACAAGGGAGGCGTAACTCTCGACCGAACATTAAGCTGGCTGGCGTCATCCCAGTTGTGTCGTGTGTAGACGAGCGGTAGGCCAGCAAGAACAGTGGCACCTTGACGTCCCAGTCTCGCTGATGGCTGGCCACGACCTTCCTCAGGTGTTCCTCTAAGGTCTTGATGTATCTTTCGACCATGCCATCCGACTGGGGATGTAGAGGCGTCGTGCGGGTCTTGTTCACCCCAAGTCTTTGTAATGCCTCCTTCATTAGGTTGGACTCAAAGTTGGTACCCTGGTCACTGTGTAGCTCCAACGGCACCCCAAATCGACAGAAAACTTGCTCCAGGAGGCAGTCTGTGATTGTCTTTGCCTCTTGGTTTGGGATGGCATACACCTCCGGCCACTTGGTGAAGTAGTCTACGACTACCATTAGGTACTTGTTGCCTCGGTCGGAAACTGGGAACGGTCCAGCAATGTCAACGGCGATCCGTTCGAATGGCGCTCCGACGTTGTACTGCTGCATGCGACCCCGGCTCCTAGTCTGGGGGCCACGACTCGCCGCGCACACGTGACACTGACGGCACCATCTCTCAGCATCTGCTCGGAGTCTCAGCCAGTAGTAGCGCTGCCGAAGTTTGTCGATCGTTCGGTTCGCTCCCAGGTGTCCTCCCGAAGTACCGGCGTGCACTTCCTCCAAGACTTCCGGGACCTTACTCCGGGGAAGTACCAACTGTTCTCTCTGCGTCTTCCCATCGGGTGACTCCCATACCCGGAACAGCACGCCCTCTCTGGTCTTCAACGAGTTCCATTGTGCCCAGTACGACTTGTAGGTGGCGCTCCTCGGTGCGATGTCCTCCCAGGTTGGTCTCGTCCCTGCCTCCACTTCCCTCAAGAGTGGCCCCAAGTCTGCGTCCGCCAGCTGCTCCCTCCTCAGGCCTGCGCTATCCCAGCCATCCGCAGGCACTGCCGTGACTACTCGGACTGCTGCGGCACGCTCCTTCTCCTCCAATCTTGTGCACTGGCCGCACTCTTCTGGACAGGGTCTTCGGGACATGGCGTCAGCGTTACCGTGGCTCTTCCCTCTACGATGTTCCGAGGTGAAGTCGTACTCCTGCAGCCTCTGGATCCAACGTGCTGTCTGGCCTTCCAGGTTCTTAAAGCTCAATAGCCAGGTTAGGGCGGAGTGGTCAGTCCTCAGGTGGAATGGCTGACCGTACAGGTACTTGTGGAAGTGCTCCAAGGTCTTTACTACCGCCAATAATTCCCGTCGGGTAACGCAGTAGTTCTTCTTTGCCTTGGATAGCGTCTTGCTGTAATAGGCTATCACCCGCTCATGGTCGTCCTGGATCTGCGATAGGACACCTCCAATGCAATGGTCGCTGGTGTCGGTGTCCACAATGAAGGCGCCACCCGGTTGTGGAAATCCCAAAATTGGAGCGCTGCACAGGGTCTCCTTTAGGTGCTGGAAAGCGTTTTCTGCGTCCTCCGTCCACACATAAGGCCGGTGTTCTTCTGTCAGGCGGGTGAGGGGTTTTGCGATGTTGGAGAACCCCTTTATGAAGCGCCGGTAATAACTGCACAGCCCGAGGAAACTGCGTAATTCTTTCTTATCCTTTGGGCAAGGCCAATCTCTCACAGCCTGTTACTTCTCCGGGTATGTGGCCACTCCGGTCGCTGAGACTATGTGGCCTAAGTAGTTCACTTCCTTGCGGAAGAGCTGGCACTTCTTCGCGTTCAGCTTCAAGTTGGTCGCCTGCAGTCTCTGTAGCACCTTACTCAGATTCTTGAGGTGATCTTCAAAAGTCTTCCCGACGATGATGATGTCGTCCAGGTATAGCAGGCAGGCGTCGCAAGTAAGGCCTCTCATCACTGACTCCATGAGGCGTTGGAAGGAAGCTGGTGCGTTACAGAGGCCAAAGGGCATAACTGTGAACTGCCAGAGCCCTTGGCCTGTCGAGAATGCGGTCTTCTCTTTGTCTCTCGGATCTAGAGCTACCTGCCAGTAGCCCGACTTCAGGTCCAGGGTCGAGAACCACTGCGCACCAGCTAGCGTGTCCAGGGTGTCGTCAATCCGGGGTAAGGGGAAGCAGTCCTTCCGGGTGGCAGCATTCAGCTTCCTGTAGTCCACGCAGAAGCGTAGCTCGCCGTTCTTCTTCGTCACCAAGACTACAGGGGAACACCAAGGGCTGTCAGACTCTTCAATCACCCCCTGGATCTCATGTCCTCCAGCATGTCTCGTACCGCCCCTTGCTTCGCCAGCGGAACGCGTCTAGGTGGTTGCCGAATAGGCCGGGCGTCTCCGGTGTCGATGCGGTGAAGCACTTTGTCCGTGCGGCCGTAGTCACTATCGCCTTGGCTGAAGACGCGCTCGTATCGCCTCAGTAGTTGTCGAACTTTCTCCAGTAGTTCTGCGGTCAGGTGGTCGGCCGCCCTCTCCAGTAAGCCTTCTAGCCGAGGCCGCAGGTGTTGCGTCGGCACCGGCTCCTGCGTCTTGTCGATTGCTGTTACGCTTACCACGGGCTCGCATTTTCCCAACGCTGTCCCGGCCTGGACGTCGTGATCGGCGTCCGTTGGATTTAGCAGTCTCACCGGCACCTCCTCTCGGCACGGCAGAAATGCCCTGGCTACACACAGTCCGTGTACAGGCAACTTCTGGTCCAGCATCATGTTGCTGGTTCTCTGGCCTTCCAGTCGCGCCGTCACCACCACCTCGCTCCTCGCGGGGACAACCATGTCTTCGTCCAAGATGACCCTGCAAATTCAAAGGCACTCTTCAGGTTGACGGAGTATAACCTCTTCTCCGTTAAGCCGCAGGACCTTCTTGCCGACGTCGACCGTCGCCTCGTGGCTCATGAGGGCATCCAGTCCCAGGATCACCTCCTCAGCCACCTTCGCGACGAACACCCACAGACGCACGGCACTCCGTCCCAAGTTCAGCTCCAGCAGGGCCTCCTTCTCCACAGGCATGGTGTCGCCCGATGCCGTCACAAGCTCGTATGGTCGGCTCGGTTTCCTCGTCGGCAAACCCTCGCCACGTCAGGTCTGATGATGGTCACGGCCGCCCCGGTGTCCACCAGCACGCGGCACGGCTTTCCTCTTACCCAACCGTCCGCGATCAGGCTGTCATACATACGCCGGCTGACGGCGCGCAGTGTCACTCGAGGGGATGGTGGTGATGGCGCCGACGTGCCCCTCTCCACGACGGGCCTTACTCGTTCTTCCGGCTGCTCTTCCTGATGTGGGCAGTCTCTCTGCAGGTGCCCGGGCTGTCCACACCCCCTACACAGGCCACTAGGTGTTCGCCGGCGTCCCACAGCTGTTCTTCTGTCTCCGGCGTAGCGGACACTCCTCGTTCTCGACGTCGGGATAGATGCTACCTTGGCCGCCTCCATCGTTAATGCCGCTGTCAGCGCCTCGTGGATGGTTTTATAATCGCCGAGCATTAGGCGCTGACGAATCTCCGTGTCCCGTACCCCGTCGACAAAATTGTAGGCGGCTTCCCGGGATACGAACTCCAGTGGCAGGTCAACCAAGGCCTTGCTAGCTAGCTGCTCAATCGCTATGGCGAACTCCTGCAGTGTCTCCCCCGGCTGCTGCGACCTTGCCTTTAGTTGGCTGCGGTACGCTGCGGCTAAGCGGTGGTTCCCGAAACGATTCTCCAGGGCCTCCCAGATGTCGTTGGGCGCCGCCGTTGTCTGCACCGCGTTTAGGATTTCCGCGGCCCGTCCCTGGAGGCTGGCTATTAACTGTGTGGCCTCCTCCTCCGGTGACCATCTGTTGTGCTTGGCCACTGTGTCGAACTGGCGGCGGAAGACCTCGAATGTTGACGCGCCGTCATATTTCGGAGGTTTGACGCGCGCCGGTGTTGTGTCGCGTCCCGGTGCGTCAGCCTTCAAATCCTTCAGTCTCCTGCCGACGACGTCCTCCACCATGGCGTTCAGGGACTTGACGCTGCTATCGGCCTTTCCCTCCAGGTTGTTTACGCAGTTCGCGAGGTCTTCGACGTCTTCAACCATGGCGTTCAGGGACTTGGCGTTATTGTCGGCCTTTTCCTCTAGGTCATTGAATCGGTTCGACATGTCCTCGACGTGCTCGTCCACTTGGCCCATCCGCTTGCCCAGCTCCGTCACGTCATCCCTCACGCCGGCCAACTGTTCCTCAAATTTGGCGGCGAGGACCTCGTTCGCCTCCTTCATTTCCGTGGCCAGACTGTCGTTCGCTGCCTTCATTTCTGTGGTCAATTCGGTCTTTATTTCTTTCAACTCTGCGGCCAGGTTGTTATTTGCCGCTTCTGTTTTTGTTGTTAACTCGTTCATCTTCGCGGCCAAGTTGTTATTTGCCGCTTCCGACTTCGCTGTTAATTCGTTCATCTTCTGCAAAAGCATTTCCAATACCGATTCCATGGCCATAATGTTCCGTGATGTTGTTATCGCACTTCTGACACCAGTGTGACACTGTGGGTTCGTGAAATAATAAAACGAGGTTACGAAACACAAAAAACTACACTTTATTCTCCTAGCAAATACATTCGTCCATCACAATTTGCTAGCTAACCTCAAACTGTTTATTTTCCAAACTCTACATTCAAATGTCTGTCGTTAACGGTAACGATCGGCCATCATTTTTCATCGGCTTCGCCAGCCTACCACCAGGGTGACAATATAAATTATTTCTAGTAAAAACCTTATTACCAAGTTTCTCGTTTTAAATCTTACAAGTATTTTCATAGCTACAAAAGTTCACTAGGATAAATGTGTATTTCTGGTAAAATCTTAGTATTTAATTATTGTGTGGAATATCTTCTTCTTTAACTTCCCAAATTGTACCACTATTGTGGTGTTAGGGGATTCTTGTTCCTCTATCCCTTATAAGATCGGGCCTGAGGAACTAAAGCTTTGGATCTGATAGAGAACCAGGATAGGTGATCAGCCCAATGCCTGGTGTGAAGATGAAGGATAGGAACTGGATTATATATATAAGGGCAAGATGAATGATAGGAAAGATGATGATGGAGTAATTGGTGGAATACTGATGGAGAAACCGGAGAACCAGGAGAAAACCCATCCCAGCACCATGTCCACCACAAATCTCACTTTGCGGTCGCCTGGGATCAAACCTGGGCCACCTTGGAGATAGCCAAGCAGTCTAACCTCTCAGCCATGATGCAGCCATTATGTGTAATATAATATGCATAAATCTCTGTACTTGGTCACAAAATATCTGAGATTCCCTATAGATGCTGCATGCTCTCTGCATACAAGGAGCTTATCAATTTATATTATTAGACCTAGTAGAAGAGTCTCCTGACAGGAAACTGTCAAGAATTGGGGTTTTCTTGAATTTATCCAAGGCATATGATGTTTCGGACCACCATATATTGTTATCCAAATTAGAAAAATACAGATTTTGTGGAAAAATCAGTAATTTGTTAAATTCATATCTAACAAAGAGAAAACAAATGGTAGAATTGGAGTTCCTTGAAGGTAATAAAATGAACAGGTGTAGGTCAAAAGACAGTGAAATTAATATAGGAGTGCCACAAGGCTCAACCCTGGTCCATTGTTGCTTTTAATTTATATAAATATGCCATCATCTGTCAAACAAGCAGATATGATTCATTTTGCTGATGATACCAATGTGCTGATAAAGCGTAACAATCAACAGGATCTACAAAATCAGCAAATCAGGTAATGGCTGAATTATACTCTTGGTTTCAAGCTAACAGGCTAATAATAAATGTAAATAAAACTACCGCTATATCATTTCATACATATCCAAATAAAGCATATCTTACACTGCAAATTTATTATAACACCCACAACATAAGATAAGAGAAAGATACAAAGTTTTTGGGAACTATTCTAAACAAGAATCTAAAGTGGAAGAACCACATTGAAAAATTATTGTCTAAATTGAGTTCAGCTTCTGATTTACTAAGATCTATTAAACATGGAGTGAACTAGATTTTCCAAAGAAATGTTTATTATGCAAATTTCTACAGTCTTATGTCCTATGGCGTAATATTTTGGGAAACATGTTATGAAGTGAGCAAATATTTAAATTGCAGAAAAGGGCAATTAGAACAATAAGTGACAAGGATAGTGACAAGAGTTCTTTTCAGAGAGCTAAAAATATTGCCCCTTGCCTGTGTATTTATACTGCAGGAACTAAGCCATATAAAAAAATGTACAATTAACTGGTAACAAATCAAAATCTCCATCAACACAACACTCAACAAAAGAATGCCTTGCTTATTCAGTTCTGTAGAATCAATATAGCTAAGAAAATGTAAACAAATAGGGGTACCAAATTATTGACATACTGCCACAGAATATTTGAGAAATCATCAAGCTTCATCACTTTAAAAAGTAATTAAAATCGTTCCTTCCACTGCATGCTTTTTATTCTATAAATGAGCATGTAGAGTGTTGTAGTCAGCATGTGAACTATTCTGCCCTATAATGTGTATTCAAGTATATGTAGTGAACAAGTAGCTCTTAATGACTTATACTTTGTGTGACTAATCATTATCTATTATATTTATGTTTTAAACTGTTGTACATATGTATGACCGTAAATATATTACAAAATGACATCCAAAAAGCAATGTACATCCAAAGGATGAAAATAAATACAATACAATACAAATCCTTTCGCAACTGCATGGCTACCAACTTATGATAATAAACACAGTGGAGGAATGGCAATGGATTGAGGATCCTAAGCTGCAAAGCATAACATAGGTTGTGAGAAGCTAAACTCTAATGATCCAGGTTTGTGGAGGAAAAAGAAATCAAAAGATTACTTATATAATGGATATTGCTTATTTAGATTGGCACTCTCTGGTGCATATGCTTAATAGTGGGAATATGGTGTCATATGACATGACGGCGTGCCACAAGGATCAAAATTGGGGCCATATTTGTTTATTTTATACATAAATGATCTGTTTAAACGACTTCAGAAAGCAGGAGGATTAGCCATTGGCTATGCTGATGACACAGCAGTTATTGTAACAGGGAGTACAGCAGCGGAATTGCAAAGAAATACAAATGCACTGTTGGAGATGGTTAGTACTTACCTGGGAGAATTAGGAATGGCACTAAATGCAAAGAAAACAGAATAGATGCAGATTAGTATAAGTAACAAAATGCAGGTAAGTATCTCCTTGGAAATAAAAAGCGAGCAAATCAGGCAGGCTAGTGAAATAAATTTTTTAGGACTAGTAATAGATAACAATCTGAAATGGAACAGACATTTAAAAAAACTCTCTAAAAAGCTCAATAGGGATATATATTCTAAAACAGGTTAAACAAATCATGGATGAAGATAGTATAACACAAGATATTACACATTTATGCACTCACATTTGAACTATGGGATTATTTTATGGGGATCAGCAGGAAGGAAACATATACAAAAAATGTTTAGATTACAGAAAAGAGCGATAAGAGTTCTTAAAAATATCAAAAGAGAAACACCTGCAGAACGGCATTTAAGATATTAGGTATACTAATGCTGCCTTGTCTATATATATATATATATATATATGAATATCTAAAATATATTGTAACTTTCCATAAAGAAAACAAATATCCATGAACATAACACTAGAACAAAAGAAAATTACTTTAGAAATACACTAAGAGGCTCATTACAACATAAATGTGTTGAAAGTAAGGCAAAAGATTTATACAATCATTTACTTCACTGGATTAAAGAAATAGGGAAAGAACAAATAAAATCTTATCTATTAAATTTTAGATGAGTCGCATTTTTTACACATCTGCTTCACTTTCGTACCTATTTTGAGGACATGTTTCGCAAATCTTCGTTTGCATCTGCGTCTCTTGTGCGACTGAAGCTAGATCCAGCGGTGTGGGTAATTCTGGGGTTGTTGCTGCCATCTGTTGATTTAGTGATGAACTGAAATGTGGGATTCTCTTCTAGCGGGATTTCAAAGTTCATTAGTTGGTTTTTATGTTTTTCTATGTATATCCTCTCCCATATGACGAGTTCACTATGTTATTGTACGTATTTTAGTAATTCTGTGCTATCTTCAATTTCATGATTTTCAGACCAGAAATGAGCTGCTATTGCGGACTTATCAATATTTTTGTATCTTAAGTGCCTGAAGTGTTCTTTCTTTCTAGTGCCTATGTTCCTTTTTGTCCTTCCTATGTAAATTTTTTCACAGTCTTTACACTTAATTTTGTAAATGCCTGACTTTTCCTCTGGTTTTATCTTATCAGTATTATTACTGTGAAGTAGGTTTTTAATGTTGTAATTGTTTTTTGGTGCCAATGTTATATTGTATTTCTTGAATATTTTTTGGAACTTTTTTGTGGCCCAGGGGTGGTAAGTAAATTTAGCAAATCTAGTTTCTTGTTTTATTGGTGTGAGAGCTGTGATCTGTTTTAATTTCTTTTGAAGTTTGAATAATTTTAGTTTTTTATCTACAAGGTTTTTTCCATATCCATTTTTAATTGCAGTTTTTAAGATTTGATGGTATTCGTTTTGATATTCTTGCTGGCTGAGAGGTAGATTTACTAATCTGTGTGTCAGACTGTTGATGGTTGCATGTTTGTGTGGAATTGGGTTGAAACTATTTGCTTTGATGTAATTATCTGTGTGTGTTGCTTTTCTATGAATGCCAAATTCTAGTTTTTCATTGCCTTTTTTGATTTTAAGGTCTAAAAAAGGTAGAGTACAGTCCTCTTCAGTTTCTACTGTGAATTGTATGCTGGGTTCTTGCAGGTTGAGTAGTTTCAAAGCATCATCTATTAGTTTGTAGGGCACTATTGCAAAGATGTCGTCTACGTATCTGTACCATGTTTTAAACATATGAGGGAAGGCTTTAGTAATATGTGTTTCGAAAAAGCTCATGTATAGATTGGCCAAAAATGGTGATAGCGGGCTTCCCATAGCTAGTCCTGAAATTTGTTTGTAATATTTTCCATCGAAGACAAAATAATTTTTATGTATACATAATTCAGTCATTGCCACATATTCTTCTATTGCATTGGCATCCAGGTTTATAGAATTTAGCCATTTTTTCAGTTGAATCAAAAGTTTGTCTAATGGAATGCTAGGGAAGAGGGAGCGGACATCAAAGGATACTAAAGTGTCATGAGGTTTTAGTTTAAGATTTTGAATTTTTTCTGCCAGGTCTAAAGAGTTTTTTATACTCAGAGTATGGAATTGTGGAAAGGACTGAAATTTTTTGGTTAGCCATTTTGCCAGAAGGTAAGTAGGAGTGTTTATATTATTTACAATGGGTCTCATGGGTATGTTGGGTTTGTGTATTTTAGGCAAACCATATATTCTTGCAAGGGTAGGGTTGTCTGGTTTGATAGTTTTTTGTTCTGTAGTTGTTAAAATTTTACTATTAATGATGGTTTTTTGTACATCTTTTATGCATCGGTTGAGTGGATTAGAATCTATTTCCTGGAATTCTTTTTGTTGTAGTAACTCTAACATTTTTTCTTTGTATGTAGCTGTATCTAAGATTACTATTTTGTTCCCTTTATCAGCCCTTGAGAAGATTACATCCTTTTTCCTTAAAGATTTAATTATCTGAATTTGTTTCAAATGTTTTATTGGCCTTTTATTTATTAAGTTTTCCAATCAGCTCCTATATTGGAAAACTTAATAAATAAAAGGCCAATAAAACATTTGAAACAAATTCAGATAATTAAATCTTTAAGGAAAAAGGATGTAATCTTCTCAAGGGCTGATAAAGGGAACAAAATAGTAATCTTAGATACAGCTACATACAAAGAAAAAATGTTAGAGTTACTACAACAAAAAGAATTCCAGGAAATAGATTCTAATCCACTCAACCGATGCATAAAAGATGTACAAAAAACCATCATTAATAGTAAAATTTTAACAACTACAGAACAAAAAACTATCAAACCAGACAACCCTACCCTTGCAAGAATATATGGTTTGCCTAAAATACACAAACCCAACATACCCATGAGACCCATTGTAAATAATATAAACACTCCTACTTACCTTCTGGCAAAATGGCTAACCAAAAAATTTCAGTCCTTTCCACAATTCCATACTCTGAGTATAAAAAACTCTTTAGACCTGGCAGAAAAAATTCAAAATCTTAAACTAAAACCTCATGACACTTTAGTATCCTTTGATGTCCGCTCCCTCTTCCCTAGCATTCCATTAGACAAACTTTTGATTCAACTGAAAAAATGGCTAAATTCTATAAACCTGGATGCCAATGCAATAGAAGAATATGTGGCAATGACTGAATTATGTATACATCAAAATTATTTTGTCTTCGATGGAAAATATTACAAACAAATTTCAGGACTAGCTATGGGAAGCCCGCTATCACCATTTTTGGCCAATCTATACATGAGCTTTTTCGAAACACATATTACTAAAGCCTTCCCTCATATGTTTAAAACATGGTATAGATACGTAGACGACATCTTTGCAATAGTGCCCTACAAACTAATAGATGATGCTTTGAAACTACTCAACCTGCAAGAACCCAGCATACAATTCACAGTAGAAACTGAAGAGGACTGTACTCTACCTTTTTTAGACCTTAAAATCAAAAAAGGCAATGAAAAACTAGAATTTGGCATTCATAGAAAAGCAACACACACAGATAATTACATCAAAGCAAATAGTTTCAACCCAATTCCACACAAACATGCAACCATCAACAGTCTGACACACAGATTAGTAAATCTACCTCTCAGCCAGCAAGAATATCAAAACGAATACCATCAAATCTTAAAAACTGCAATTAAAAATGGATATGGAAAAAACCTTGTAGATAAAAAACTAAAATTATTCAAACTTCAAAAGAAATTAAAACAGATCACAGCTCTCACACCAATAAAACAAGAAACTAGATTTGCTAATTTTACTTACCACCCCTGGGCCACAAAAAAGTTCCAAAAAATATTCAAGAAATACAATATAACATTGGCACCAAAAAACAATTACAACATTAAAAACCTACTTCACAGTAATAATACTGATAAGATAAAACCAGAGGAAAAGTCAGGCATTTACAAAATTAAGTGTAAAGACTGTGAAAAAAATTTACATAGGAAGGACAAAAAGGAACATAGGCACTAGAAAGAAAGAACACTTCAGGCACTTAAGATACAAAAATATTGATAAGTCCGCAATAGCAGCTCATTTCTGGTCTGAAAATCATGAAATTGAAGATAGCACAGAATTACTAAAATACGTACAAAAACATAGTGAACTCGTCATATGGGAGAGGATATACATAGAAAAACATAAAAACCAACTAATGAACTTTGAAATCCCGCTAGAAGAGAATCCCACATTTCAGTTCATCACTAAATCAACAGATGGCAGCAACAACCCCAGAATTACCCACACCGCTGGATCTAGCTTCAGTCGCACAAGAGCCGTAGATGCAAACGAAGATTTGCGAAACATGTCCTCAAAATAGGTACGAAAGTGAAGCAGATGTGTAAAAAATGCGACTCATCTAAAATTTAATAATTTTTCGCTTCACTGTGGTGTTCCAATACAGTTGAATCTCGAAAAATCTTATCTGATTAAGAATGCTTTCTATACAATAGAAGAATATAAAAATTCCAAAAACAAATAATGGTTAAAATAATGGTTAAAACTGTAGAGTCAAAATTGTAAATATAGATAGTAGTACCTCTCCATTGTAGCTAACTGTATGTATATTTCACAGACGAAACCTTGTAAAACTATTACAATTGGTAAATAAACAATCTCAATCTCAATGCTGTTACTTTTCTCTAAAAGAAAACATATAAAAGGATCTATAGATGGATTACAAGCTCTAGAACTGATAACATTGACTGCAAACAACACTTTTAAGCACATTTCATAATTCTCTATAACTTTTATCACACTTTTATTTCTGATCCAAGTATTTGCCTTCATTACTTAACGATTATAATGCGGAAATTAATTGTTCTTTCACACTGGCCTTGTGTAGGCTAAAGTATGGAAACCCAGAGTCAGACTGAAAAATTCAATGCCATAGCTGGGATTTGAACCAAGGATCTTTCAAATTCCAGCTATGGATTTGAATTTTTCAGTCTGACTCTACGTTTCCATACAATTATAATGTGCTATATTGCACAGGACTGCCAATGATCAAAGGGTAGGGTCCCAAATTCAAGAAAAGTCCAAAATATATAAGATCAGAACCAAATAAAATCAGATATAATGTGCCAGACAATGTAATAAAATGCTATTAACAAGTGAAAGTAGTGTACACACTGCCAGGAATTATAAAAATGATTATTCAGCTTGCACACTGAGCATACAAAATTACTTATTTACATTAGAAACTGTTTGGTAGTCTTGGTATAATTATGTTAAATGAAACTCTGTCTTTAGTATGCTACCATGCTGCTCCTCTTGATATTAAGGTAGCTTTGAAATAATGTGTAAATGGTTAGTACAATAAAACATGCTTTGGGTTTCTCCCTACAGAATTATTTACAGCCTGTATTGCAACCATAATCACAACTGTATGTAAGATACAATAAGACATTGTGTAGTATTTATATTAATATTTTCTTCTTAGTGATACAGTGAGGTATGGTCTCAGAAAATCTGATGTGATACTTTCACACAACTTTCTATAGTGTCGAATTCAATAATTTTATTTGGACAAATTACATAAAACTGTAAAACTGAAAAGTGTTATTTATGATAGGAGGAATTTAGTAACAGTGATGTCAAAATTAATTGACAAAACTATTTGTAGTCGGTTTTCTGACACTTCGTTACTTACATTTTTACATTATTGAGCGACTAGTTTTGGAAGCTCTTGCCAACTTTCAGTTGGAAAGAGGTTTAAAATGGAGGCAACGGCTTCCGAAACTAGCTCCTCACTATTATAAAAATGTAAGTGACAAAGTGTCAAAAAACAGACTATAAATAGTTTTTTCAATAAAAAGTGTGTTCAAAATGAAGTATTTTAAGGATAGGAACTGGGGTTGCAAAAGCTGAAATGTGTTATAGGTAACGTAAAATAATAAAAATGGGCTGTTCATAGCTACTTACACATCCTGTTTTATTACCACTTGTTTCAACTGCTTTACGGATCAAACTTTTGGCACGTAGTGGATTGTGCATGAGATACCAGTGCATGGCCTGTGCATTTGCTTGATTTGATACCTTGTAACTTTTTGGGGTGCTGTGATGGATGCTTTTTATGATATGTCAGTTGAAAATGAACAATGTTAATATCACAATGGCTGCAACAGAAAACATTCAAATCAATTATGTGATGTTCCAAAGAAAATGCCAATTGCTGCATTATTTTGATGCTTGTCACTATGTCAGCAGCTCTACGTTTGCATATTTATATTATGGTGTAATGTGTGTATGTATTTAATAATAATGATAGTAAGATCTTGCAATTTCACAATAGAATGTTATTTTCAAATTAATACATGTAGTGCCATATCAAATATTCTGTGACTCTGTTTCTATTGCTGAAATACATTTTAAGCCTTCCCGCTCCCCCCCCCCTCCCCCCTCATTCTGATATTTTGTATAGTGATTTTCCTCATCTTTATTACAGAATAATTCTTTCCATGTTAATACCTACATAATGTTTTTGCTAAGGAATAATTTCAAATTAAGCAAAACCTACATAGAAAATGATTATCCGGGCTTATGGGCCATGATCCATTGGAAGCTTTCCTTCCAGACGTTTCATCAAAACCTGTGTTGAGGATCTTTAGTGGCGTAGCTGTAATCTTCTCTTGTATATCTTGGTGACAACTGATGCAGAGTCTTCAGGTTTTGCAGGCTCTATATACACATTCTGCATTGGCAGAGCTAACTCCAGATTGGTCTGCTCTTATATGATTGATTAGGCTGTTGCAGAATCTACAAGAGAAGACTACGACCATGCCACTGAAGATGTTCAGTGCAGCTTTGGACAAAACGTCTGGAAGGAGAGCTTCTATTGGGCCATGACTCACAAGCCTGGATAATCATCTGTGAAATGGCACCAGCTGCAGTTTGATTAAGCAAAACCTGTTAGTTTCACATGTGGAAATAGTACGTAAATGTTTGAATAGTTATAAATAAAAGCATTGTTAACAGTGAAACTAATTTCATGTATAAAGACTAAAATTGAGTCATACCTTTTAAAACTTGTAACTTCACTCACATCCTTTTACAACATCGGGAATGAATCTACAGAAAACCTACTCACACAGATAATTACATAAAACGCAACAGTTTCAATCCTCTGTCACATAAAATAGCTGCTCTTAGAAGTTTGATCCATAGACTGAACAGCATACCTTTAGATCAAAAACAATATAATGAGGAATTTACATATATTTTAAATACAGCCCAAAAATGGTTTCAATCCAACTCAACCCCCCCCCCCCCAAAAAAAAGGAAAAAAAGAGGATCAATCGGGACCTCATGCAAAAGAAATTAAAACAGATCACTACTCTTCAAAACATAAATAAAAACTGGAGGTACAAAAAATTCACTTACCACCCTTGAGCATTCCCGAAGTGTGAACAAATATTTAAAGATTATGGCATCAAACTAGCACCACAAAACAGATTCTCACTCAAGAAATTGTTAAATAATCCCTTAAAAAACACGATCCCACCAGAACAAAAATCAGGCATATATAGGATGATAGATTGTGAAGACTGTGACAAATTTTATATTGGTTTGACAAAGAGAAATTTAAAAACTAGATTAACAGAACACCGTAGGAACATGAAATATAAATAAACAGAAAAATCAGCAGTTGCTTTTCATTTCTGGAATGATAACCACCACATCGGAGAGGAGATCAAACTACTAAAACCATTGTCAACAAAACTTGAACTTACAACATGGGAAAGGTGTTTATTATTAAAAACATTCCACATATTGTAAATTTTGATGTGCCATCAGTGAGTGGTCTATTGAACTTTTGTAAAGAATCTTCTGAGAGAGGGAGCCAATTACAAGAGATCCAGACAACAACCAACTGTGATGAGTCGCTAATCAGCTGATGATGAGACTGCAACAGTTTCAAAAACGTTCCTGATTTTGCAAAAGGACGTAAGTGAAGTTACAAGTTTTAGACGGTATGACTCAATTTTAGTCTTTATACCTGTAAATGTGTATTTCGAGTAAGAAGCTTTTGTGAGGTAAAGAAAAAGTAAGAAAGGCAGAAAGATAATCTTATATTATACTTACATACTTTCTCTACCTACTATACTAGAACCTAATTTACCGGATAAACTGGGACTAGGGCTAATCTAAGGTAATGAAAATCAGGGTTATCCAGAGAATGACAGAAAAACGTTAAAAAAGCATTCACATCACCAAAATATTTTTAACAGAGTTTAGATATTACTAACGGCACACTTTTACCTAAAAATACATATACTGTATGTACTGTAACAGCCAATCTATTTGCACTGCACACATTATAGCTACAATCTAGTTGGTAGTAAAAAAACCAGTGAGCTTCTGCTGCCTCAGTTTAGTGTAGTGCTTACAAGCAGCGCTATCTCACATCCGTTTTAACATTAGAGGTTCATTTGGCTCTCGAAATAATCCATTAACTTCTCTATGTTTGCTACTGCTTGTGCATGGGTCATAACCAAAGCTGGTTCTTCAACACTGTCTTAATCTGAATAATCATTTTCATTTTCAGTAACACTGCATGATGTAATAATGCCTTCCTTTGTAATCTGTTTATAACCTTCGTCATTGTAGATTTGGAACCAATTGTCAGTGTCTTCTTCATCAACACTATACAGCCATCAATATTTTGAAAAAGTATGTGAAATCTTATTCCACACTACTTTTATTCTTCAGTCTTGTTTTCTGGCAAATCTCACACACTAGGCCACAACTTTGAAGTTTTTCTTCCAACCTGGTACCAAGCAGGTGGGGTGAGGAGTGCAATGAATTTGCCTGATGGCAAGAGAATTCGAGCAATGCACCTACTGAGAACAACAATTTACTGTCTGTAAAACAAGTCATTTACTATGCTAAACAATTAATTTTCATCAATTAACATATTCTCCCCCCCCCCCCAAAAAAAATGGTTACATATTAGGATATCCAGGTTAAAGAGGTTTTACTGTACTTATTTTTATATTGTGTCTACAAACTATTCTTGCAAAAGCACAAATAAACTTAGGTAAACATCTGCATAAATCGACTTAGCTTTTTGAAGCTTTGTAACAGTGAATGCAAGTTCATCTAAGTTATTATGAGTCAAAATCTGGAACATATTTGCATCACTTACACTGTAAATTAAAGGAGCATGTTTCAAAAGCTTTTGCTTCTATCATCAGCTGAAGGTTGACTGAGAGTATTAGCATTTTCTTTCCTCTGGTTCCTGGCATGATGAATTTGGTATAGATTTCAAAATTCATAATTCTGTGCTTATGTTTTTGGATGAGAATCTTCTTCCATACAGTGAGTTTTAGCAGGTGGTTCACTTCTTTTCATAGTTTGGAGTTTGTTTCATGGTGGGTTTCCCAAAAGTGTGCTCTGATGGCTGATTTGTCTGTTTATATTCTACATTCCTGATGTGCTCTTTGGTATGTATGGATATTTAAGTGTGTTTGGTCTTATCAATGCATAAATACCTCAATTAAATATTTTGTTTATAAGTATAAAGGGATTTTTTTTATAAATATTTTTTTATGGTGTAACAGCCTGAATCGGGCTTCAGCCTGCCAATCCAACTCCTGGTTTCACATCCACATACCTTAGGCAGAGGTGGGTAATCATCCAACCAATATGGCGAAGAGCTTTGATCAGCATTTTGGTATCCCCAGCCAGAAAGTTGGCATTCTTGAGCAGGATTTCTTACCTATTGCAGCTCCTCAAATTTCTCATGATCTGGAGCACCAGTTCTATACCCAGACTTGCACTCCCCAAGGGTGGACTCGAACATGGGCGTGTTCCGTGTCAGAGAACCAGAGTCCTATGCAGGACACAAAGGGATTAATGATTCTCAATTGTGTGATTAAAGATGGTTGCCATATACATACCTTGAAATGCTATATTCATTTTATGGCATTGCATGAAATAATTTAATACTGAAGGCACTGAAAAATTTTAAGTATTGGCAAATTCTAACATGTTAGTAATAAAGGAAAGCTTAGATATATCAGTTCGTCTATGGTGAAGCAGGTTAGAGTGTTGAGTCTGTCTGTAGATCTGTTGTAGCCTACTGTATATCCTTGTTATACCTATAACAAATACATAAATGTGTAGTGAAAGTTTATTTTAATATGAAGCAGATGGAATAATGAGCTTTTGTAAGAATAGTTTGTAGAACAGTAAGTAGACTTCCTTTCTTGGAAGTGTTGAAAACAGTGTTGTTATAATAAATTAAATTTAATAAGTGAATGCAACATATCAGTTTTTTCTAATAAATCCCTGCAACTTATCATTCAAGCATATTGAATGTATATGTGATATATTATGCACCAGTTTTAACTCATTTGTGCCAAATACTTCTGTGTAGCTTTTATATACTTCAACTTTTTTCAGACATCTCTGTATAGGTACTAAATAGTGAATTTGATATCATTAAACACACAAAATGTTAAAAAATACAGCAGCTTATAAATTTACACCTGGAAAGCAATTGGTAATTGGCATTGAGAATCACACAAAAAAAAAAAAAAAAAAAAAAAAAACTATTTTTAAGATGTTGACAATGTTTATACTGGTTTTATGTTACTTTGAAGTAATATGTGTGTATGGTTGGGTAAGAAAATGGTAAACATGCCAATCTTTTCATTGTAGAAGTGAATGATAAGCAGTTGATCTATTATTTGAAGCAAAAGGTTAGAAACAGTGATGTATTTAACAAAATAAAAAGTTGATCTATTGTTATTTTACTACTGTTATTTAAACACCTGATACAATTTTTTTTTAATGTAAGACCACTTAAGTGATTCCATTAATCAAATTCTGCAGACGGCTAGTCTCTCAAAATCTTGCAGGGCATTATTTCTCATACTCTGTGATATACCAATAAATTCTGAATTTATGTTACAGTGTTACAGTTACAGTTTAAATTACAATCTCATACTAAATGCTATGACAAAAGTGATATACATAATGAAATGCAAGGTTTTCTAGGTAATTCTTTCAGACTTGAAGCAGATATATGAGACCTAACAAGAGTGACATTTGCAATTTTTAATCTTTGTTAACATTTGTTGCCTAACAAAAACACTACCAGTAAGGAAAATTATCTCCTTATACTCTTAATGAAAACTAGTACTGGATTTCATATTCTGTTTTGAGAATGGTGTCTGATGTTCATCTACAAAAGCATCACACATTTTTGCAACCACCTAAATGTTGGCTTCTGAGATGGCTGATTTTGTATTTTGGTTGCCAAACAAGGAAAGTATTCAGGAAACAATATGACAGATGTTCAAAAGGAAATACATAAAATACTGAGTGATTATTGATTTACTGAATCAATTGTTTAAATGGTGATGTCAATATAATCTTCTGCTGTTATCTTCTTACGTTAAACCCTAAACACTCATTCAGTCACTCTTGTTTTGTTAATATTTGAATTAAAGTTTTCACTTTGACAGCAATTCTTAATGTTGGCAATGCAATCCACAGTTACTTAAATGGTGATGTCATTAGTCACTTTTTTTAATTTGTCACCCAACATTAGGTCATATGAGATGAAGAATGAAATAGTTGAAATGCTCAAATGAGCCCAGGATCCACAGACCTGACAGTCATCTTTCAGGATAAGGGAAAACCCTGGAAAAATGTCTTATCCAGATAACTCTCCCTGACCAAGATTTGAACTCAGGACCTCTTGAATGTGAGACAGACATGCTACCATCTATGCTACCGAGGTGGGCAGTAAGTACCTTTGGCCTGCTATTTGCTTGTGCTAAACCCCACTCACTCACTGACTCACTCACTGTTATGTTAATATTTGATTTAAAGGTTTTTCTTTGATATGCTATCCATGTGTAACTTTACAGTTAGGTAAATTTTGGGGTTATCACTTGTTCTTGATTATTTTACCAGACATATTTTCTATCCTGCAAATATATTCATTAAAAATAATATAAAATTCATACAAACTGTGCAACTTGAATAAGAAACACATTCAAATAATATTTCAGTGGATAATAAAAACTTACAGATAGACCGTGAACAAACTGCAGTCGGTGTGTGCATGTGCAAGCGGAGCATTCTCCCCTCTTCACCATCCAAGCATCACATAATTCCACCCCTCCCTTCCTGCTTGTGACAGAGGGCAAACCACACGAAACATGTTTATTTTAATGCTGTTTTGATCTCACAATCGATCAAGAAATAGAATCATAGTTCCTATAAACTCTGAGGAACAAAACAATGATTTGGAAGAAAATGCAGAGAGTAGATCCAAAAGTGAATGCAAAAGCAAGTGTTACAGTTGACCAGTACAGCCTGCGCAATGAGGGGAGACAACCTTAAATGATGATTAGAGGGCTAGAGAGCTGCAGTTTTGATAAGCTACACCTCCAACTGTATTTTGTTCACGGTTCACATTTTTTGTGGACTTACTATCTACCATTACAAATGCTTAATTTATTTTTTAAATTTGAGTTTACTGTATATATTTTGTTTTATTTTTATGAAAGGGATTTCAAATTAAATAATAATTCCTCTCATTTTTCAGTATTAATTATGTGTTGCACTGTTGAAGTAGTCACACTTGTTTACACTTACCTTCACTTTTAAATGTCAGAATACAAGAGCCAGAACAAGAAAAGAGAAATAGATATCATTAACATTACAGAATTATGTACAAGATACAATTTCTTCACACTCGATAAAAATTCTATCAACAGTCAAAAGTTTCAGTAATGGGGAGCCTATTTGCATCCATTTTGACAGACTTATACATGAGCCCCTAGAAGTCCATTAGCAAAAGCTTTTCGCCAAATTTACAAATTTTGGCAAAAATATGTAGACAACATTTTTGCTATAATTCCCCGGAAATTAAAAGATGCTTTGAAACTACTGAATCCACAGGATAACAATATTAAATTCACAATTGAAATTGAAATTTTTAGACCTCAAAATAATAGAGATCAAGGCAGTTTAAAATTTGGAATACATGGGAAACCTACACAAATTGATATTTACGAGGTGCGTTCAAGTTATAACACCTCCTATTTTTTTTTCTTACAAATAACAATAAAAATGTGAAACTAGAGTCACTTCTCAACATAATCTCCCTCTAGCCATACACATTTTTCACAACATCGACGCCATGATTCCATGGCCGCAGCGAACACTTCTTTAGGAGTGTGTTTTGACCACTGGAAAATCACTGAGGCAATAGTGGCATGATGAATCTGCGACCATGGAGAGTGTCTTTTCTCGTGGGATACAGCCGAAAGTCACTTGGAGCCAGGTCAGGTGAGTAGGGAGTATGAGCAATCACTTCAAAGTTGTTGTCATGAAGAAACTCCTAGGTCGCATTCGCCTGATGCGCTTTTACGTTCTCTTGATGAAAGAGCACACGTCCAACCTTTTCTGCCCGTTTTTCATGCAATGCTGGTTGGAGTTTATTCTTCAGAACATTTTGATAGGATGCAGCTGTCACTGTAGTGCCCTTTGGAATGCAGTGAGTAAGGATTACGCTACTGTTATCCCAGAGATGGTCACCATCATTTTGTCAGCACTGTTGCTCACCCAAAATTGTTTTGGTGGCAGTGTGTCTGTCTGCTTCCATTGAGCTGATTGGCGCTTCATTTCAGGCTTGAAAAGGGGCATCCATGTCTCATCCATTGTCACAAGAAAGTTCCATTCATGCCTCATCATGCGTCAACATTTCCTGACAATTTGCCACATGCTCAACCTTGTGATCATCCATCAGCATTTGTGGCACCCACCTGGAAGACACTTTTCACATTTTCAGATCTTCATGCAGGACTGTTTGTACAGATCCCAGGGAAATGCAAATTTTGGAGGCGATGTCTGCAATGCTTAATCAGCGATCCTCCAAAACAATGTTCTCCACTTGCTGGATCGTGTCGTCAGACCGGCTGGTGCGAGGCCATGACTGTCTTAGTTTGTTGTCACACGATGTTCTGCCTTCATTGAACTGCCGCACCCAGGAACACACATTAGACACATCCATGGTACCTCACTACATGCTTCACTCTACTGGTGATGAATTTCAATAGGTGTCACACCACGAAAATGGAGAAAACAAATGATTACACGCTGTTCTTGCAATGAAAGCATCGCCATTTTAAGTATCAAAAACATTTTTAACTCTCATTGTTGCCACTAGAGCTCTATGCTCTGTACAGTTCTGCCATCTCTGCCACAGATGTACAAAGAGTCCACATGTATTTAAAAAAAAAAGAAACACAGAAGTTACTATCTGGTCCCAGTCCTGAACAAAAATAGGTGGTGCTATAACTTGAATGCACCTCTTACATAAAGAAAAATGGTTGTAACCCAACTTCACATCAACTAGCTGGCTTCAGAAGTTTGATTCACAGCATCCACAATGTCCTGTTGGGAAAATAGGAGTTTTTGAAAGAACAGCATATAGATGAAATAGCAATAACAAATGGATTCAACCCAGATCTCATAAGGAACATGCTAAGAAGAAAGGAGAAACTCAAGAATATTTCACAAACAACTACACTGAAACCATCAAACACAGACAGGAAGTAAGGAAAGTTACCTACCACTGTTGGACTTTTAGAAATTTGAGCAGGTCTTCATAAACATAAGACTAGCCCCACAAAACAGATTCAACATGAACTTGCTAAACAAACCTGTTAAAAATGCAATTCTGAGCACACCATAATGCAGAGCATATTACAGCAGTTGTAAGAAATACCAACAAAAAGAAACTTGGAAACCAGACTAAAAAGCATCAGAGAAACATAACACAAAAACAAATAGATAAATCTGCTGCATCATACCATGTTTGGATAGAAAATCATTACATTTGTCAAAGTATAAAATTGCTGAAAGTACTTACCTTACCAATAGAATTGATCATCTTGGTAAGAAACACACATAATTAAACATAGCAAAAATAAGTTTTGAAATCCTGATATTAAAGAAAGCACTTCTAACATCAGATGGTAGAATGATCAGTCCCAGCAGGAAGGAAAAACAAGACAAAGAGAGCTTTGGTCACTGCAGCTAATGAGGATGAATGCCCTCGAAAATGTTTCAACTGAGTTCTAACATTTAAAGGTGAACGTGAACATAAGTAAGTGTGATTAGTTTAATATTTCAACATATTTGTAATTGAATCAAAACACAAAGTTGTACTAAACTCTCTTTGTCACTGGAATCAGTAGCTTACAATCACTGTCACTTCTTACAAGTAAGTAAGTAATGTTTATTTCCATTTCTATTACAAATTATTATACATTTACATACTTATTACTACACTGAGTTGCTGGTTACCCTTGGGCCCAATAGACTCAAACTCTGAGGTCACTTCTTACAAATACACAGAGCAAACATGTCTGTTTCTGTAGTACTGTCTTTTTTGTCTCTATTGCAACTCAACACATGCTGTAGCTTATCAGTATTCACTTCTCTTACACCACTACACATATTTACATTGCTCTGCTTGCCAACTGACAGCTTACAATTTTCCGTAAACTTTGTTGTTGACTGCTCATTAACAACCAATCTGATACTTACTAGTCAGCTCATAACTGGCAACTCTATGAGGCTGACTTTTGCAACCCCTGTTTATCCTTCTGGTCATGGAAGAAGAGTTCTGGAAACTGAAATCTCTTGAATTGAACAAATGGAACATTTTCAATGGTCCATTGAGATCAAACGGTCTGGAAAACATCAGTGTGGTACAACAATAAGGCATACATTTCCTGCCTTGTATATTAGATAGTGGCATCCTTGAATGTTCCTTTTTTTCTCATGGCAACCACAAAAACTGTATTAAGACTCATAATTGGTATTTGCTGTTGCCATCTCAATGTGAAGAATACTTCAATGTTAATGGGCATATGTTTTTAATATCCAATTATTTAGCGTGTGCTGTTTTATATTTTTGCTCATTTTTGTTAGTATCACACAGAAAATGAAGCTAGTCACAGTGAAACAACAAATATTACACAAATAAAAATATTTGTAAAAGAATCTTCACTTAACTTAAGAAGTTGATGTTAATACTTCCTTCTTCTTTATAACATCAATTTCAAAATAACATCATAACCGAGATTTCCTTAACAACGGAGTTTGGAACTGACTGACGATGGAAGCAATATGCTTTTGAAATCGATATTATAAAGAAGAAGGAAGTATTAACATCAACTTCTTAAGTGAAGATTCTTTTACAAATATTTTTATTTGTGTAATATTGTGTTAGTATGTTTGCATATTGAGTGTTCCCTGTGTAAATATACACAGATATTAGATGATTTGATAATGGTTCGTTACTCTTGAAGGTTTTTATTCCAAGTTATGCATCATAATCATATTTTGACTTTGTTTTCAAATTAAATAGAATGTAAGGTTATCCATCCTTGTTTGTTGTTCACATGTATGTTCGTTAGGCCAACTTAACACATTTATTATATTTATTCCATGCATTGTGTTTACTTGTTTTTTTCCTTCATTTTTGTTTACTTTTTATTTAATTTTTAGCATCACTTCCCTACAATGTTATTTTTCTCATATTATTTATTTATCCTTTGTTAATTTTTTATACTTTGACCTGTTTGTATGACATATTTGTGAGAAAATATACTTCTAATTTTAATCATTCCTCCCATGATTCCTATTATTTTGTCAAAGCACTTTATTTCTATTTTATTTATTGTACATCTCATTAAAATAAAGAATTCTCCCTCATATTTATTTCTCTTAATATTTTTGACATCAATGTCAAAAATATAGTTATAATTCTTATATATATATATAATGTTTTGCCTGTTATTTTGGTACAATAACAATTAAAATTATTTGACTTTTAGTAATGTCCTTCAAATTGAGTTAACCAAATTTTAAATTATTCAATTTACCAATTCCTTATCACAATACTATCTATTCTGTTAGGGACTTATAAACTTGTTCTTATTTAATTTTGATTGATTTATTTATTTTCATTCATTTTGTGTTTCAGATTGTGCTTTAAGTATTTATTTATTGCTTTTAATTCATCATACTCTTTATTCAGAGTATCCTCCATGGGCTGGTGGAATATAGTTGGATATCTTGTGCTTTTTGCAGGACAATGTGATTTTCATTAAAGAAGAAAAAATGATGAAAATATGTAATTCTGTTGTAATTTTCTAAAGGAATCAATTTTTGTATGCAATATAAACAATGTTAAATAATTGCATGTTTAATTAAATTAATTAGAAGTCGATTAATGACACAAAACAACACTTACTTTTAAATTTTCCCGGAACCGGTTTCTGAGGCCTTCCCTCTATCTTCAGCCGGACATCGAGTTGTTCTCATTGGTGTAGCTGGCAATATTTTGTCATCGGTCTCCTCTGGTGGCGGTTCGAGGAACTTGCTGAACAAATCTTTCTGGGGGATGTCGAAATTGAATACTTTGTTCCTATTTTTTGAAATAAAGATTTGTTCCCATGTGGACAGTTCTTCTTTTCCTGTTGTATGTTTTAGTAATTTTGGTTCTGGATTTATGTTGTGGTTTTTTTCCCAAAAATGCGTGGCAACTGCTGATTTTTCTAATTGTTTATATTTTATGTTCCTAAAGTGTTCCTTTGCTCTTGTTTCTAAATTTCTTTTGGTTTTTCCAATATAAATTTGACTACAGTCACTGCATTCAATTTGATATATACCAGATTTTTTGTTTAATAATCTGCAAATATATTTCTTTCTAATTGAAAAAAAATAAATAAATAAATAAACAAAATTGTAGTTGGTTTTTTTATACATCTTACATTTTTATATTTTTGAGGGACTAGTATCAGAAGCCATTGCCTTCATTATGAACCTCTTTCCAACTGTCTGTTGTCATCTGCTCTCCTCTCTCTGATGGTGGAACTAAGAACTTCTTTGTCAAACTATCTACTGGCAGGATTTCAAAGTTCATTATTCGGTCCTTATTTTTCCATATGAATATGTTCTCCCATGTTGTCAGATTATTTTGGTTTATCACTCCTTTTAGTAATTTTGGATTTGGATCACCGTCATGGTTTTCATTCCAAAAATGAAATGCTACTGCTGATGTTTATAAAGTGCTCCATGCTTTTTTTACATTCCTCTCTACATTTTTTTAAATTAAATTTAATTTCCAGTTTCAAATCTGATTCTAATTCTTTCCTACCTTGTTTTATTTCTCTTCCTGTGTCTGCATCTGTTTTCTGTCTACTAATTATTTTCTCTTTGACTAGAGTCAAAGAGTACTTAGAAACATCACAGTAGCATTTCATTTTTGGAATGAAAACCATGACATTGATCCAAATCCAAAACTACTAAAAGGAGAGATGAACCAAAATAAACTGACAACATGGGAGAACATATTCATATGGAAAAATAAGGACTGAATAATGAACTTTGAAATCCCACCAGTTGATAGTTTGACGAAGTTCATAGTTCCACCGCCAGAGAGAGGAGAGCAGACTGCAACAGACAGTTGGAAAGAGGTTGATAATGGAGGCAATGGCTTCTGAAACTAGTCCCTCAAAAATATAAAAATGTAAGTGACAAAGTATAAAAATTCCAACTATAAATTAGCTTTTTCAATTCATTTTGATGTCACTGTTATTAAATTCCTCCAACCATGCATAGCATTTCTTTCTGTTTACTGTATCACCTATTTGTACCCTCTCCTCTTGCACCTTCTGCCTCTTTCTATGAAATTTTATCTATATTTTCCTTATTCTTTTTTAATAGTTTTTGTTTCTTCTATTACTTAATTTTAATCAGAAAAACATAATAAGACTGGGAAAATTTATTGGCAAGGTAAAGACAAAAATTGCTTTGGAAAACAGGGAAGACTAATGAGAACAATTAGGGAAAATAGTATAAGGTATAAAGGGAAACAAAAATCTAGATCCCAAGTTTTAAAATGCTCCATTATTTACACAAACTGGGTTAACTATAATGGGGCATGGGAAAATGCAACTCCTGAATAAGCAGTATGCAAGAGTTTGTAATCATTATATACTACATATGTTGTGTATGTATGAAGTTGTATATGATAGATATTGTAATAAGAAATAGGAAATAAACTAATAATAATACTTAATTGTATAAGTAATTTGGATCTTTTTTGCCCTACTTTTCATTGGGAGGTTACAGGGAGGTTCTTTCATCCTTGGAAGTTGTGAAGCCATAAAGTCCCTGAAGTTGTCCTTAAGAATTTCTAAGCTCTGTTCAGTACTTTCTGTAGCTGTAATGTCAACTGCTTTGTATTGTCACGAATGCATTGTTGCAGCGAGGCGGCACGGCCGACGAGTTCAAATGGGCGGACAGTACAGTGCAGAGATAAAAGCTTGCCAAAATGGTGGGGGTAAGGCGACGGATTTTTGGAGAGTTTGTCTTTCTTCTAACGCCGTCCTGATTGTTTGAGAACATTCCACGAATTTCCAGAATGGTGAGTAAGCTATAAAAGGAGCTGCCGCCCACCACTGGGGGACAATTGTTAGTTGGACTCGTGTGTGCAAACAGCTGTGTGAACTTTGTTTGTGGTCGATGACCTTTCAAGTTGTATTGTGTATGTGATGTAATTCTGCTACTGTAAGGGTTGACCAAAGTGTGTTTCTACGGAAATAAAGAGCAGTTTTTAGTGCTTGTAATCTGGACTTTTTAATTTCACGAACCCACAAAGTAACAATTGGTGTCAGGAGTGAGACATACCACGATGGAGGCTGCATTGGAAAAGACTCTACAGGAACTGAAAGAAATGTGAACGGCGAACGATAGCCTGGCAACAGAAGTGAAGACGGCTAACGACCTCACCGCTGAGATGAAAGAAATGAAGACGGCTAATGACACAGCTGCGACGTTAACCATGGAAATGAGAGCAGCGAACGACAGTCTGTCCACGGAAATGAAGTTGGCGAACAAGGCCCTCGCCGCCAAATTTGAGTTGACCGGCGTGAGGAATGACATCACGAAGCTGGGCAAGCGGATGGGCCAAGTGGACGAGCGCGTCGAAGACCTGGCGAACCGCTTTAATGACCTAGAGCGAAAGGCCGACAGTAACGCCAAGTCCCTGAACGCTATGGTGGAAGACGTTGAAGACTTGGCGAACCGCGTTAACAACCTAGAGGGAACGGCCGACAGCAACACCAAGTCCCTGAACGGCATGGTAGAGGACATCGTCGGCAGAAGGTTGAAGGACTTGCAGGCCGACGCGCCGGGACGCGACACATCTGCGAGCGTCAAACTGCTGAAGTACGAAGGCACGTTCACGTTCGAAGTCTTCTGCCGCCAATTCGACACAGTGGCCAAGCACAACAAGTGCTCACCAGAGAAGGAGGCCGCATAGCTGATAGCGAGCCTCCAGGGACGGGCCGTAGAGGTCTTGAACGCGGTCCAGACAGCGGCGGTGCCCAAGGACATCTGGGAGGTCCTGGAAAACCGCTTCGGAAACCACCGCTTAGCCGCAGCTTACTGCAGTCAGCCGAAGTCAAGATCGCAGCAGACAGGGGAGACGCTGCAGGAGTTCGCCCTGGCAATTAAGCAGCTGGCCAGCAAAGCATTGGTTGACCTCCCACCCGAGTTCGTATCCTGGGAAGCCGCCTACACCTTCGATGACGGGGTACGAGACACGGAGATACGTCAGGCGACTGTAAAACCATCCACGAGGCGCTAACGTCAGCATTGATTATGGAGGTGGCCAAGATGAAGGCTACCCCGAGGTCGAGCACAAGGAGTATGCGTTACACTGGAGACTGAAGGCCAGCCGA
Organism: Mantis religiosa; assembly: GCA_030765055.1. Taxonomy (NCBI): domain Eukaryota; kingdom Metazoa; phylum Arthropoda; class Insecta; order Mantodea; family Mantidae; genus Mantis; species Mantis religiosa. Next base: position 104,973,885 of record CM060952.1, read on the forward strand.
GGGACGCCGGCGAAGACCTAGAGGGGTGTGTTGTGGATGTGGCCAGCCGGGACACCTTAGAGAGAGACTGCCGACACCAGGAAGAGCAGCCGAAAGAACGAGCAAGGACCGGCGTGGCGAGAGGCACGTCGGCGCTGAATATCATCATCCCCTCGAGTGACACTGCGCGCCGTCAGCCGACTGATGGATGACAGCCTCATCGCGGACGGTTTAGTGAGAGGTAAGCCGTGCTGCGTGCTGGTGGACACCGGGGAAGCCGTGACCGTCATCAGACCTGACGTAGCCAAGGGTTTGCCGTCGAGAAAACCGAGCCGACCATACCAGCTAGTGACGGCATCGGGTGACACCTTGCCTGTGGAGGAGGCTCTGCTGAAGTTGACCTTGGGACGGAGTGCCGTGCGTCAGTGAGTGTTCGTCCTAAGGTGGCTGAGGATGTGATACTGGGACTGGATGCCTTTAGGAGACACGAGGCGACGGTCGACGTCGGCAGGAAGGTCCTACGGCTCATTGGAGAAGAGGTCATATTCCGGAAACTCGAAGAACGCCTTGGAATCTGCAGGGTCATCCTGAGGGCAGACGTGGTTGTCCCCGCAAGAAGCGAGGTGGTGGTGACAGCGTGACTAGAAGGCCAGCGGACGAAGAACATGATGCTGGACCAGAAGACGCCTGTAGCCAGGACATTGTTGCCGTGCCGAGAGGTGCCAGTGAGGCAGCTCAACCCAACAGACAGCGATAACGACATCCAGGCAGGGACGGAGTTGGGGACGTGCGAGCCCGTGGTCAGCGTAACACCAATCGACCAGACCCATGAGTCGGTGTCGGCGCAACACCTGGGGCCTCGGCTGGAAGGCTTACTGGAGAGGGCGGCCGACCACCTGACCGCAGAACAGACAAAGTGCTTCACCGCATCGATACCGGAGACGCCCGGCCTATTCGACAACCACCTAGACGCGTTCCGCTGGCAAAGCAAACGGCGGTACGGGACATACTGGAGGATATGAGATCCAGGGGAATGATCGAAGAGTCTGACAGCCCTTGGTGTTCCAATTCTGGTGATAAGGAACGGTGAGCTACGCTTCTGCGTGGACTACAGGAAGCTGAACGCTTTCACCAGGAAGGATTTCTTCCCCTTAACCCGGATTGACGACACCCTGGACACGCTTGCGGGTGCACAGTGGTTCTCGACCCTAGACCTGAAGTCGGGTTACTGGCAGGTAGCTCTGGATCCGTGAGACAAGGAGAGGAGAAGACCGCATTCTCGACAGGCCAAGGGCTTTGGCAGTTCACAGTTATGCCCTTTGGCCTCTGCAACGCGCCAGCTACCTTCCAACGCCTCATGGAGTCAGTGATGAGAGGGTTGACTTATGACGCCAGCCCATTATACCCGGACATCATCATCGTCGGTAAGACCTTCGAAGACCATCTGGAAAGCCTGAGTAAGGTGTTGCAGAGTCTGCAGGCGACTAACCTGAAGCTAAATGCAAAGAAGTGCCAGCTCTTCCGCAAGGAAGTCAACTTCTTGGGCCACATAGTCTCACCAGAGGAGTGGTCACAGATCCGGAAGACACAGGCCATGAGAAATTGGCCTTGGCCAAAGGATAAGAGAGAATTGCGCAGTTTCCTGGGGCTGTGCAGTTATTAACGCTGTTTCATAAAGGGCTTTTCCAACATCGCCAAGCCCCTCACCCGCCTGACGGAAGAACACCGGCCGTATGTGTGGACGGAGGACGTCAAAGTCGCTTTCCAGGAGCTGAAGAAAACACTTTGCAGTGCTCCTATTTTGGGATTCCCACAACCAGGTGACGCCTTTATTGTGGACACCGATGCCAGCGACCATTGCATTGGAGGTGTCCTATCCCAAATCCAGGACGGCCACAAGCGGGTGATAGCTTACTACAGCAAGACGCTGTCCAAGCCAGAGAACTACTGCGGCCCCCAGACTAGGAGCCGGGGTCGCATGCAGCAGTACAATGTTGGAGCGCCATTCGAACGCATCGTTGTCAACCTAGCTGGACCATTCCTAGTGTCCGACCGAGGCAACAAGTACCTGATGGTGGTCGTGGACTACGTCACCAAGTGGCCGGAGGTGTATCCCATCCCGAACCAGGAGGCGAAGACAATTACAGACTGCCTCGTGGAGCAACTGTTCTGCCGTTTTGGGGTGCCGTTAGAGCTCCACAGCGACCAGTGCACCAATTTTGAGTCTGAGCTGATGAAGGAGGCACTGGAAAGACTTGGGGTAAACAAGACCCGCATAAAACCCCTACACCCACAGTCGGACCCTAGAAGAACATCTGAGGAAGGTCGTGACCAGCCATCAGCGAGACTGGGACGTCAAGGTGTCACTGTTCCTGCTGGGCTACCGCTCGTCGACACACAATACTACTGGAATGACGCCAGCCAGCTTAATGGTCTGCCGAGAGTTACGCCTCCCTCGTGACCTGGCTTTTGCGAGCTCCCCGGAAGCGAAACTGCCAGCAACCGAGTATGTGGAAAACTTGGTGGACTGTCTCCACGACATGCACGAGATGGCTCGTCAGAATATCCAGATGGCGAGTGACCGCATGAAGACCCGATACGACAGGTAAGCCAACAGCCAAGGGTTCCAGCAAGGTGACTTGGTCTGGTTGTACGCCCTACCCGGACCAAGGGATGCTGCCCGAAGCTTCAGCAACCATGGCAAGGACCGCACTGGGTGGTAAAGAGGATTAATGACGTGGTCTACTGCAACCAAACGGTGCTCCGAGGACAAATGTTGGTGGTAACCTGGATCATCTGGCCCGATACGATGGTGCTGTTCGGGACGGCCAGCCTTGAGGGAGCAGTGTCGCGAACGTATTTTTGCCGTGATGCGGCGCGGCCGACGGGTTCAAAGGGACGGACAGTACAGTGTGGAGATAAAAGCTTACCGAAACGGTGGGAGGAAGGATACGGATTTCTGGAGAGTTCGTCTTTCTTCTAACATCGTCCTGATTGAGAACATTCCACGAATTTCCGAAATGGCGAGTAAGATATAAAAGGAGCTGCCACCCACCACTGGGGGACAGTTGTTAATTGAACTCGTATGCACGAACAGCTGTGTGAACTTTGTGGCTGACAACCTTGCAAGTTGTATTGTGTATTCGACGTAATTCTGCTACTGTAAGGGTTGACCAAAGTGCTTCTACAGAAATAAAGAGCAATTTTTAGTGTTTGTAACCTGGACTTTTAAGTTTACGAACCCACAAAGTCACAGTATTAACCTTCAGTTATATTCGTGATGTCATTTTCCATCTTCAGGTTTTTATTTTTAAACTCATTTATGTATTGTATATGTATATTTTCTTCCTATTTGAGCTCCCAGGTGTGCCTCTAAAACATGACATATTTTTAACATTTGCAATGTAATAAGCAGAGGGAACATTTTTGTTCCTGAATATTTTAGAAGCTTATTGGTTGATATTGCCAGAAAGTTGGGGGTCAAACTCCGAAGCTGACAGCAAGTTTTGCAAAGATATGAAAGATGTATTCCTTTATTGGAACATGACAAACAAAATTGCTACTTAATTCAAACTGTCTGTTCACTAAATGTTTAAACATATAAATACACAACTAAAATATTAAAGTAATGTATTTTATTTAAAAATGTGTTAGAATCACAAAAATTAAATAAGCAGGAATAGCAGGAACAGAGCATGTTTTGCGCACATGTATCTCTAATGTTGTATATTGAATAACGTACATAATAGTACACTCAGCCCGCCTCGGTAACATAGATGGTAGCATGTCTGCCTCACGTTCAAGAGGTCCCGAGTTCGTATTTCGGTCAGGGTGAGTTACCTGGATAAGGCTTTTTACCGGGGTTTTCCCTTGTCCTTCAAGGCGAATGTGAGGTAACTCTATGCTCCATAGACCCTGGACTCATTTGAGCATCATTTCACCCAATTTATTCACCATCCGATATGACTTAACGTTGGAGGACGTAAATAAAAAAAAAAAAAAAAAAAATAGTATACTGAGGTCACAATGACAAACTATTTCCAATTTGTTGTTTTAAATGCACAACTTTCATAGCAGATGCACCAATTAACCTGCAGGACAACCCTCTTGACTTGATTGCATCACTGATATACTACGACAAACTACTTTATCAGCTTTCGGTAACAAAAATGCTTGCTCTAGTGATGAGCAAGAGATTCTAATTTCTATGCAGGCCCAAATTAGCTATCTGTCAATAACCACTTAAACTTACACATTCATTCACTAATTTCTACAGGGCATAATGATGGTTTAGGAGTAAGCTTTTGAATGAATCAATTTAAAATGAAGTTGGTTTATTTAAATTGCAAATATATAATTGAAGAAAATGCGCTTATTATTCAGTTTAGAAATCACAGAGTATTAGGTCAACATTTGCCTAAAATATTCAGAATGTTAGTGTCATTCAAAATGTAGTTGTGGTTCTGTTGATGCTCTGTCAATAAAAGCTTCTCTGAAAAATCTTTCCTGACAATGATTCAAATGGTGATGTCACTATCTTTTGCCTGCTATATCTTCTTGTTATGCTAGTATTTGAATTACAGATTTTACATTGACAGTAATTCTTAATACCAACTATGCAATTCATATATACTTTTGTGGTTAGGCAAATTTAAAGTCAGTATATTAAGGTTGAAGTGGCATCATAATGATTAAAGAATAATTTAGCTACAACTACTAAAAGGTTAATTAACTTTAAAGAGAGTCGATTAAAGACACTAGACAACACTTACTTTTAAATTTTTCCGGAACATGTTTCAGAGGCTTTGCCTCTATCATCGGCCGGCTCTCGACTGGTTCTCGTTGGTGTAGCTGACGATATTTTGTCACAGGTCTCCTCTGGTGGCGGTTCAAGGAACTTGCTGAACAAATCTTTCTGGGGGATGTCGAAATTGAATACTTTGTTCCTATTTTTTGAAATGAAGATTTGTTCCCATGTGGATAGTTCTTGTTTTCCTGATGTATGTTTCAGTAGTTTTGGTTCTGGATTTATGTTGTGGTTTTTTTCCCAAAAATGTGTGGCAACTGCTGATTTTTCTAATTGTTTATATTTTATGTTTCTAAAGTGTTCCTTTGCTCTTGTTTCTAAATTTCTTTTTGTTTTTCCAATATAAATTTGACTACAGTCATTGCATTCAATTTGATATATACCAGATTTTTTGTTAGATGGAATGGCATCTTTGATGTTTGAGCAAATTAGGTTTTTTAAGGAGAAATGGTTGATTGGTGCTAGTTGAATATTTTGTTTTTTGAAGACTTTTTTGAATTTATCATAGGCCCATGGATGGTAAGTGAATTTTTTGAAAATCATATTAGTTTCTGTAGCTGAGAGAGTTGTGGTTTCCTTTAGTAGCTTCTTCTTTTTTGCTAAGCTCACCTTTTTGTCCACTAATGATTTGGGAAAGTTATTTTTTTGTGCTATTTCAATTATTTTGTTGTATTCTGTTTTGTATTCTTCTGCTGTGAGAGGGATGTTTACCAGTCTGTGTGCTAAACTATTGAAGATTGCAAAGGAACACTTTAGAAACATAAAATATAAACAATTAGAAAAATCAGCAGTTGCCACACATTTTTGGGAAAAAAACCACAACATAAATCCAGAACCAAAACTACTGAAACATACATCAGGAAAACAAGAACTATCCACATGGGAACAAATCTTCATTTCAAAAAATAGGAACAAAGTATTCAATTTCGACATCCCCCAGAAAGATTTGTTCAGCAAGTTCCTTGAACCGCCACCAGAGGAGACCTGTGACAAAATATCGTCAGCTACACCAACGAGAACCAGTCGAGAGCCGGCTGATGATGGAGGCAAAGCCTCTGAAACATGTTCCGGAAAAATTTAAAAGTAAGTGTTGTCTAGTGTCTTTAATCGACTCTCTTTAAAGTTAATTTATAATAACAACACTGTTTTCAACACTTCCAAGAAAGGAATTACTAAAAGGTTATTTAAATGATTGTTTATAATGTATTTATTAAAAAATTATACCTAAATTGATCTGCTTGTTGCCATTAATTACAATATATACAATATATATTCGTATATTGAGAACAATAACTTCACAAAGTGGAATATTAAAGCTCAACTTTAATAATTATAGGCAAAATATACTGCAAGGGTTCCAGCTCTGTGTAGTTGTAAGGAATGTGCTCAAGTTTACTTTGAATGAAAAGAGTACCTACTAGAAAGGGAAGAGGAGTGCTAATGGCCAAATGGAAGTGGTGTTTCAGTTTTTTCAATAAATGCATAAAACTGACAGTGGAAATAAACTTAAAAATCACAGTAACTGGCGCTATTAGTGTCATGTAGTATGACACTATTTAAGGTTGACCTTTTTACAATAGTGTAAATTTAAATTTAACTTAATTCAAAATGCCTAATATTGGCAAAACGTAAGAAGAAACATGCAGACCATCACCATTGTTATGTATTCACTTTCACATCACAGCAGCCATGCTAGTGAGAACATGTTTAATGTCATTCTGGTGGATCTATCATCTGTTGCCTTATTCACAATGATGTAATCTATAACACCCCACTGCATCTGGTTCCTCCCCCCCCCCCCTCAATTTTCAGCTTGTTTCCTCGACTTTTTTACTTTTTTCTCTGGTGATGGACTTCCAGAAGGGGAATAAATTTCCTTTCCTCATTTCTTCATTACAGTTAACAAGAAATTCACTATCTCTTTCTTAATAGGATATTTGGAACCTTTTCAGAAAAAGATTCAATGTCCAAAATTATAACTAAAGAAGGTGGGATGTGTGGAATAAACATTTCTTTCAACCACTTTGGTGGTTCATTGGTCGTAATAATCCCCACTGGATCTTCCTGCCTTATAGAGCAGTTTTGCTACATTCACAAACCTCTTCTTCCCTCCAGCGTGAATCGTAAAATAATGAACCGAGAGCCAGCATTGTTTTTCAATTAAAATCCTCTGTTTGCTTCCCAATTTTCTCCACTTGAAGCCAATAGTTTTTAAGACCCTTATAAAAGATATTGTGATCCAAAGAAAATGTATACTGTAACAAATGTATCTGTAACAATCGGACGGAGTTTCTTTGCTTTTGTAATTACTTCCTGTATTTTACAGAATTCCTGAACAACATCCCAGATAACACACTTATCAGATTCACCCACAAACACTTTTCGATTGTCTTGCAGTGTATTTTTTTTTACCCTCGTGTTGAATATAAAATAGAATGTCCACTTTGCTCCTGAAGTTGTATGTGTTCCTTTCTAATCTTCAGAACGAAATTTTCCGATTTTCCAAAATAGCCTGCTGCCCACACCTGTAACCTAAGTTGTAGCTTGTCTGCCTCACACAGAAAAAAAAAAAGTTCAAATTATTGCTGTTTTAAGAGGTCCCAAGTTTGAAGCTTGGTCAGTGTAGGTTATTTGGAAAAGTTTTCTTCAGAGGTTTTCCCTTACCCTCAAAGACAAATTTTGCATAACTCTAAGCTCCATGTACCCTGAACTCATTTGAACATCATTTCATTTATCATCTGATATGACTTAATGTTGGAGGTTTTCCCTTATCCTGAAAGATGAATGTCAGGTAACTCTAAGCTCTATAGACTCTGGACTCAGTTGAGCATCATTTCACCCACTTCATTCATTGCCCAATATGACAAAGTTAGAGGACGTGAATTATATATAAAATTTACAATATATAATACATTTATATATTATATGTATCCTGCTGCCCCCTTTGTTACCTGCCTAAGTGGGATATTTAAGGAATAATTTTGCCCGGATTCCTTGTGACATTTTTCTATTATACTCCAACTGACGAACCTCACTATAGACCACAAGATTTTGTTTACGTATGGCCTTTGATGAGCCCTCATCCACAATAATTTACACTAGCTTAGCACAAACAAATGCTTAGAAGCAAGAGCACTGCCACTGATGCTTATGTAAGGAACAGTAACTTAACGCTATCAAGTAATAATTTCTGTTTATGCAAGTATTGCTACACATCACCAGCTTACTTCTCTCCTCAGGGCACTCCTCACCCCGCAAACACACAGAGCTGGGTCCCTAGCAGTACATGGCATCACATCAGTTCAATATTGTATGGCAAAGAAGTTTACTTAAATACAGTTGTTGCTTGTCATGAAGATAGTATCCATGTATAGAAGAGTTCAACATATTTAAGTTTCGCTACATGTAAAGTTCAACCTCTATAAAATTATTGCATAAGATCACTGCACAAAAACTTAAGACAAATAATGTAATCAAATTTTATTAAGATTGTGTTTTATTTTGTCACTAACATACTGAAAATAAATAATATAGCAAATTGAGTTACGAGTTATTTTTAAATAAATTCCTAGCTTCTTTCTTTTTAATTCACTTTGAATCCTGTACATATAAAGGGTTCTGACTCAAGTGCTCACATAAAGAACCACTGCAAATGGTACCCAGTATGAGACCAGAATGCATTTTAAGAAAACCAAAGGCAATGTATAATTTGCAAATAATTATCCGTGAACATCACAGCTTATATGCGAAGGATACAGCATCACTGAAGCTAGATCTTCATTCCACATCTCCAAGAACTGCATTACAACTAGATCTTCATTCCACAGAGTTTGAGATCTTCCCATCACCAAGGAAAAGAAATTGCAAGGGTTGAAGACAACAAACATTTAAGTGATGTTTATTTTTGAATTACCGACTCATTACTTTCAAAAGTGAATACTTGTTTGTGGAGGAAGTTAACATCTTGTCAGCAGTTATTGCCTGGTTCCTAAGAGGTCCCTCAGAGATCTAATGTTGAAATTGCACATTGTATGTACTTCATTGGTGAATAATTTCATTTCTTTATAACTTAAATGAAATCGTGTACAAGCAACAGAAATATAAAAATAATTAAGAGCCATTTCTGACAGTACATTAAGGTTGAAGTGAGCTTATAATCTTTAAATACTAATTTGTTAATTAGAATTGCTGAAAGATTGTTTAAATGTATTAATTGTTTATACTGTCACATTGACAGCATGGCCACCTGCCGATAAGTTGAGTAAGAGTAGAGGGAATTGTTCCACTTTAAAAAAAAATTAGAAGGGAAAGGTGACAGAAAAGAGAGATAAGATCAGCAAGAAATTGTTGGGGATTGTTGAAGTTCCACTGGTACACCTATGCTGTGTGTGGGTTGATGCTACTGCAACCAGTGGAGCAGCAGGTTGTTAAGTAGTTTTCTGTCCACGTGAGTGGTTGTTTGTGAAGGAGGTAACATCTTATTGCCAGCAGTTACAGCCTGGTTCCTAAGAGGTCTTTCAGAGGTCTGGTCTTGGATGATATTGTACATTGTATATAGTTCACTGGTGAAAGTGCATTGGCAGTTTTGAAGTTGAGTATGACGGTGATTTCTTTGAGTTTGTGTGAGAATACCGTACATTCAAAAGCTCTATGGTGAAGAATCGGCTGGCTGTGTGAACAGTGCAGTTTACAAGCAAATATCAGAGTTGTGTTCAGAGTCTGTGTGCAATTTTGAGTAAGAGGTAAACCCGTGTGTACATCAGAGTGATTCCTAGCAGTGTAAGTGGATGCTAAAGAGACATTAAAAAAAAACATGAAAGAGACTTTTTGTAGCTCTGTATTTGTGTAAAAGAGGTGATTGTAAGTTAGCATTGGGATAATGATTTTGGTGACAGTAAAGGAGTTTAAGGTAAACATTGTCTTATGTCTTGTTTTTGTCACATTATTGTATTTATTGAAAAATGTTACTTATTTTAATCTATTGTTGCCATCATATATATATATATATATATATATATATATATATATATATATATATATATATGTTGTATATGGAGAACCATAACCTCCCTAAGATGAAGTATTATTATTTGAACATGTATAATTATAAGTAAGGCATACAGAATTTACTTATGAAAAATATATGCCATAGTAGTCTAGTTAAATATACTCACTTGTTGGCATGAAGACGGTGTGACAAAATAGCACAAAGTTGTACTGAATTTGTCCCTAGTGTTGTTAGCCCGATGCTAACATACAACCACTTTCACTTTCTGCAAAGATACAGAGCAAACACATCTCTTTCCATAGCTCTCTTTTTTTATGTCTGTTTCATGTATCAACTTGCGCTGCATGAAGCTTCTTGACATTCACTGTTCATAGAGCTATCTTTTACATGGCTCTGCTTGCAGACTCTGACAAATTTCAGCAAACTTTGCCATCCACTGCTCTGGCTGGATGACTCGCAACTGCACAACTCAAGTCACTGATCAACTTATAACTGGCAAACTACTTGAAGTTGGCCATTCCATTCTCTTTTATATCCTGCTGGTCATGGAAGAAATGTTTTGTCAACCAAAAACTCTTGAATCAAAGTATCGAATATTGCCAAAGTTAAATCTTCCAGATCTGCTGAAATCGAACAATCTGGAAAAGCATCATTGCAACACAACAATGAGGCACATACATTTTGAATGATGTCACCAGTGACTGTCCTGAATATTCTATTTTTTCCCCTCATCTCATGGCAAATAACAAAAACAGTGGAATTCACACCAATTCCTTTATTGCAGGTATTTGTTGCCACATGACAATAGTATGCATGTACTAGAAGAGTTCAATTATACATATAATAGTTTCAGCCTTCTCACAATTGGTATGTGTAAAGTTGAACCTATTCTTTTATTTGTTATTATATATATATATATATATATACTTTTTTTTTTTTTTTTTTTTTTTTTTTTAAATTTACGACACCCTGCAAAAATGCTCGCATAAAGAACTGTCACAAGGTTAGTTTTTTCTTGGATTATTTTTCAGACCATTGTCATAATGCAAATACATCCAGTAATATATAATAAATATTGAATTTATACAAATTATGTAACTCGAATAATAACATTCTAATAGCATCAATGAATAATAAATATGTACAAGGAACATCTCTTGTAAGTCTTATTTACTTTTACAAAATAAAATACATGGAATGAACTAGAATCTGAGTGAAGAGTGCATTTATTACATATGATCATGGAATATTATATTAATGTTCAAGTGCAGATCTTCAGCATTGTTATATGTTTACAATGATAGAATTAAACAAAACCTTAACCTGCGGGTAAAAGCTGTATGAGTCTGTTTCCACATATATTACTATAGGTATTTGTTTGCAATACCATCAGAAATACATACATTGACCATATTTTACTGAATTTATCACAAATATCATCAAAGAGCAAGAGAAATCCTGGAAACTTCTGAAACAAATCACACTACACAAAAAGAAATATGCTAAACACATTTTGCTGTTTTCCAAGATTGTATTGTAGTGTTAGATAATATCTGTTGTAGTCTTTATTACGGCTGCATTTGTCACCTCTTGTCCATGTGAAAACAATAATAACATGGTTCTCTCAAAAATAATTCAGCTGCAAATGTTCTACTATTTCACGTACTTCACAATCATTGTATGTAGCTCGTGGAATGTTTGTCATGTCCTTAAAAATTGCTGCACTTTCTTTCTGCTGCATATTTAAGTGTATCAAAATTCAAAATACATATTGGCTACATAAACATCAATTTTAACTTTGGTTATAAAGCACATTTGATATGTTGAAACCTCAATTCAAAATTCACCAAATGAGTAATAAAATGCTGTATATTCTTCAACACTAACTTATAATAGGTAGAGGAAGTATTGCATTTCACCCAAATATAACCTAGATTTCTTCAGAAATGTGTTTTGAGGTTCCCTGAAAAAAGAAGAGAAAAAATAAAGATTTTAGAACATGTTATGTACATGTGTCTGGTGCAGCAAGTTGTATAAATACCAAAGTTTATAATTAAAATTATACTATGTGTCGACTGAGACACCTGAACTTCACATACCACAAATTTTCATTCAATGTGTTTTGCCTCCATTTGAAGGCATTATCAACAAATTCTCAACAGAGTGTTCAGTCAACACACAGTATAATTTTAAGTATTACATTCTTCACAGTGTTAATTCCAATTTACCTTTTCAAATTAACCAAAGTTTATATTAAAGATCATCATATCCCACCCTAAACTACATTTTACAGAGAAATTTGTTTCATATTTTTTCTCAAAAATGGTTCTGAACAATTTTGCTTAAAATACACCAAATGTTTTAAGTTATTCTATCTATGTGAATTGCATGTCAATGTCATGGAAAGAATGAAATTTCTAATCCACCATGTATGGAATAATTTTTAAAAGATCACTTCAACCTTCTGTATGCCCCTTGCTCTGTTTCTACAGTAAAATGTGTAATGTAACATTTTGCAAATGTTAATCTCAATTAAATTGAAGTAAATAGAAAAATAAGTAACAGGCTGTAGTAGTTATATAAAAATAAACAATCAAAATGTAACATGAAACTTTTCTCATGTTCAGTTCAAAATAATAGTTTCTCAAATTTAATTTTTTTCCCATGATCATCTCAATCTGAGGAATGAGAATATTTTAAGGGAATGTGTCAGTTATGTAAATAGCAATTTTATTAACTGAACATTGGTTATGTTTACACTACCTCATTTACTTTTGAAAATATTAAAAAATATAAAAGTAAAGTAGTGTAAACACAACCAATGTCCAATTAATGTAATTGATCTCTCTGTTCAAAAACTTCCAGTTGCACTACCCAGCATGATTTTTGTGGCAAAGCATTTAATAAGTGATTATGATTAAATGAGGTGTCCTGATTTCAGAATGCCTCTGGTTTCCCACATCATGTCTAGTTTTCGTGCTAATCATGATTTACTGTTAAAATGTGTCACTGCGGCTCAGTGCTGCTTGACAATAACAGCAAATTGGCTGTTAGTGTAGTTGTGCTTTGCTTTGTTGTTCTTGTGCATGTTTGTCAATCCAACACCATCCATTGAACTTTCCGCTATCATGATTGAAAGAAAAAAATCTTCTTGCTCCTGGAACTATCTTTCCTTGGTACATATAGAGATAAGGAGTTCAGGACGTATTTCAAGAAGGAAGATGAACTGACCTACTGTTCTGACATTCCAGGACTGATTGATACAAATGTAATTTCACTAAAGGAAAATTATCTTACAGTGCAAACTGTTTTGGTCAAGATCAGATATCATGAGCACTGGTGGGATGTGTGTAATGACTTGAAGGTGTGTACTGTTCTATAGGACTACAAGCAGAATACGCCCGCCTTGGTAGCGTGGTGGTAGCACGTCTGCCTCACATTCAAGAGGTCCTGAGTTCGAATCTCGGTCAGGCTGAGTTACCTGAATAAGTTTTTTCCGGGGTTTTCCCTTATCCTGTAAGACGAATGTCGGGTAACTCTAAGCTCCATGGACCCCGGACTCATTTGAGCATCATTTCATCCATTCCATTCGTCAGATATGACTTAACTTTGGAGAACATAAATCACAAAAAAAAAAAAAAAAAAAAAAAACCAGACTACACTAAAATCTCTTGCCATTTATGTGAATGGGATAGCAGAGCTAGGGACAAGCACTGGTCTGCCCAAGGGACAAGTGTTGATACCAGGGATAAAATATGTTACAAATGCTGCCTTAGTTGACCCACAATAAGTTATTTTGCCACCACTACACATCAAACTGAGAATCATGAAGCAGTGATAATGCCTTGGGCAGAAACAGCCTCTGATTTCAGTTTATTGTAAGCAAATTTCCACATTTTTCAGATGCAAAAGCTAAGGAAGGGCCACAAATTAGAAAGCTGCTGAAAGACCCAAACTTTAAATAGATGACTGCCTTGGAACTTGCTGCATGGATTTCAAAGAGAGACGACATGGCGAAGTTCCTAGGAAATGTAAACAGTGAACAGTATGAAACATTAACGAAAATGATGTTGGATCACATGGAGAAGTTGCACTTTCTTCATTATCATCTTGATCATTTCCCTGAAAATCTTACAACTGTTGGTGAAGAGATGGGAGAGAGCTTTCACAAAACATCTTGGAGGCAAAAAGAAGATACCAGGGGAGATGGGATTTACAATGATGGCTGATTTCTGTTAATGTTTGAAAAGGGATGGGAAACATGCAGAAGCCAGATGCAGAGCAGCCAAGTCGTCATTCATAGGGTCATCCAGGACTGTTCGCACTAAAGGTGACTACAATATTTTCGTGTAATAACATCTTCTGATGTTTCATGTATACATTGCCTTCTTTGTGAATTCTTTGGTCATATTTAACTGCTAGAGCACAGAAATCACGAACTTGTGCATTTAAGCAATACATGAACCAAGAAATTTTGGTTTGAACCTAGGTATTGACACTTATAGAGCTGAAACTTATGTTTATTTGGCTCCCTCTCATCAAAAATAGTGGAATACATATATCATGGGCTGTTTACAAAATATCACTATATTTTCTCTAGGATATTTCCAAACTTAATTTTTCAGAGCTTTTTATTCCTATATTTCTTATTTTGGAGTAGCTATTGCAAGAAAACCTGATGTGATATTTAGAAACGATTAACAGATTTTTGTTTAGCGACCCAAAAATAGTTAAGATCACATGTCACATCCCTTACCGCAAGAACAAAGTTTCAAAATGCTGGGTAGTGTTATTATCGAACATAATTTGTTATTTTTACAGTTATTTTAGATTTATTTCAATGGTTAGAGTGGCTGGACAGAGAACAGAAGATCCGTGGTTCAAATCCCAGCTATGGCATTGAATTTTTCAGTCTGATTCTACCTTTCCAAGCTACGATATCATTTTAATAACAGCCTTCCCATATCAGAATATTTGTTAAATTATGTTATGGTGCCTTACATGTAAAAAGTAAAAGGATAGTAAGTGCTTAATTCTTTTGTGACTCAAACTCTGATGAACTATTTTCCAGAGGCTCCAGTGTAAAGAACTGCTAGGTGCTTGGTTTTTTTGTTTATTTTGTTGTTTGGTCCCATCTATGAGCAGCACTCCAGCAGATTGAACACATCATGCAGAAAACAATCTCACCAAATCAACATAAATCATTTTAACTACTACCACCATGCATCACAATATGCGTTTTTAAATTTGGTTTGTTTGTTTTTATTTACTTATTTTTATTACCATCATTAAACAGATAACACCTGTGACATTCAGCTGAGAGAGGAAAACATTTTAGAAACTACTACACACAATATTATACATTATCCATCACCAATATACCTGAACACAGTACCTAATCAACATACAAGATTAAAAAAGGAAAGGAAATTAAATTTAAAAAAGTTAACCATTACAATGATACATTACATTCCCTTTATAGCACAGGACACTTTAATGATCATCCATAAGTTCCTCTACTGAGTAATAGCTCTTGCTGCATAGATAGTTTTAAAAGGCAGATTTATACTTATCCATTTTCCCAGAAGATAGTAATTTTAAGTATTCTGGGAGGGCATTGGATATTCTGACACAATTACAATATACTTCTTTCTGGAAACAAGTCACTAGGTTTGTGTAAGTTCATTCTTTGTCTAATATTTATGCTATGTATATTCACGTTTTGTGTGAATTAGTCTTGGTGTGAATCAAGATGTACTCTTCCTCAAAATGGCATACTGGAAATGTGCTCCTAGAGTGCATATGAAATAAGAAAGCACATGAGTTTCTGCAGTCTATAATCAGCAATGGAGTGCTGTTGTGTACATCTGTACAGAGAGGGGAGGGAGACATGCAAATAGCAACAAAGACAGTGAAATATACATGGTGCACAATTAAAAGCAGTTACTCTTTAATCTTGTAATTTGCTGCAAATATCAGTTTCTCATGATCAAGAACTTTCATTTACATCTAATATTTCAATTAAGTTTATACCATTGTGGGAGCTGATCAGTGAAAATTGCACCAAAATGATAAAAAGTTACAATTTATTCTTTTTAATTATTTATTATATCCATTTTTCTATGAACATGTTAGAGTAAATATTTTGTTATGGGAGTGAAAATGTGTGCTATGTAACAATTTAAATAAACTAAAGTGATGGACTGGATTGCATATTTGAGGCTTGTTTAGATATTTATAATTTTTTTACACTTTCTAAAAGTGTTTTATATTTAATTTACTGCATATATGTTAATTAGATCCGAATTTTGTATTTTAAATAAAACCTTAAACTATTTAACAAAAATATGTAAGCAACATATTAAGCTAGTTTTTATGAATAAATTGTCAGCACTTCAAATGCTCCTTACATGTAGTTTTTAAATTGGTAGAGTAAAACTTTGGGAATAGCTTCTCTTAATATAACAGTTTCCCCAAAATTTGCAATGCAGTTATTAATATAAGGCGAATGTGTTAAGCTAAATAGCTCATCCAAGTTTTATTTTCTGCAAAAGCCTAAACTCATAACTGAACAACTTTTTTTTTAAAACCAATTACTTTAAACATGTGTTTCTTAGAAAATTCATTTTATGAGTCAGTAAGGAGCACACATCTAAAATGTTTAAAAATTTTGAAATGGCTACACAAGGAGTACTTTTTAAACAAAGTAACAAGAATATGGTTTAAAACTTGCGAACTAGGAACAGCATAAATGATATGCACCAAACTTTGCAGCCACACTTCTTTATGCAGTCTGGATGACTCATTTGGTCAGGCAATGGCCTAATGACAGCAAGATAATGGAAGATTTGAAACTTTCACGGTGATGATTATTAAGTAGAGCTTCTTGGGCTACCAGCCATGTGATATTTATAAAGTTGCTTGAGCTTTCGGCCATGTTTGCTCTATGTCCTTCTTCAGGAAAATATTTCTCTATACTTACGTAAACAATCTGTGACAAAAAATTTAAAACGCTCATCAAAATCTTTGGGTTTATACCTCTTCTGTTGTCAGAAACAACACCAAAAGATGTCAAATGTAGCAAATTTGTAACAGCTTGGTTTGCTGTAGCAATTTGCCAAATGGTAACTTTGTTAAATAGCTTAACACAGTGTAAATATTGTGCTTAATTATTAAATTTTAGATGAGTCGTATTTTTTACACATCTGCTTCACTTTCGTGAAGCGAAAGTGAAGATGTGTAAAAAATACGACTCATCTAAAATTTAATAATTTTTCGCTTCACTGTGGTGTTCCAATACAGTTAAATCTCGATATATTGTGCTTAATGTTAGATTAAAGAGAATTTGCATTAAAAGACCAGTTTTACCAACCAATTAATGCAAATTCTTTTTAATCTAACATTATTTGATTAAAGAGAATTTGCATTAATTGGCTGGTGAAACTGGTCTTTTATAAGATTAAACCAAGCTTCTTTTCTGGAGATGTCTCTAGATTTTCAAGAGTAAAATCATTTTGAGATAGAATAAACAAACAAGATGCAAGACATGCAAGACATATGGCATTTGCTATTGCTGGCCCGCCTCAGTAGCGTAGATGGTAGCATGTCTGCCTCCCATTCAGAGGTCCCGAGTTTGAATCTCGTTTAGGGTGAGTTACATGGATAGTTTTTTTCGGGGTTTTCCCTTATCCTAAAAGACCAATGTCGGGTAGCTCTAAGCTCCATGGAGCTTGAACTCATTTGAGCATCATTTCATCCATTTCATTCAATGTCTGAAATGACAATGTTGGAGAACGTAAATGAAATAAATATAAATATATATTGCTATTGCTAAATGTGGATGGGGTGGACCCAGATTAAATAAGAGGTGATATACATATGAGGATGAGTCAATAAAGACTGAACGCTATTTCTTTTTACTGTGCACAACAAATGCATACCGTGGAAACAATTTTGCATGATGCCAATGGATCAGCTCTGATTGTTGGTCAAAGTTCACGTTCGCTTGCATATGCATCTGTACACAGAGGACGAATGAAGTCACTTTGACAGCTGCCTACAGAGGAAATGGAGGTGTTAAGTGAAGAGCAATATGCTACATTGAAATTCTGCTTTTGTTTGCAGAAATCCAGCATGGAAGGTTACAGAATGTTGCAGAAGGCATATGATTTTTTTTTTTTTTTTACATTTACGTCCTCCAACATTAAGTCATATCGGACGATTAATGGAATGGGTGAAATGATACTCAAATGAGGCCAGGGTCCATAGAGCTTAGAGTTACCTGACATTTGTCTTTCAGGATAAGGGAAAACCCCGCAAAAAACCTTATCCAGGTAACTCACCCTGACCGAGATTCGAACTCGGGACCTCTTGAACGTGAGGCACACATGCTACCATCACGCTACCGAGGCGGGCGAAGGCATATGATGGTGATGTTCTGCACATTCCACAGCACTTTGATGGTTCAAGGTATTTAAGGAATTTTAATAACAAAGCAAGGTGGGTCAGGTGCTCCAGTAACAGCAATAAACGAAACTATGATTAACACACCTGACATCATTGTTCATGAAGACAGACAAATAACAATTGACACATTTGCAGATATGTTACAGATTTTCCATGGCTGTGTTTTCTCAATTCATCATAGTCACTTAAACATGAGATGTGTTTGTGTGAGGAGGGTGCCAAGATTATTGACTCTTGAACAGAAGTTGATGTGGGTGAAAATGTGTATGGAAAGTATTCTCAAAACACAACATAACTCTTGCACCTCAAAATAGGTTTAATATCAGAAATTTGTTAAAAGGCCCTCCCAAAAATTCAATCACTACCAAAGAAAAACCAGGAATCTATGAGATCAAATGTGAAACTTGCCCTAAAATTTATATAGGAAAAACAAAAAGAAATATTAACATCAGAACTAAAGAACATATGAGAAACATTAAAAATGGTGAAACAGAAAAATCAGCAGTGGCTTTTCATTTTTTGAATACTAGACATGACATCAATTTGGAAACATCTCTAATAAAATACGTTAGTCACCCCATAGACCTTTCCGTATGGGAAAAAATCTTCATTAACAAAAATCGTCATAGAGTCATGAATTTTGAAACTCCACCACCGGACATCTTTGACAAGTACATCACGCCATCTATTGACAATACGGAGAAAGAAGAAACCACTACAACTTTCACTAATCGAGTATCAGCTGAGGATAGGAGCAAGAGCTCTTGAAACATGTCCTGTGAATAAACAGTGTGAGTGAAGCAATGTGTCAATATATTCTCGATTAAATTTTATATGTGTATGGAACCTTAACGTTGGGTTGAATACCTGAATTCCATGATTACAGGTCTTTCCCTGTGTGAAAAAGGAATTAAGAGGGAAGTGTATTGCTTCTTTGGAGGCTGTCATGAAGAAGGCTGAGGCAGTTATAAAGAAGATGTCAAAAAATGGCTTCTAGTACATGTACCAGGACTGGCACACATGTTGGGCAAAGTGCATTCAATTCAATGCAGGATACTTTGAAAAAGACCACACCACTTTGGACCAAAACTAGTGTATTTTATATGTTAAATACACATTCTCAGTCTTAATTGACTCACCCTCATATATACCTGGATAGTAATTATACAAGTAGAGACACAAAGTATGAAACTTGTGAATTTCTCTATGTAGTAGGTGCAGATTTTTATGTACTGAATTTTGATGCAGCTGCTCATTCTTTTATGGTACTGCTTGAAGGGCAACAATTTTTGTACATATTTTTGATAAATTGATTAAAATAGTAATGTCACTATTACGTTAATTAGGGAGTTTCTAGTCTCTATCAACCCCCATTCACTCTTTCCTCTATTAATTCTCCTTTTATTTTTCTTTACTGTTTCAGTTAAACAGAGTTTTCTCTATTTGCATTTTCTACTCATAAACATATTATAACAGATCTCTAAAAGTAATTTTTAATTGAAATAGAAAGTTAAGTCTTTATACTATAATTATTTTATAATTATTTAGAAATACCTTTATTCTTGATCAATATCCAATTTGCAAGGGTGCTAGGTTTTTTTTTTTTTTTTTTTTTTTTTAATTTATGTCCTCCAACGTCATATAGGATGATGAATGAAAGGGGTGAAATGATGCTCAAATGAGTCCAGGGTCCATGGATTTTAGAGTTACTCGACATTCGTCTTTCAGGATAAGGGAAAACCTCAGAAAAAACCTTATCCAGGTAACTCGCCCTGACTGAGATTCGAACTCGAGAACTTTTGAACATGAGGCAGACAAGCTACCATCTATGCTACCGAGGCGGGCAATTTGCAAGTCAAAGATCATTACAATAACAAGATGTTATTTCAGAAAGATGAAGTGCATTTTATAAATGAAAGCCTCTAGAATATCTTGGACCAGAGATGTTAAAATGTTTGTGCTAATGTTCTACTGATGAAGCTGTCATAGCAATATACTGCAAAGTGATCTCAATTGCTCCAAGAAGGCATACTTTAAAGGGGAATTTATTTAAATTCCCAGACTTGCAGTGAGTCTCAAATGTTGTCTATGTCTTATCACACTACCTAGGAGGAAGAGCAATGGTGTGGAAAATGCCCACTTCTCTGGTGTGGGGGTAACGCATATTCCTCAGATTCAAGAGATCCTGAGTTTGAATCTTAGTTAAGGTGAGTTATATGGATAAAGGTTTTCCAGGGTTTTACCTGATCCTGAAAGATGAATGTTGGGTAACTCTAAGCTCCATGGAGCCTGGGGTCGTTTGAGCATCATTTCACTTATTTCATTCGTCATCTAATATAAACTGTGTTGGAGGACATTAAAAAAAGTGCTGTGCTGTGTAAAACCATGGTTGAGTCCTGGTTATAGCACTGATTTTTCTGAGTTTAATTGATATTGTATTTTTAAATTCTTTATTTTTCCAACTTTAACCTACATAGCACAAAAGTGAATCGAGAAGATATTGACACACTGCTTCACTCACAGTGTTTTTTCACAGGACATGTTTCAAGAGCTTTTGCTCTTATCATCAGCTGGTACTCGACTAGCACAAATTGTAGTGGTTTCCCCTTTCTCTGTATCGTCGATAGATGACATGATGTACTTGTCAAAGATGTCTGGTGGTTGATTCACTTTTGTGCTAAGTTGTGCTTCACTGTCTCTACGCTTATTTCAAGTTTATACTTTAACCTACATAATTGACAAGCTTACATTTTATGCTGTGTTCAAGCAACATTATTTTTTGATTCCAAAATGTTGTCTAAAGCCTATGATATTTCTTTTTCTTCAGATTTTATGATGGAGAATGTGAACAATGCTGACTAAAGCTTTGATGGATATAATAAGAATCCCAAAATAGAAATCAAAGAAGAGCCCTTATGGCTGGAAAAACCTTCAATTGAATTAGAAGCTGGGTCAGAAGATTGTCATGTTCAAGATGCTGATTCAAAGGATGAAATAAATCCATTTTCTTCAGTTTTTATAACAGAATCCGAGTGTAACATTTACAATGAGCACTACACAAAACTAGAAATAAAGCAGGAACCTACTTCTGATGCTGGCTTAAAGAGTGAAATACAAGTAAGATTTGCATGAGACTGTACTAATATGTGATTAAAAATATATTACTGATTTTTAAACACTTATGTACTATCAAATCATTTGAATGTTTGGTTGCAGATGTACAAATAATGTATATACTTTTACGCATGGAAGAAGTTAGGAACACTGATGTGTTCAGATGGAATTTACTTAAGGTGAGTTGGTACTAGTAACACTAACATCACTTATTTCACTCATCGTTAACATGTTTCTGGAACATGCGTTGCCAGCTTCAGAATATGTCCAACTGGCCCATGTTGATGTTTCTGTTGTGAGGGCTGCCTTCATGGTGGCACCATGTGGTGGTGAAATGTACTTCCAGAGGGGATCTGGTGGTAGCAAATCAAAATTCATTTACTTTCATTTGTGTTTCAAACTGAAGAAATTCTTCGAGTGTCTAATTCTGCTGTATGACTGGTCAGTTTGATGTTATGGTTGGTCATTCAGAAATGGCGTGAAATTGCAGATTTGTCCATCTGTTTGTATTTTAAGCATCACATATGTTCCTCTAGTCTAGTTCCCAGATTTATTTTTATCTTGCCTATATATACTTTATTACAATCATAACAACGAATTTTGAAAATTCCAGCATTTTTTTTTCTTGTGGTTCAGAGTCTTTTAATCTATTACAAAGTAATTTCTCTGTGCTGAATTTGTTCTGTGTGGTAGGATGACATTGTACTTCAT
Organism: Mantis religiosa; assembly: GCA_030765055.1. Taxonomy (NCBI): domain Eukaryota; kingdom Metazoa; phylum Arthropoda; class Insecta; order Mantodea; family Mantidae; genus Mantis; species Mantis religiosa. The sequence continues at coordinate 104,995,970 of CM060952.1, forward strand.
GGAAATCTTCTTAAATTTGTAAACTGTTTTGTAAATTTGTAAATTTTGCAATTTTCTTGTCGACTGTTACTCCATTAAACTGTTGTTTTTGGCTGTGCTTACTTTATGTTCATATTCTAAATTATATTTTTGTTTGTTCAGGGGAATGTATACCAGCTTCTGTGTTAAACTGTTTAGTTTTTAGTTCTGCATGTTTGTGTGTTAAGGGATTGAAACTATTAACATTGAGAAAAATAAGTGATGTTAGTGCTACTAATGCTGACTCATCTTAAGCAAATTCCAACATATTTACTGTTTACAAAGTATATTTTTGATACCAAATAAATATTTCTTGATTATAATCATTATTTGATATCTTGGACAAAATTATAATATTTTAATTCTCTCATTAAGGAAATAAATTTTAAATGTAGTGCTTTCTTACAGTACTGTCATATTCAGAGAAAAGTGCAACTGCATTAGCATAGCAAAAACCAGAAGCTGGAGATTTGCTCCATTTAGTATAAGATACAAAATGTACTTGGACTTCCCTTGGAGTAACTTAAATGAAAGGCATCATTGCTGTTTGAGCCATGTTTTCTTGAAGGTAAACAAAAAATGTCTTGGAGGAGAATGTGCTTCACTCTGATTCAGGAGCACTTCTCTTCGAGACTCCGAGGTGTGAACATCTCTTCGTAGACACACAGTATGGGAAAGAAGAATGCCGGCAAGAGGAAGCAGCACAGCCAGCCGCCAAAGAAAGGCTCAGCGCAGCCATCGCCAGAAAACTCTGCCACAATCACCCATCTCTCTGCCACTCTCGGCGGTCGAGAAGGAGCCTACAGCGGAGCTGGCCGGGAAGTTCTGGGCTTCTACCGCGCCGGACTCTCGCCAGGCGCCCAGCCCCCCGCTGCCTCTCTTGGCACCTGGGCCTTCCCACAGAACATCGCCAGTCACTACGCAGCCGTCTGCAGGCAACTCCAGCCAGCGAACCTCACCCACAGTCGCTAGTATTCGAACACCTTCACCGCAGATACAGCCAGCAATCGAGTCTCCAGTGACCCTCACCGCCGTCATTGTCAGAGTTACTCACGATCTCCCTATTCACTTCGTCTACACTGCCGCTTCACATCAGTGGCCCTCTGTAACCAGAGCCACCAGGATCACCACCAGGCGAGGCCATACCACCCTTGTGCGAATTCAGTTCACCGATGCAGGAGAAAGCCATACTGCCTTGAGCACCAGCCTGCCCTTGTTAGGGCAATGCCTGGTAGTAGAGGCCAGCAAGCACCTGCAACACTTCCCCTGCAGAAGATGCTGCGCGTATTGGCATGACGTCTCCACCTGCACTGCGCCACCGAGGTGCCACTACTGTGGTGCCTCCTCACTCACATCAGAATGCAGAAAACACGATCTACGCCATCACCGCCGATACTGCGCTACCTGCAGGGTTTCGGCCACTACACCAGACAGGCCCTCTCTACTCTCGCCAATGCAGCCAGCAAGAAAGACCACAACCACCTGTGCCGACCACATCACCGCTGCGCCCGATGCCCTACTCCTTCTGCAAGAGTTACGCGAGGAACTTCGGCACGCCAACAGGTGCCTACTACACATTGAGGAGAGTTTCGCTGCTACCACCTCACCCAGGACCTCTTCTGATGAGATTCAGGACCTCCACTCGGAGGTACTGAACATCAACACATGCATAGGCACTCTGGAAAAAGTAGTCACCGCCGTCAGCTCTAATCACGCCGCCGCCTCTGAAGCATTATGCATCTGACCACAAGACTCGACTCCATCACTACACATGACAAAGTACTCACTGACATCCAAAGGATTTCATCTACCGCAGCTGCCAATAAGGATGCTCTCCTCTCACTTCAACGGAAGGCTCAACACCTAATAACACAAATCGCCAACATCAGGAACTTTGAACCATCAGAACTCACTGACCTACGTAACCTGACTAAAGAACTTTACAAACACATCACCACCAAGACCAACACAGCATACATGACAAACTTGATGAGATCCTGGAGGAACAAGTCTAGCTTCACCGGCAAATTACCAAACTCCAGCACGTCACCCATGCACCGCCGTCTGCACACTACAAGGAGACTTAGACCTGAACTTCAAGGAACAAGCTGGCTCCAACCTTCGCCTTCAATCTGAGTCCAGCTTGACTAACTACATCCCGGACTTATGCCCCCCTACTGTCATTCCCTAAAAGAGACATCGTTTCTGGAAGTTGCACCCTACTCCCACGCGCCTCGATCAGGGCCTAGGTCATGATCGAAGCCTGGCCTTTACCCGCTTGCTGCTATCAGCAGCTCGCACTGCAACTCCATGTGGATTAATGCGAGTGCTTTTAGCGGGATCCCTCCTGGCTGTAATATAGCAGCTTCCACTTCCTATCTCCACTTCTGTTAAATTGTTCCCTCCCCCCCAAAAAACTGTGATTCACATTGTTGTGTATTTTTCAGCATTGCTGTTTCTTTCCACTTATGTGTAAACAAAGAGCAAGCACTGAATTGTTATTTTTAAAAACGTGTTTAAGAGAACAATGCATAATGATATCAACTTTGCAAGTCATTCATTGTTAGCTAGCAACAGTTTATGCAGGTATTCGGGCAAATTATTATAAGAAAATCAAAAGATATATTTTATGGTCATAAAACACACCTTAATTGTTAAGCAATTTTTCTGAAAAATAACATTTATCATTAGACTGCAAAGTCAGAGAGGAAAGAAAAAAAAAAATCTTTAAAATCCCAGAAAATATTCATTTATTATTTATTTATTTATTCATCTGAACTTTCTTTCTTTTTTTTTCTTTCTCCTTCATTGTCATAACTGTTTTCCTGTTCATATATTAGATGATCTTCACTACCACTAGAGCAGTTACTTTTGCTGCAGTTTTTGAAAGCCTTGATAAGAATGTTATCACTCAATCTAGATTATAATTGGTGTTCTGTTGCTGCTTCCATTTGAATTCAATATTGCACAGGTTACCCTTGGCTTCAAATATATGTTAATTTTTAAGACCAATGGAAAGTTTTAGCAAACATTGGGCATTGGGCATTTTAGTATCAGTTTCTAGTATATGACACTCCTGAATTTTGAAGGAAATTTCTCAAAGAAAAAAGTGTGTCTTACAGTATGTAAAATATGTTATATGTTTTAAATGCAATAAGCTCTTTCATACTCCCTTTTTATTTTAATTTTAAGTTAAAAAGAATAGTCCTACTGGTATTTTAGGTTGGTGCTTAAAACTTTCTAACAAATTATTAATTTTTCGCTTCACTGTGGTGTTCCAATACAGTTAAATTTCGATATATTTCTCAAAAATGTTTCTTAATGATTGATATTTTTGAATATTTTCTTTTTATTTTACTTTTGGATTAAAACTGTGGTAGTGATAAAAAATAATGGCCCTTCTACTGTTTTAGGTTAGAGCTTAAAATTGATGTTATAAAAAAATTGAAGAATAAGAAATCGGTAGGAATAGATGGTTACTCTAACTGCGCCATAAAGTGTTGCTCCTTATTCCTAATTGAACCACTGACATACTTGATAAATCTTTCACTTTCAAGTGGGGCGTTCCCTGACAGGTTAAAAAAAAGGTAACAAAGGGGAGGTAGGAAATTACAGGTCAATTTCCATAATTTCAACTTTTGCAAAGATCTTCGAACAAATAATGTATAAAAGAGTAACAAGCTTTTTGGAAAAATTTAAAGTAATTAATGACAATCAAAATGGTTTTCGAAAAAATAAATCAACAAGTTCTGCACTGATGAATTTCATTGAATAAATGTATTAAAACTAGATAGTAAACAATTAGGGATAGGCATTTTTTTAGATCTTACAAAGGTGTTTGATCTGGTTGATCACAAACTTCTACTAGAAAAATTATCCTTGTATGGCATAAGGGGGTTAGCTTTAGATTGGTTCAGATCTTATCTGGAGAATAGAGAGCAATCAGTGGAAATAGAGTATTTTGATAGCGAAACGAGTGAAGTTAAAACTCAGATTTGAAGTAGCGCTATAATGAAATATGGGGTCCCTGAAGGTTCAGTGCTTGGGCCTCTTTTATTTATTGTGTACATTAATGATTTGGCAGATAATGTAGAAAACAGAACAGATATAAATGTTACACTTTTTGCAGATGATACAAATATTTTTATCAAAGGGGTGAATAAGGAAGGGGCAGATGTACATATTGAAAACAGTCTAAAATATATTAAAAAATGGTTTAGTGCCAATATGTTAATATTGAGTAAGGAGAAAACAGCAGCCCTAAGCTTCCACAATAAAATGAGTGGAAGTCAATTGTATCCAAAATTAATGCTGGGACAAGACCAAATACATTATGTAAAAACTATCAAATTTCTGGGATTAATACTAGATGAAAATTTAAGTTGGGAAACTCACATAGAGACATTGACGAAAAAACTTAGTAAAATGTGTGTTTCTTAATCAGGGCAATTAAAGGCATGTTGAGCTTGAAAGTTCGGAGAGTAGTGTACTTTTCATATATTCACAGTTTGTTGGCATATGTTATAATTTTTGGGGGAAATTCTAAAGACAGTATAAAAGTATTCAGATACCAAAAGAAAATAATTAGAATCATAGCGGATCTCTCAAGCACAACTAGTTGTAAGCCATATTCCAGTAAATTAGGTATCTTACCACTGCCAAGTATATACATATATGAATCTCTTGTACATACGAAAGCAAGCCTAAGTTTATTCAAAACAAATTCTGAAATTCATATACACAACACTAGAACAAAGAATAATTTATTTGTGAAGTCACACAAAACAAAGATATATGAAAATAGTTTCACATATGCTGGCTTACATCTGTACAATAAGCTACCTGAAACTATAAAAAAGATTGAATCACATCAATTTAAGGAATTGTTATTAAACTTCCTTAGAGCCAATAGCTTCTACAGCGTTGATGAATTTTTAAATTTGTAAACATTTAGTTAGCTACCTTAATTGTAAATATTGTACTTAGTTTTTAATTTGACATGTCCTATAACATGTACATGTTTTAATGGATGAATCAATAAATTAAATCAAATCAATTATGCATAATTAGAGGAATTTAATAACAGTGACATCAAAATTAATTGAAAAACGATATTTGTAGCTGGTTGAAAGTTGGTTGGTAGAATTGGAAAGAGGTTGATAATGGAGGTGATGGCTTCTGAAACTAGTCCCTCAAAAATATAAAATGCAAGTGATGAAGTATTAAAAAAATCAACTACAAATAGTTATAATTCCTTTCATGGAAGTGTTGAAAACAGTGTTGTGATAAGTTAAATTTAAAGGGATATTTATAATACAAATATTTTTTTTTTTTTTTTTCAAGGAGCTTAAAATGTTCGAACTTATGTTCCAAGTTCAAAACTTTTAATAAAATGCATGAGAATGGCTTTATAAATAGTTTTCTTGGGGAAAATTATTTGTGCTTCAAGCACAAAACATGTACCTTAAGGTGTCACAGCTATGAAATTAGAAAAGCTCCAAGCTCTGCCTTCCTTCACTCTTTCTCCAGGAGGTTATCACTACGGTCTTACACCAGAAGAAGGTCATCTGGAGGAATGTGCTACATTAACATTTTCTACCATCCCCATCAATGTTTATGCATGCAAGTACAGTGTTGTCAGATAATGTTGTTACTTATCACAGCAGTTACATACCCATGGGGCAGCATGGGTTATTCTCATACTCATATTTCATAGTAAGCAAATTGACTGCATGAGCAAATTAACATTTAAGCCCTCTCTCATATCTTCTGATGGTCAGACAGTACTGTCTAAATCCATGCATGTTAAAAACCTTGTTTTTTATATGAGAGGGAGTCAAATGAAATCCTTAAAAGTGAAAAGAATAAAATAAATAAAAAAAAAATAAAAAATAAAATCTTCATATGTTCAGTAAGTTCTCTAATTTCATGTATACTCATGTATCATATATATACTGATATACTCCCCTAGTTACTTAAGTTCCATACCTACATTAATGACCTAGTTTCGTACATGGGCCTCTACATCCAACTATTGACTAGAAAATCAATGTGTATAGCCATTGTACAAATTTAAGTACAAAAATTTGTTTTTATCAAAGTAGAGAAAATGTTGTACAATATATGAATCACAACACCAAATTACAATACTGATATCGTAAACAACTATTATCACTATTACAGTGATTTGGAGCAGAAGGTGATGGATTTCTTGTGAGAACTGTTTCAGGAGATGAAATCTAGGCATACTACTTACAGCCTGAACCAAAGAGAATAAGTCAGAAATAGCAACATTTGTTATCACTAAAATCCAAGATGTTCTGGAAGCAACCATCTCCATAGGAGGTTTTACTGACTCTCTTTTGGGATGAATGAGGTTTTGTCTTGATACACTACATGCACGTCACCAATGCGTTATATTCCAATATGTTGAAAAGTTGTCTTCAGTCTGTAATCAGATCAAAGGAACGTGGATATCTGACTACAGGTGTTATTTTTTAACATGATATTGCTTGGTCTCATACTGCTCATGCAACAGTTGCAGCCATCACTAACCTTCACTTTCATACTTATTCATATCTGCCATACTTCTTAGAATAATCACTTGGACAAACCTAACATTACACTAATAAAACCAACCAGTCATGCAGCAGAATTGGACACATGGGAAAAGATCTTCATTTTGAAACACAGACGTGTATGAATTTTGATTTACTCTCACCAAATACCATCTGGAATTACATTTCACCATCACATGATGCTGCCATTATAGGCAACTACCATTACAGAAACAACATCAGTCAGTTGACACATTCTGAAGATGGAAACATATGTTCCCGAAACATGTTAACAGAAATTAAAGAAAGTGATGTTAGTGTTAGTACTGCCTCATCTTAAGTAAATACATCTTAACACATCAGTGTTCCTAGCTTCTTCCATGTATAAATATAAGATTTCATTTGACCTCCCTCTTTTTAGTTTTTTTTTTTTTTTGTAATTTATGCCTTTTAACTTTTTCATATCAGACGAATCGAATGTGTGACATTATGCTCAAATGGGCCCAGGGTCCATGTAGCTTAGAGTTACCTGACATTCGTCTTTTTAGGATAAGGGAAATTCCGGGAAAAAACCTTATTCAGGTAACTCACCCTGACCGAGAGTCGAACTCGGGACCTCTTGAACATGAGGCAGACATGCTACCATCTACACTACCGAGGTGGGCCTCTTTTTAGTTATTCAAATTAGTGTGGTCAGTGTTATACATATTTAAATTTAAATATTGAAAACTTACTAACTTGCAGGCTCAGATAAAGTCTCTAAGAATTGAAAGTTTGGCTTTCCTTTCATATAATCAACCACTTAACTTTCTATGATAAAGCATATCTGCTTTCAGTGACTAGTGTTTTCTTACAGTTCAAAGTGTTCATACCCAAAGGTAGAATCAGATTGAAAGGTTCAATGCCATAGTTGGGATTTGAAGTGCAGCTTTTTGGCTTTCCTTACCAATACTCTAACCAACTGACTTTACATATTTCTTCGTAAACCACAAAACATTTTCAAGTTCATTTTGAGATAACATACATCAGTGGCAAATTTACAATGTCCTAAGTACTTTAAATCCTGGGTGCCATAGTTAACTCTATTACACCAATCAAGTGTATTTATGAGCTAAAGAAGAAAAGCAGTCACAGAGTTTATAATCAAAATACTTCATAGCTTTCGCTTATTCTTAAAAATTTAACTGTAAAATATTTTAACTATAGATAACCAAGAAAGTTAATGCATGCAATAATGTTGACATTTTCATGTAGCAAATATGTGTTGCAAAAGCATCCCTATTGTAACAAAGCTCACCTTTATCTTGTAGGAAAACAGCATTGTATAACAAAAGAAGCCAAACTGGAAGTAGGATATACTAACCAACACCAACTCCAATACTCAGACCATAATACAGATTCCAAGATGGCGCCCGTCGAAGCCCAGTGACTCTGGTTACGCAGAATAGAAAACTATACACAATGGACATAATATAATCCATATTACGAAGCAGCGAGGTAACTCCTAAGCATTTATCACTTTATACTTTCAACTAATATGTGTAATAACATAAATAAAGAGCATCATGACAAATCCTAAGAGCTTATCACATTATATGGTAGCACGACCAGTACTATGTATTTTCCACCTTATACTTCCAATTAAAATTTAATTTATAAGGCATGACAACTCATAAGCATTAAACACAGCAAACTTTATCTTATTGGACTGTATCATCCTATCATCTGTAGCAAGTACCAAAGGTCCTTTTACATTGTTTACATGGTAACCTTTTCTGGCAAGGACATACTGCTTATACTATAATATTTAAGAGAACTCACCAGATTGTCCAGTTTACTCCAATTGTCACGTTTGAAGGTGTCAAGTTCCCTCACACTGCAAGATTCATTTAAAATTTTCCACTGGTAGGCTCATAATATTTCTTCTAGGTTATGAAATACTTTGAAACTTATTAAGTGAAGGAACATCAGTGAAGCTGGAATCTTGAATGTTATTGAAAAGAACGTAACTAATCGTCTTTAATAATGCCTATCAATGTGTTAAAATCTCCTCACCACTTCGGTTTTTAAGGACTCAAAACTGTCAATAACATCTTGTGCACACCAAATATTAAAATTATCTTCACTCTCTGTCAAATGTCTTGGATGCATTCTTCAGGATTTCGTATTTTCTGGTTGAGCTTTAATGTGTGATAGGATAGCTGATTCTTAAAAATCGTGGGGTAGGCATCATCTATTAATTTTTGTACTTTTCGAAGGGCACGAATTGGTTCACCATCATGTACGGGAAATATGTCTTCCTTAACCTCAAAGCACTGTTCAAAATGATGAATACAAACTACAATTTTGTCATTTACTTTAAAATCTTTACGATGTATGATCCAGACCCACTTATCCCATTACGATTTTTCCTTCGCAAATTTAAATGTCGTGTGAGGTGCACTACCATAATTAGATTGCAGCTGGAAACACAACGATGCATTTCGACAATACTTCACAGTATATATTTAGGTAAACGTTATCACTTTATGTTAAATACTTAACTATAAACTAACTCGTTAGTCACTAATTGCACTGTAATATGAATTACATTAATTTTTCAAACACACAATCAAAGTAAACAAACACACACTTTACTCTAGATATAACCACAACATAACAAGCTGGGCCACGAGCGCCGCCATTTTTCCTACAATCGATTCTCGTATTATGGTCTGAGTATTGGAGTTGGTGTTGTACTAACCTTATTTACTACAGGACATGTTTTACATACATGCTTCCCTCTTCAGTTGAAGTTCACAGTCTAAAAGCTTTTTCTGGTGTCCTACATTTAATTTTATGTAAATATTGGGAATCGTAAATATTTTATGCCATAGTGCAGGATTAGATGGAAATAATTTTATTTGCAGGTTATTTCTTAGTATTTAATCCCTCAAACACTTGATTTTATTTTCATGGCAGTTAAGCAAGGCACAATTAATGGCACACTGCTTTAGCCATTATGCAATAGGATACAGTTTGATATATGTTCATGCAGAGTAAGGGTATGGAAATCAGTATAGTAATGGTTAATGATGATAAGTGAGTTTAGATAAGTTGTACTTACAGTTACAATAAGAAGGGTAGGAGTGGTTAACTTTTGCAGGGGTATAGGTTATTTGTTTTCAAAATAAAAATTAAATTTGATGTAGTGTACATGCTTTGTTTACAGGATATGGCCTTGTTAATGGTTGAGATGGATCAGAACTATCAAATAATGGAATCAAGGTAAATAGTTACAAAGCAGCTTATTTGTTCAGGCATTAGCTATAAAATATGAATGCTCATATATAAATTTCTTATGTTAGTAACATTTCACTTACCTGTTTTAATCAAAATTAATAGGAGAATATGTTTTGCAATCTCTTAATTCCTTTGTTACTAATAAGAATGTATATATTTAAGTGTTGCTTCATTGTTACTAGCTTAGATTCTATTTTTATTATTTACACAATGTTTTATTCTTTGGGTTCTACGCAGAGGAGGTGAACAACTGCTTGTGTTCACTTCTTTGGCTTAATTGGTTAGGTGCTGGCCTATGATCAAAGGTCATGGGTTCAAACCCGGTCCAGATTGATGGTTTTTAAGTGTGCTTAAAAGTGACAACCTCATATTAGTAGATTTATTGGCATGTGAAAGAATTCCTGTAAGATGAAACTGGCACACCAGCAGTGCTGATATGGTCCTGGTAATTGGAGTGTCATTAACAAACAAAATATTTATTTTATTTTGTTCACTTTTTTTGTCTACACTTTTTCCTTCTGGAAAGTGCTGGCCATGTCATTTTTCTGCTAAATAGGAATTTGGAAATAAACATATTATTAACACCTTTAATTTAAATTATTAATATTTGAATATCATTTCAAATGCTTACACTTTCTTCAACTTGTGAAGATTTCTTCTGTAAATTTCTCTTTAAAATATCACAAAAGTAAAACTCACATGCTATTATATGGGAGTTATGCATGAGTACTAATAACTTGTTACACAGTATTTGTATTCCAGTTTTTTTTACATGTCACTTACATTTTAGTTTTTGTGGGACTAGTTTTGGAAGCCATTGCTTCCACTTTCAACCTCAAAAGGTCACAATGTTGTAGTTTGTTGTTGTTTCCTCAGTCTTCTATCTGGAGGTGGAGCGATGAACTTCTTTATCAAATTATTGACTGGTAGGATTTCCAAATTTATTAATCTGTCTTTGTATTTCCCCTGTTATGAGTTTCTTACATCTTTTAATAATTCTGGATTTGGTTCAAGGTTATCTATAGTTTTTGTTCCAAAAGTGAAATGCTACTGCTGATTGTTTTGCTGTTTCAATTACATGTTTCTAACATGTTCTTTGATTCTCTTTTTAGGTTTCTTTTATTTTGTCATATGTAGAACTTCTCACAATCATTACAATTAATTTGGTATAATTTGGATCTTTGGTTGAATTTTTTTTTTTTTTTAATATAACACTTTTATTAATATCTATTTATTGGTGCTAATATAATATTTTGTTCTCTAAAGATCTCTTTGAATTTGTTAAATATTTTGGGTGGAGTGTGAATCCTCTGAATGTGCTGCTCCTTTGTTTTCACTTGGTGAATGTGCATACTTCCTTAATGGTTTTCTTTAGCTTTACTTGTTTAATCTTCTTGAATATTAGATTTTTGTGTCCATTTTCTTCTGCTATGTGAATTATGACTTTTTGTTCCTTGGTATTCTGTTTTATCCATGGGTATGTTGTTGACAGTCTGTGTGTAAGATTGTTTATTATTGCATGTTGTACCCGCAGTCAGTATCACACAGCGATTAGGAGGCAACAAATTAATAGAAATCTTGATATTGAAGAAAGGAATATTAATTAATAAAAAATGCTTTGATAAACCAATATATAAAGAAATCTTATTATATTAATATGAAATTAGAATGGTTAGGATGACGAATAAAATAGCGGTTTAGTTAAAGAATAAGGAGGAAAGAACATAATTTAATATAGCAGGCATGTCAGCATCAAGGCAAGATAGAGAAAATACTCTAGTAAAATCTACACGATGTAAGCGACAGGAAAGAGGAATGTTATCTTCTTTGTGTCAGAAAGGGTTCAACGTCTGAGGACTATAGATAGCCTGTAGCAAGGAATGCATTGAGACGAAAGGGCTTTCAGGGTGCGATGAAGCATGAAGGTTAGAACTTCTTATTTTACTGATGTGATAACGATGTATACCGTTACAAAGAGCCCAGGGTAGGCGTGTCTGAACTCAGAGTAGGCGTTAAGTAAATGAGTTAGATGAGTTTTGGACACCAATGAAAAATAAATCAAAATAAATCAGAAACCAATAATAAAGAAAGATTTGAAAAATGGAGAGAAGGGTGAGCTATTTTGGTCATGTGATATGTGAGAGTGGGGAGCAGAATTAGGTTCGAACTGAATCGCGAAGTCGAGGAAAGTTACTTGCTACATCATACTTGAAGTCAGACGTGTTAGTGTCGGTCGGGAGAAGAAGATGTAATATCTTAGTAAAACTTACTTGTAAAATTAATACTTCGAGGGGAGAGACGCGTTGGTCAGGAGAAGAAGATGTAATACGTTGGTAGAATTTAATTGGAAGTGGTCACCGTTGCAACTCAGTCTTAATGGAACAAACACACTACAAGTGAATTAAACAAAATTTCACAGTCATCTGAGAATTATTGATTCTACTGGGCAACCAACATCTACAAACCCATTTTCCTATAACCATTCACCTGAGAAGAGAACTCATAGCTCCAAATTTCAACAACAAGAACCCATACATAATGAGTTGCAACATAATGGCACTGGATTATGCCGCAATGTTTATGTGTAACTGGAATGTATGATCTTTTTAATGTAATTTTCAAACTGGGTTGGCTTCCTGTAAATTCCAAATTTTATTTTTGTGTCGTTTCAATGACATTAATGTCCAAGATCTTTCTTGGAGTTAATGTCATAATTCAAAGGTATTTAGCTGTGTAAACCATGTGATAATGCTAAACAATAAAAATATTTTTATAACCAAAGAAATAAAATATTAGCTTGGTGTTATCTAACTTGCTGTAAACAAAGCATAATTCAAAATGGTGGGTACAAAATTATTCAATCAAACTGGAGAAGTATAACATTGGGAGGTCCTCAAGGACATGTTCTTCAATTCCTCCTTTACATATTGTATCAAAATTATCTTCCAAATAATAATAATAAAAGTAAATCAATTACTTATATATCTGTTTTAAATATTGTTTTAAATATTAAAAGGCGAAGCATTATTAACATTCTTCATTTTTGAGTATTCTTCATTTTTGAGTTTGATTAATGAGTCACTATGTTTACACTCAACTTCACTTACTATGTTGTATAATAGAAACGTTTTCAAGATCATTTGATCTCATCCTCAGCTGTTTGGTGACTAAATGAACATTCCTCTTCTTCCACTACTATGGTGCTCTAATCCCTCTGCCATCTGGTGTTAGGGGCACTAAGTTTTAATGTTTCATTTAATGCCGGGATTTCAAAATTTATAACTTTTACCCGGTTTTTGGTTATGAATATTTTCTCCAAAATATCCAATTTTATGGGTGTACTTAAAGATTTTAACAGTTTTATGTTATGGTCAATGTTATGGTTTTCTGTCCAAAAATGGCGTGACACTGCTGATTTTTCCGTTTGTTTCAACTTTATGTTCCTCTGGTGTTCTTTTTGCCTGGTTAACAAGTTTCTCTTAGTATTATCTCTTGGTGAAGTTTTTGCTATAATTCCAGAAAAACTTAAAGAAGATTCTCTAAAATTACTAAACCTTCAAGATAATCATAGCCAGTTTACAATGGAAGTAAAAAGAGACAACACCCTCCCTTTTTGGACCTCAAGATAACTAGAAGTTGTCATGGTGTAGATTTTGGAATATACAGGAAGCCCACACACATAGATAATTACATAAAGAAAAATGAATACAACCCAGTTTCACATCAACTAGCTGCCTTTAGAAGTCTAATTCACCGGCTATACAACATCCCACTGAGTAAGGAGGAGTTTTTGAAAGAACAACACCTAAAAGAGATAGCAGTATTGGATTCAACCCAGCCATCATAAGGAACATGATGAAAAGAAAGGAAAAACTCAAGATAATATAAAAAAAGACCACTCTCACACCGCTTAAAAATACAAACTGGCAATATAGAAAATTCACCTACCATCCATGGGCTTTTAGAAAATTTGAACGAATCTTCGAAAGACTAAACTTAAAACTAGCACCCCAAAACAAATTCAAATAAACCACTAAAAATACAATCCCCAACACTTCCAAATCGGGAATTTATCAGATAAACTGTGAAACCTGTGCTAAAAGCTACATAGGAAAAACTGAGAGAAACTTGTTAACCAGACAAAAATAACACCAGAGGAACATAAAGTTAAAACAAACAGAAAAATCAGCAGTCACACCATTTTTGGACAGAAAACCATAACATTGGCCATAACATAAAACTGTTAAAATCTTTAAGTACACCCATAGAATTGGATATTTGAGAAAAAATATGCATAACCAAAAACCGGGAAAAAGTTATAAATTTGGAAATCCCGGCATTAAATGAAGTATTAAAACTTAGTGCCCCTAACACCAGATGGCAGAGGGATTGGAGCACTATAGTAGTAGAGGAAGAAGAATGTTCATTTAATCACCAAACAGCTGAGGAATTTATCTGTTTTGTAATCAGGAAATTTTTCAAGAACTTAAGTACTTATCCTCAGCTGATTGTAAACAGGATGAAGATGGAGTAGAGGGATTTGGTGCTGGACAAATGAAACTGTGCAGCTTGTCCTATGAAATTGCACAGGTTGTCCAATACAGGCAACTCAAAATTTATATTGATAATAAACTATTTCTCTGAGGTGAACAATTCAAGCAAATTTTTGGCATATTTATGCAACTTAAAATTCTTTTAAATGTTTTTCTGCCCAAAAATTGTATGAAACTGCAATTTGAACTTCAACTTATTGTTCAGGAAATTTCAAAAATCCAATAGACATTGATGTGTGTTTGGAGGAATTTAGTAACAGTGACGTCAAAATTAATATAAAAATTATTTTGTGGTTGGTTTATTGACACTCGTCACTTACTTTTTCATATATTTATGAGAGACTAGTTTCAAAGGCCCTGGCCTCCATTTTCAATCTCTTTCCAACTGGCATCTGTTGTTGTCTGCTCTCTCTGGTGGTGGAACTATGAACTTTTTTGTCAAATTATCTACTGGCGGGATTTCAAAGTTCATTACGCGATCCTTATTTTTCCAGATGAATATGTTCTCCCATGTTGTCAATCTATTTTGGTTTATCACTCCTTTTAATAATTTTGGATTTGGATCAATGTCATGGTTTTCATTCCAAAAATGAAATGCTACTGCTGACTTGTCTTCTTGTTTCAATCTGATGTTTCTAAAGTGTTCATTGACTCTGGTTTTTAAATTTCTTTTTGTTTGACCTATGTAGCATTTTTCACAATTCTTACAATTTATTTGGTATATTCCAGATTTGTTACCTGAAGGAATTTCATCTTTTGTTTTTGAATTTAGTAATTTTAAAATTGAGTATCTATTAGTAGGTGCCAAGATGATATTTTGTTCCTTGAATATCTTTTTAAATTTATTAAATGTTTTTGGATGATATGTGAATGAACTGAATATGCTGTTGCTTTCTTTTTCTTTAATAAATGTGGTTGCTTCCTTAATGGTTTTCTTTAGTTTAGATTTTCTAATTTTCTTCAACACCAAACTTTTGTTGTATCCGTTTTCTTCTGCTATGTGTATTATTGCTTTTTGTTCCTTGAAATATTCTTCTTTTTCCATGGGTATGTTGACTAGTCTGTGTGTAAGGCTGTTTATTATTGCATGTTTATGTGTAATTGGGTTGTGGCTATTATTTTTTATATAATTTTCTGAATGTGTTGGCTTCCTGTAAATTCCAAATTTTATTTTTGTATCATTCCTGATGATATTTAGATCCAAGAAAGGTAGTTGTCCATTGATTTCCTTTTCTATTGTGAATTTGATAGTCCTTTCTTGCAGATTGAGTAATTTTAATGCATCATCTAAATGTTTACTTGGTACAATTGCAAAGATTACAATTATTAAATAAATAATATAAAGATTATAAAAATTATAAAGATTATAAAATTAAAAATTAAAAGATTTAAAAATTAAAAGATTATAAAATATAAAGATTATATAAATACAAAGATTAAAATTACAATTGCAATTCAAGGTTTGGTATAGATATGTTGACGACACCTTACACACAGACTAGTCAACATACCCATGGAAAAAGAAGAATATTTCAAGGAACAAAAAGCAATAATACACATAGCAGAAGAAAACGGATACAACAAAAGTTTGGTGTTGAAGAAAATTAGAAAATCTAAACTAAAGAAAACCATTAAGGAAGCAACCACATTTATTAAAGAAAAAGAAAGCAACAGCATATTCAGTTCATTCACATATCATCCAAAAACATTTAATAAATTTAAAAAGATATTCAAGGAACAAAATATCATCTTGGCACCTACTAATAGATACTCAATTTTAAAATTACTAAATTCAAAAACAAAAGATGAAATTCCTTCAGGTAACAAATCTGGAATATACCAAATAAATTGTAAGAATTGTGAAAAATGCTACATAGGTCAAACAAAAAGAAATTTAAAAACCAGAGTCAATGAACACTTTAGAAACATCAGATTGAAACAAGAAGACAAGTCAGCAGTAGCATTTCATTTTTGGAATGAAAACCATGACATTGATCCAAATCCAAAATTATTAAAAGGAGTGATAAACCAAAATAGATTGACAACATGGGAGAACATATATCGAGATTCAACTGTATTGGAACACCACAGTGAAGCGAAAAATTATTAAATTTTAGATGAGTCGCATTTTTTACACATCTGCTTCACTTTCGTACCTATTTTGAGGACATGTTTCGCAAATCTTCGTTTGCATCTACGGCTCTTGTGCGACAGTCGCACAAGAGCCGTAGATGCAAACGAAGATTTGCAAACATGTCCTCAAAATAGGTACGAAAGTGAAGCAGATGTGTAAAAAATGCGACTCATCTAAAATTTAATAATGGGAGAACATATTCATCTGGAAAAATAAGGATCGCGTAATGAACTTTGAAATCCCGCAGTAGATAATTTGACAAAAAAGTTCATAGTTCCACCACCAGAGAGAGCAGACAACAACAGATGCCAGTTGGAAAGAGACTGAAAATGGAGGCCAGGGCCTTTGAAACTAGTCTCTCATAAATATATGAAAAAGTAAGTGACGAGTGTCAATAAACCAACCACAAAATAATTTTTATACCAATAGACATTGTTTAATATTGTACACAAATAAGCTCTTACAATGAAAACCTATGTACAACTTCCCTACAGATATAAATTCTTCCGGAGCATAAAATGCATTTACCATTAAATATATATTTATTGCATTTATGAATAGTTTAGTATTTTTATAATTTCTGTTTTTTTAAGTAAATTATAAAGTTTCTTTTCCTATGAGCAAGGACTATGATACAATGAGCACAAAATTAATATAATTTTGAGTCAGACTAGTACTCAAATACTCCATGTTTATCTAGAATGCATTTCATTAAGACCTTCCAAACAATAGTCAACATTAGCTGAAGATGTTAGAAAGGTTTTAATGAAACAAGTGAAGCAGATGTGTAATAAATACGACTCATCTATAAATTAATAATCAAAATTATATGTTCTTTTTCTATGTTTTATATGTAGCATCTGTTTTAATATGCCTCTAAGAACAGATTTACCAGTTGTAAATAAGATTTATCTATCCGTTTAATGTTCCTGTAGTCTTCTTTTGTTCGTATATCCTATGTTCCTTTGTCTTCCCTGCATAAATTTGTTCACAATATAGTCTGATGTCAGACATCTTTTCAAGAGAAATGGAATTTCTGAGTGGGTTGTTAATGAATGAATGTGTAGTGTTTAACGCCCGCTTTTATTACATGTGGCACCACAGGCGGTGACACTGATGATACATGAGATGAAGATGGAGCACCGGTGGAATGAGATGGTGGGGGAAACCGGAGGTCAAAGAGAAAACCCGCCCCAGCGCCGTGTTGTCCACCACAAATCTCTCTTTGCGGTTGCCTGGGATCGAATCCGGGCCACCTTGGTGAGAGCCAAGCGGTCTAACCACTGAGCCACGGCGCGGCCCAGTGGGTTGTTAAGATTCTTTATGTATTCTTTATGCTGCACTATTTTTGTGGGATCAAAGTTTTGCCAAATTTCTTGCAAATATAGCTGAATTTATTGCAGGCCCATAGGTGAAACGCAAACTTTCTGTACATTTTTGTATCGTTCTGTTTGCAAAGTGGTGGTTCTGTTGATTCTGAATATTTTCACATATATGTTGACTAGGTTTTGATTATACTCATTCCTGATTCCAAATTTGAAAATGTATTGATATCCCTGAGTATTCTTTCTTATTATTTGGTCTGATAACACTACCCCCAACCCCCAAAAAATCTTGTTTCTTACCTCCGCAATAAAAGTAGGTGATTAAGGAAAAAGATGTGCTGATGTTGAAAATCATCACAGAAAGCTCCTACGACATTAGGTTAAAAAGATATGAAGACCTTTAGATTCTCACCTACATGGTTTCAGATATTATGTTACATTTATTGTGATATAATGATATATGGTGTGGTAATATATAACCTGGGGAATTAAGATTAATTGAAAATGTTGTTTTACATGCATACAATAACATTTGGGCTGGCCCTGTAGCTGCAGAGCACCTGCCTGTCGTGCAAGGGATCCCAGGTTCGATTCCCAGCTGGGGGTGGGGATTTTTGTCCAACCTAGATGATTCCCAATTTTCCCCAGAGATGTAAGTATGAATGAGTGCAAATGTTTTTGTGATCTAATGATTAAATAATTCCAAGTACCTACAACCCAACAATTACGAGTTAACACTGTTGCCAATAGAGTGAAAGGCAAACAGCCGCTGATATGACCATTGCAGTTGAAGGTGGGGTATAAATGGAACAAAAAGTAATGATAATATTTGATACTAAAGAAGTCAAATTTTCGGGTGTAATAGTTGACAATAAACTCTCCTGGGAACCACATATTAATTACATCACTACGAGGCTCTCAAGAGTTATATATCTTATCAAAAACTTAAAAAGCTCTGTACTGAATACATACATTAGATCTGCTTACTTTGCTTTTTTTCATAGCATTATATTATATGGTATGTTACTTTGGGGTAATAGTAGCTACGTTAGTAATATCCTATTATTGCAGAAGAAGATTATCCATATTACATCTGATACAGACAAATTCGCACATTGTAAGCCATTATTTATTAAATTAAAAATAATGACATTAGTAAACTTATACACCTATACCGTCCTAATTTATATAAAAAAAGAATTTATCTGATTACAACTATAGACAGGATATCCATAAATATAATACTAAGTATACAAACCAAATTGATAGACCTTATCATAGACTTGCAAAATCACATAATAGTTTTGAAATATTAGGTATAAGAATGTATAATGCACTTCCAGATTATGTAACTCGACTGCCGAATAACAGCTTTGAACATAGGCTTTATGACAGATTATTAATCAACTCATTCTACTCCTTACAGGAATTTTTTGAAAATGCATCTCAATTGTAAATAGTGTCACTTATCACTGAATATTATTTTCTCATTTGTAAAATGGAATATTATTCTGTAAAATAGAATAGAAAGATTGTATTGTATTGTAATATTTGTTATCTTCTGATAACAATTGCTGTTAAACTCGACTTTGTACATACTCAGTATCATATTGTTGTAATTTGTATTGTATCTTCTGACGTTGTCCATTGCTGCAAAGCTCAACGACAATAAAATTCTTCCTCTTCCTCCTCCTCTTCCTCCCCCTCCCCCTCCTCATTCTTCTTCTTCTTCTTCTTCTTCTTCTTCTTCTTCTTCTTCTTCTTCTTCTTCTTCTTCTTCTTCTTCTTCTTCTTCTTCTTCTTCTTCTTCTTCTTCTTCTTCTTCTTCTTCTTCTTCTTCTTCTTCTTCTTCTTCTTCTTCTTCTTCTTCTTCTTCTTCTTCTTCTTCTTCTTCTTCTTCTTCTTCTTCTTCTTCTTCTTCTTCTTCTTCTTCTTCTTCTTCTTCTTCTTCTTCTTCTTCTTCTTCTTCTTCTTCTTCTTCTTCTTCTTCTTCTTCTTCTTCTTCTTCTTCTTCTTCTTCTTCTTCTTCTTCTTCTTCTTCTTCTTCTTCTTCTTCTTCTTCTTCTTCTTCTTCTTCTTCTTCTTCTTCTTCTTCTTCTTCTTCTTCTTCTTCTTCTTCTTCTTCTTCTTCTTCTTCTTCTTCTTCTTCTTCTTCTTCTTCTTCTTCTTCTTCTTCTTCTTCTTCTTCTTCTTCTTCTTCTTCTTCTTCTTCTTCTTCTTCTTCTTCTTCTTCTTCTTCTTCTTCTTCTTCTTCTTCTTCTTCTTCTTCTTCTTCTTCTTCTTCTTCTTCTTCTTCTTCTTCTTCTTCTTCTTATTATTATTATTATTATTATATATTTAAGGGATACACCTGTAACTCTGCTTAAAAGTGTTTAGTAGCATGTGATTGCCTGTTGTACACTTGCATCCTTTCTCTCACAAAAAAAAAAAACAAAAAAAACAATAATCCCTCCATCATTGTTAGGTTTTTGTGACCAAGTAATGACAGAAATGTCCTTATAAAACCGTTCCCCTTGTTCATCATTAACATTACCTAGAATTTCTGGAAAAAAGTCTAAAGTTGAAATGGATCTTCAAAGACATTCTTCAATGTCTTTGTAGTATTTCAACAAATTTGAGACCAAAGTTTAATAGTTTTTGTGTTTCCAAGAAAACCATGCAAAACGTTGTAAATTATTGCCAAGCTGCTAATTCCCACATTTGAAATGCTTTTTCTAGCATTTCGTCCTTACAGGTTTTCAGATTTGAGATCCCACAACAATTCCTTCTTTCAATTTTGTGTAAGTTAACTGTGGAAATTTGCCTTCCATATGCGCAAATCCAATTTTTTGTTTTATATTATTCTCCCCTGGCACATATTCCTGCCGCATGCCCTGTTGTGCCACATGTTTTTGTGTATCATGGCTGGTGAATCCCCATTGTAATGCAAGCAGCAAACTAATTACTTCAAGGTCATCACATATTTTCCAGCAACAAACCTCAAATTTTAAAACACCAACAATTTTGGCCATAATCTATGGAATGAAACAGATGGAAGTTCATTACCATTATAAAGTAACACAGCATTTACTAAACAATCGCCAGTCATCTGGAGTATGTTCAATTCCTAGCTCACTCATTAAACCATTGATGTCTATACACAAACATATATTCTCTTCTAATGAAAAATATTTTCAAATTTCTGACATCTGTTTTGAAACTCTGGAATTTTTGTATCAGGTGCAAGTAATTTCCATTGTTGCAGCCTGAAACCTAGAAGTTCAGATTCTTCTTTTGACAAGTTTACATTGTGAGACTATAGGGAAAAGGTGCCTCTACATCAAAGAACACTAATGTATTTTCTATCAAAAAAATTATTGGTCTCCTGCACTGCTAAATATATAGTATTTTTAATCGGTAGGCTTTTAAAATTCTGGTGGTGGTGATGTTGATAAGCTTATTATTGGGTTTATGGATTGCTGATAAATCATATATTCTAGGCAACACTGGATTTACTGAGCTTTACCGTATATCCTAGGCAGTGTTGTGTTACTGAACTTTACTGTGGTATGCATTCAGCTTTTTTAATATGGTATTGGGTGGCTTCATTCATTTATGAAGAATTTTGTCTATTACTGAATACTCTGTACTGTGGGTTAGAATGCCTGTTGGTTTTCTTAGCCGTCTTGATCAACTTTTGTGTGTGTAGTGTTAGTCCTTATAGCTCAAATTCTGTTTTGAAAATGGTATATTGTACTTATTTCTGCTCAGTAATGAATGATTTATTAACTCCTTTAAACTTTACACAATTTGTTACTCTCTCTTGGAGCTGCTTATTCCTGCTTCTTCCCTTTATATTTAAATTCTGTTGTAGTAAATGTAATGGGATGTCTTTATCTGCTATTTGCTTTTAGTCTCTACCTTTTTTTGTATTTTCTCTGCTTTTATTTACATTTCTTTTAACCATGTTAACCTTATTTTTTCTAAAGTATTTTTCTGCTTTCTACATATACAGAGAAATGCAAAAACATCTGAACTGGCTGCATGGTGTTTTGCCTTTCTGCTTGTTGCCATCTGCCGCTGTCATAGCTGGCACAGATGAAACCATGCAACATTTTTAAAGCTACTTTTAAAGGCTTTATTTACTCATATTATTAAAGGAGGTGCTAAAACTGGCCACTGCCATTGACCATACATGTTTGGCACTTCTTTAGGAAACCTTCCATCATTCACTATAATTTACTTTGTAAAATGTTGACATTTTTCCATTAGTGAAGAAAATTTATAGGCCCAATTTTTTTCAAGTCAGCAGTTAATGCCTATACATACTTGTATACAATTTCACCCTGCCCCCCATTTTTTAAAGAATTAACAGACAGGGACTGCAATTTTGCCTCTTTCCAACAAGTTGCTGCAACAGTTTATACAGACTATCTTTTGATGACAACAATTGAAAGTATATCGAAATTTAACTGTATTGGAACACCACAGTGAAGCAAAATAATTATTAAATTATAGATGAGTTGTATTTATTACACATCGGCTTCACTTACGCACCTATATTGAGGACATGTTCCGCGAACCATCATTAGTGAAACATGTCCTCAATATAGGTACGTAAGTGAAGCCAATGTGTAATTAATACGACTCATCTATAATTTAATAATTGAAAATGTGTTTCAGGAGAGAATTATGTTGCCCCCTTGGTTCCCCGACCTAACCCCCTGCGATTTCTATCTTTAGGGTAACTTAAAGTTTAAAGTGTTCAAGACAAATCCACATACCCTGAAATAATTAAATATCTACTAGGACACTGCCAATATTTCTCAATGTGAACTATGGCAAGTGATGGATAGTTCCCTAATGAGGTGCCAAACAGGTATGGACAATGGCAGTGGCCAGTAACTTTTAGCTCGGTTTTAAAATCTAAAGGCTACTTAAATTCATTACATCTGTCTTTCGCTATGCATATCCCATTCTAGCCTCTTTGTTGCATGCTTGTATGTATTTTTCTTTCCCTCATTCCACATTTAAATATCTATAGTTTATTACTTTTTTCATTAAAACTACTTACATACATTGTCTTGCTTTTCAATGTTCTCCACTCTTATTCTAATTTCTCTCAAGAAAATCTTACTTTTATTGTTTCTTTCTGTCATGTCTTCCCCCATTCCTAAATTTTCTTCTAATGTTATCTGTATCTTGTGCATCCAAGTTTCTTTTTTCCCTCTTTTCTTCTGTATAATTTTCTTCCAATAGATTTATTCTGAACCAGTACTTGATTGTTCTTCACTGTTTTACCTCTCTCTCTCTCTCTCTCTCTCTCTCTCTCTCTCTCTCTCTCTCTCTCTCTCTCTCTCTCCTCTCTCTCTCTCTCTCTCTCTCTCTCTCTCTCTCTCTCTCTTGCTCCCTAGCTCTGCTTGTGCTCTCCAGTTGGTAAACTTCTGAAACCTGATTTATGCGTGTATTAAGGGAAAAATTATTGCAAATCAGATTTGGATAAGACACCTTATAAAAAAAAAGAAAATACAGTGGACTACATGTATAAAATTTTATAAACAACAAAGACGTACAAAGAAATCTTATTTTGAATTTGTTTCTGCTTTAAAGAAATCAGTTAATTTGGCTTGTTTCACTTTTGCAATCTATTCTTTAAATGATTATATAAACATTTTTGGGTGAATTTATGTCAAAATGCTTTGGGCTGTGAAAAATTACCAAGCATTTTCTTTTTCACTGTTTCTATACAGCATTAAATTTGGAATTA
The DNA here is from genome assembly GCA_030765055.1 of Mantis religiosa. Taxonomy (NCBI): domain Eukaryota; kingdom Metazoa; phylum Arthropoda; class Insecta; order Mantodea; family Mantidae; genus Mantis; species Mantis religiosa. Next base: position 105,019,585 of record CM060952.1, read on the forward strand.
TTAATTAATCACATGGAAGATAATGCAGAAATTAATACTTTTTGGTAAAACAGTACATTATAAACCAGAATGACATAATTAGAACTAATTTATTAATGACATAAATTAACCCCATACAATGATGACAATGTGTTATCCTTCTTGTTATTGATATGCCTTATAAACCTTCAGATTAGATGCAGAACTACCATACAGTCAAGCATTCAAAGACCTCGCTGTAGTCAGCAATTTAGAATCAGAACAAAAGGACAGCCTGAAAATAAAAGACTCTACTACTGATTCTGAAACATTCCTTGGTTTTGAAATTGGTGGTAATAGCAATGGTCTGGATAAGTGTGTTCATCTTCCTGACTGCAAAGAACAATGTGGAAATATTTTTGGTTTGACTTCAAGTCTGAAGAAGTATAAAGTATAATATGATCCAGAATAGTAAAAACCGCACAAATGTGAAGTTTGTGAAAAGTGTTTTGTTCGAAGGTCACATTTGAATGCACATAAATTGACTCATGAGCTCGTAAGACCATTCAAATGTAATGTTTGTGAGAAGAGCTTTGCAACAATGCCATACTTAAAAAGGCATAATTGGATACATTATGGTAAAATGCCATACAAATGCAAACTGTGTGAGAAAAGCTATAGATGTTTATCGGAATTGGAAGCCCATAATTTGAATCATGAAGGGAAAAGACCATACAAGTGTAAAGTATGTGAGAAAAGTTTTACCTGCATATCATCCTTAAAAAAACATATGATTCATGAAAACGAAAAGCCATATAAATGTGAAATATGTGGCAAGGGGTTTATTTGGATGTCAAAACTCAAACTTCATAATTTTGGTCATAAGGAACAAAAACCATACGAGTGTGATATTTGTGAGAAGAGTTTTAATTCAACATCGAACCTGAAAAAGCATAAATTTATTCATGAAACTGAAAAGCCATTTAAGTGTGAAATTTGTGAAAAGAGCTTTAAGTGGTTATCAGATTTAAAAGTGCATCATTTGGTTCATGAAGGTAAGAGAGCATTTAAGTGTGAAATTTGTGGGAAGAGCTTTAATCGACCAGCACACTTAAAAACACATTCTTTGGTTCATAACAATAAAGCCCAATTCAAATGTACCATTTGTGAGAAGAGCTTTACTCAGCGGTCATCACTCAAAAGGCATCAGTTAATTCATGAAGGCAAAACACCATACAAATGTGAAATATGTGATAGGAGTTTCTCAAGAATGTCCAACTTGAATACACACATTTTAATTCATGAGGGCAAAGGAGAGTATGAATGTAAATTTTGTCAGAAAAAATTCTCCCAAATGATATACTTGAAAAAACATTATTCTATTCATGAGATTGAAAGACCATACAAATGTAAAATATGTCAGAAGGATTTTATCAAGTTATCAGCCTTAAAAATACATAACAGGATTCACCAGGATAAAAATCTAGAATAGTGAGAACATTATATGTCATTAACAATGTAATGTAACATTGGGCATTGAATTTCAATGGTTACTGAAAAGCTACAATATCATCTGTACTTAGGGGTGACATTGTGGTTTTATAAAAAAAAATCTGTAATGATACGACAGTGAGTCAATAAAGTCTGAGAATTTTTTTATATATGTACATAAAATAAACTACTCTTGGTCCACATTGGTGTGCTCTGTTTTAAAGTATTCTCCATTGACTTGAGAGCACTTTGCTCAATGCTTCTGCCAGTCCTGGAACACATGCTGGAAGTCATCTTTAGAGATCTATATAACTGCCTTCTTCACAACAGCCTCTGAAGTAGCAGAACGCTTCCCACTTAGTTTCTTTCTCAGGCAGGGAAAGACCTGTAATAATAGAATTCAGATATGCTTCCCCATGCATCTCTATCAGTTGTTACAGTTCCATACATACTTCCACCCACATAAACATCTGTTCAGGAGTCAATAATCTTGGCACCACCTCACACATACATGTCTCATGTTTCAGTGAGTATGCAACTATGGGAAATTTGTACCATGTCTGCAAATCTGTCAATTTTTGTTCATTGGTTTTTGCAAACAATGATGCCAGCTGTGTTAATCATGGTTTCGTTTATTGCTGTTGCATGTGGGCCACCTTGCTTTGTTATTGAAACACAGCCCTCCTTGAATTTCTTTAACCACCATCAAAGTGTTGTGGACTGTGGCAGAACATCTTCATTATATGACTTCTGCAACATTCTGCAAGCTTTCATGTCAGATTTCTGCAAACTTCAATGCAGCATTTTGTTCTTTGTGTAACACCTCCATTTCCTCTGAAGGCAGCTGGCAAACTGACCTACTTCGTTCGTCTCCTGTATACAGACGCATGTGCAAGCAAGTCTGTGTTTTGTCCACCAATGAGAGCTGATCCATTGGCATCTTGTAAAATTGCTTCCACAGTGTACCTTCGTTGTTCGCGGTAAAAAACAATAACTCTCAGCCTTTATTGACTCGCCGTCATATATATTTAAATCAATGAGTCACTGTATATAATAAACTAAATTTCATTCATTTAAATAAACTTCTTCTTGTAATTATCTAGTTACATGCATTCCATTAAAAAGTTGCTCCCAAATAGCTTAGATTAACAGCACTCTATAAAATGAAATGAAATGTTACATCATTTCTAGGTGAATGCTCTAACAAAACATACTCTTTTGGCACAGAAAGCAAATAGTCTGTTTCAAATCCTTCATCTTTGAAATTTTATAATAACTGTAATTCTGATAGCAGAATTTTTATACAACACTTAACAGAAAAATTATTTGTTAGATATTTCTGGAATGTGTATAATCAGGATTGTTCATGAAGTTTGAATTATCCCCTGTGTAAAGTAATGGTGTCAAAAGTTGACAGACTTGGCAGGAAGGCCAATATTCACAGTTTGCTCAACTTAAGAATTTCCAGGATTAAAAAGTCAAAATTGAGGATCTGTATAAGAGGATATCATTACATGTCTTTTTTATGAGTTGATCATTTGCTACAAAGTTTTACAAGTGAAATAGGTGTTCTTAGTTCAAGCTGTGCAGAACTGCATGGAAAGGAATCAAAGATGAAATTTTGCCAGAATGGAAACTGTGTTTGATTATGATACCATGGTTCATTGTTAGTGTATAATACTTTCAAACCAACTAATTTATGGATCAGATATCCATTCACCAAAAGAATAGCAAAAATTCAAAAGTTTCGTGAACTACTTGGATGTTAAACTAATTGGGAGTCAATTAATAACACAAAACAACACTCATATAAATTAATTTAATTAATTTAATGTATACAATAACACTGTTTTCAACACTTCCAGGAAAGGATTTACTTGGATGTTGTTTTTATTTTTGTTCAGAATTAAAATTAATAACATTTAGGTTGACTGCAGAGATCTTTAGCTTTCTTCTCTATACAATACAATACTTTATTCGTCACATTACACTTACATAGTTGAGCAGGTGCTCGTAAATTGGTGACTCATCAAAATATTAAACTTAGACTTTAAGATCAGAAATAAGTCTACCATATTTACAATACAATATGTTACAAAGTATAATAAAGCAAGCGAATATTAATTATGTACAATATCTAGAGTATATAGTTTTCCTAAATTTGAACAGACACTAAGATACAATTGAGGTCACAGTGCATCATCCATGTATTCCTGAATTTAATAGTATGCTTTGTTGGTGAATAAACTTTTCACTGTTTTCTTAAAAAGATTTTGGTTTTGGATTTCCCTAACTGTTTGTGACAATTTATTATATATTTTAATCCCAATATATTGTGGACTTTTCTCGAGCAGTGCTAACCTATGAGTAGGGTATTTTATATCTCTTTTTCCTCTTGTGTTATGACCATGATGATGTTTACTTTTTTGAAAACTGTTATAATTACTGTGTACATATAGAACTAGATTATACATATAGAGGCAAGGTTGCATCAAAATTCTTAATGTTTTAAAAAGTGGTCTGCAGGATGCTCTATAACTCAAATGTGTCATTATGCGTATGATTTTCTTTTGAATTCGAAAAAGTCTGTCAGAGCCTGTTGCATTATTCCATATGCAAGTATACTTCAATTGATTACAAAAGTAATAATTTATCTTAATCTGTACACTTTTGTATACTACCCATAAAGTGTTTGTTTCAAAAATCTTTTTAAGGATACCAATATAATGTACAAGAAGTACTGATACTACTGATATATTTTGAAGCAATTAATAACAAATGTTCAGGATTTTGTGAAAAATGACATGGAAATTAATCCCACTTTCAGAATAACATTTAAGACTTTTATTCACCATAAAATATTATCTTTATTGTTATACTTTAACATGAAAATACAGATGGATAGCAACTTGCACTGGAAATATCGTGCTTGTACACTCAATAAACTGATTGCAATGCTGCTCCTTCCTGGAAGTGAAGAGACTGAAATCTTATATTGAATGCTTTGTTGTAAATCCTCAAGAATATATTTTAATTGATAAGTACAGGACCTTTGAAATAACCACAAAGGAAAAAAATAACTACTAGAATTGTGTTGAAGGAAACATGTTTGGGGACAATGGTGCTGGAATAAAATGTAGAACATGTTCTAGATCAGATTTTGGGTAGGGTAGGTAATGAAATTAAACAAAACAAAGGCCTTCCTGAAAAATCAAAAGGTGCAGCAAAATGACTCTAAAAACAAAACTTCTGGAACAATAAATAAAGTTATTCATCACTATAGTCCTATTATTATTTCTTGTGTGTGACATCTAATAAAGGCCTCCTTGTGATTTTTCAACTTTTCATTAACCTAAGTTTTTACACAGAACACACAGTGAACCATGTTTGGTAGTTAAGTATATCTTATGTTCAGCCAAGAACCGACAGCAAAGACCATAAGCCTTTCCTAAACTGGAACATTATAAACATTTTGGTCCAAAAATTAAATTGATCCAACTTAAAACTGCATACAATTTCTTGATTCTATTCCATCTGAGAGTGTGTTTCAAGCCAATATTTTGCATGTGTGCCTGAACAATTGATAAACGATAGCAGAGGTTACAGATGCACAATTATTATTTATGTTAGCTATCACAAATTTGGCTTATCTTTCAATTGCAAGAACATATTATACTCAAAAGAAAAAAGTAATAAATAGATAGTGGATCAGTCCATGGCTGATACAAAGGACTTAAGTCCAAGGAGGGGATTTAGTAATTTATATGCTGAGAAATGAACTGGTTCTGATCCTGAAAATTATTCTAACTTCCTAAGAATGGAAGAAATTTGTTTTCAAATTTGCTATTCTTATTTGATAAACATCTACAATATAAAAAGTTTTAATTTCTGACTTAGTGCAAGCACACATAGAATACAGGTATACACACATTAACTTGGTGGAATGGAAATCAGTGGTAAGTTTTCACTAGATACTTAATTCCTTGGGCTGCTTAAATAAATGGGGTGATTAGGGAAAATCTTTGGTGGTGTTTCAGGTCGTAATTTTGGTTGAACACACAGGCATTGTTCTCTTTACTTTCTGAACCATTATAAACCTCATAGATTCAGCTTCAAAATGTTTAATGCATACTTCGATCTAATTATTTGATACCAGTGTTTTTGTGGAATGCACTTCACCAAATACTGTGTATTTTTAGATCTGCAGGGAATTTTAATAGTTTTTTTGTAGCAGCTTTTCTCGGAATCGTAACTGCTGTTACAAACAGGGCATAGCATTTATCTGGGTTCTACAACATAAAAAATGTATTTATTAAGCAGTTGAAATAAAACCACCGCATTTCTATTTGTAAAATAGCTGTTATGTAATCATAGGCTTGTTAAAATTAATATAACACTATATGAACATTTTGTCATCGTAGAAAATGTCTAAATTTTATAGATAGTGCTATACTTTAAAATAGTTATTTAAATATAGCCCCCAGCAAGAGTTGTTTCTCAATTTTAAATGATAGTTAAATTTGAGAAATGTTAGAATAATTATTTAATAAAATATCAAGTTATAAAACAAAGGAGACACGCAGTCAAGGAAGTGAAATAGATTATATAAATGTAATGTGAAGTGATCTTGAAAAATCAGCTAACCGTAGAGATGGAGAAAACTTTGTAAGGAGAAAGAAGAACATTTTTACTGATAGGGAAGAATTCCTATGAATAATTTATATATAATTGTATCTTAACCATATTTATTGTGTTTTTAAAATAAAGTGTAATCTTTAAAAATAAAGGAAGTGTTATTACACAAATAAAGGTAATATAATCAATCCGAGACTACAACTTGTGAACTAATCATCAATGCTCGCCGATTGAAGCTAGGCCATGAAAATAGAATAAAAAGGCACAAAATACCAACAAATCTACATCAAATGGCATATCAACACAAAATAAGGAACTTCTTCATCAACTTTATGATAGCTTTAGATTCTTATTCAACCAGTTTCAGCAGCATTAATCACTTAATAAATATAATTTTTTCTTTCACGTGGTGCAGCTGTAAGCTCTATGTTTAGCAAGTTTATCAAATCCAGCTTCCTTAAAGCTAGCTGTGATGGTTGGCTGCTGACAAATGTAGGATTGGGCATAAGTAGGATATTAAAATGCATTATGGGTAAAGTATTGGAACAATATATTTTTAAAATATTATGCAATATAGAAATAAATATGCCATTTTGCTATATTGGGCAACAAATGTTAATGTTTGAAAATTACACCTGCCATTACAGGCAACACATTCTTTCAACTGCCAAATTAAAGTGTGCATCACACAGATGCAACATGTCCTTTGGAATGTTTTGTACACCTTCCCTTATCTGATCCTTGTATGATGTATTGTTATGGAGCTGTGCTACCCACTTTACAGTAATTGTGAATAATTATTGTCTGATAATTGGGAACTTTGTCACAACGTCCTTGCTGGAAGTGGCGAGGAAATATGCTTTGAACAGTAATAGGTAACTCATTATTCTTAAAATAACTCTCTACAGCAAATGCAACATGCTTATTTGTCCACAGCGTCATGGTTGCTAATGGCAATGCTTCCTCAGTTAAGTTGACAATCAAAAACTATGCAAGTTCAAACAGCACTATCGCTCTAAGCAATTCATATCCTACTATGATTTACAACCACCCCCATACCTTTTTGCTCAAATGTGCAACATTCACTTTTGTTAAAATATTTGGAAGTCAGCTTTACAGTACAATATTATATCACTTTACATACAACATCGGCTAGCTACCCAGTACCTGCAGTCATAAAAGCAAAATCACTTTTGATAGATAATATAACAAATTAATGCAGTTCATTTATTCAACTACCCTCAAATAAACATGTTATTTGTTTATAACGCTTTCAATTGCCAGGGCCAATCTGGGTGCTACATTTAACTAAATACAAGCTTTCTGTTCCTGGTGGTGTTGTTTGAGCTCAGGAGATACATTTTTATTGGTTTAAACACACCTTTTGTTACACTAGTGATTATAACTAGGTGTGTGTTTTTAGTTAAGTGATGGTCATGCTCTTGGCATAACCCAATGCAAAACCAAGCAAATGCTGCTGCTGCTGCTGCTGCTGATGATGATGATGATTTATAAATAAGGGCACTCAACTCCATGGTAATCAGCGCCCTTTCAAAAACTGTATTTTATTTTTCTATAACTTTGCTTTAACCTTACCTTAACTTTACTTTAACTTTGCTCTGGCTTTGCTCTAGCTCCACTTTGGCCTTGCTTTGGCTCCGCTCTGGTTCCACTCTGGCTTCTCTCCGGCTTCGATCCTATCTCACTCTAACTTGCTAGGCTCTGCTCACTGCTAGGTCCCACTCTGGCTTGGCACTGGCTTCGCTCTGGCTTTACTCTAACCTCACTCTAACTTCATTCTAAATTCACTTTAACTTGGCTCTGGCTTGTCTCTGGCTAGGCTCCAGCACACCTTCGGTCCCGCTCTGGTTTCGCTCTGGCCTTGCTCTAACTTCATTCCTTAATTCTGGCTTGGCTCTGGCTTGGGTCTGGCATGGTTCCGGCCCTGCTCTGGCTAGGCTCTGGTCACTACTCCGGTCCCGCTCTGGCTTGGCGCCTGCTTCGCTCTGGCTTCACTCTAACCTCACTCTAAATTCACTTTAACTTGGCTCTGGCTAGGTTCCGGTCCCCCTCTGGTCTAGCTCAGGCTTTGCTCTGGCCTCACAATAACTTCATTCTCTAACTTAACTCTGGCTTGGCTCTGGCTAGGCTCCAGTCGCCACTCAAGTCCCGCTCTGACTTTGCTCCGGCTTCACTCTAACTTTACTCTAAATTCGCTCTAACTTGACTCTGGCTAGGGTCTGGCCCACCTTCGGTCCTGCACTGGCTTCGCTCTGGCCTCACACTAACTTCATTCTGTAACCTAACTCTGGCTTGGCTCTAGCTTCGCTCTGGGTAGACTCCGGTCACTACTCTGGTCCTGCTCTGGCTTTGCTTTGACTTTAATTTAATTTACTTTATTTATATAAGGGTCAAACATGGATGTGGATCATGTTTGGGCGTTTGGCATTAGCTCTCTCACCACTCAGAGGCACCCAATTGAGAGATTTGGCTTGGGATCCCAGGATCGCCAATTCCCGTACCTACCACAGTAGGCCCCTGGGGAGAAGGAAATGGTGACATGGATCTATCAATTGCATGTTGTTATATACATTTCTTAAGCAAGTAAAACAAATCTTAAATGGTACATATTATACAATAAGAATTTTGCCCTACATTTTGCAGTATCATGTAAGGTACTTCACAAAAATTTCAAGGTGCTATAGAGAAAGAGTAACATAAAGCAACAACCTTTAAATATTTTTTGTTGTTGTAATTTACGTCCTCCAACGTTAAGTCATATCATACAATGAATGGAATGGGTGAAATGATGCTCAAATGAGCCTGGGGTCCAGAGAGCTTAGAGTTACCCGACATTCGTCTTTCAGGATAAGGGAAAGCCCCGGAAAAACTTTATCCAAGTAACTCACCCTGACAGAGACTCGAACTCCGGACCTCTTGAACGTGAGGCAGACATACTACCACCACACTACTGAGGCGGACAAATATCTTAGTGCTTTAACTGATAAACTACATTTCCTAATTGTTCTTTCACAAATGTTATATTAATGCTCAAATTGGAAAGTCAAGAGCCAGACTATATTTTTCTATGACAGGGATTTGAACTGCAGATTGCCAGTTTCCTTGCCATTGTTCTAACCAATTGATCTGGCTTCTCAGTATAACTATTATGGTCCTCCAATGACTCATTTTTTTCAATAAACCATAAGGCATTCTCAACTTAATTGACATTGATTGACATAACAGTAATAATTAACTATCAAGACCAAGCTTCAAGTACTTACAAGATTGTAAAGTCCTCAATGGTGTACATCTAAAAATTAATTTCAATGAATATGGCGTTAAATTTTCAGTTTAATTCTACTTTCCCAAATTTTCATAGACAAGCCAATATAGACCCTAAATATTGGGTATACAAAGTTAATACTCTTCTGATAAAGTAGTGCTTTTGGGTAATATTTCCATTATTAATGAATGCAGCAATATCTTTTATGTAGCAGAAGTTAAAATAGATACATTGCAAAATACAAATCCAGAATTCCTTTGAGTAAAACTTAATCTAATCTACTCTTTTAAATTAAAGCGTAATTTGGCTATACTTAAATTTAAGTTAAATTTGAGGTTATAAAAATAAAAGTTCCATCTTGGCTATAGGTTAACATTTTTCTTAACCTCAAAAGCTTTGATCTCAGGCTTTTTTGAGCATATTTTCAGCCAGTTCATCCATTCACCTGATTTTGATCTGACCAGTTAAAGGATGTTAAGCAAGGGAAAACAAATGGTATTGCACAGGCAATAATACTCAAGTCACTGATAACAGCCTTAAAAGTCCACCTCTGTGTGGGAGTTATGTATTTGCCTCATATTCAAGAGGTCCCACGTCCGAATTTTGATTAGGGTATCTGAATAAGGCTGTGTCATGGTTAAGCAGTTTAGACTGCTTAGCTCTCACCAGTGTGGCCCAGGTTCGATCCAAGTGACTGCAAACTGTGATGGGTTTTATCCGAGTCCTCCAGTTTCCCCTGTCAGCATTCTACCAACTACTCCATCATCAGCTTTCCTATCATTTATCTTGCCCTCCTATATATCTACTTCCTTCACCTTTTCACCAGGCATTAGGTTGATCATCTATCCTGGTTCCTCAGGCCTGACCTTAAAAGGGATAGAGGAATAAGAATTCCACTAACACCAGGATAGTGGCACAACTAGAGAAGTTAAAGAAGAAAACTATCTTAACAGTGATTTTGTTAGGATAATTTCTTTCAGGAGTGTTAATTTCTTCCTCCTCACTTAAAAGAATGTGTTCCCTTACCAAATGAACCTTCAGAGAGTTAATTCTGTAGTTTAATGAAAATTCCTCTCCAATTTACCTACTTCCAATTTTGATACTTTTGCTTTGCTCTTAGGGGATTTGCTATTTGGAGCAATCAAAGCAGCATTAGTAAGAGACTTAATTCCTGCAGACACTGAATTACTATTTTCTAAATCTGTACTTTTCCTATTTATTTGCAAATTCAGGAAATTTAATTACAGTTTTTGTATTTAAAAAAGTAGAACCACTTCTATCTTCTCTTTAAGTCATTAACTGTTGGGATGCAATGGGACATGTTATATAGAGATGAATGTTTATTGTTAGATACCCATTTACTCCTGTCTATTGGTGATATTGCTATATTGTGAGAGTTGGTTGGTCTTAGGTGCCAATTTGCACTTATCCGTATACAAATTTCTCTGTTTTATAGACCTCACAGCTGCCACTCTTGAGATTCTTGTTCACATTTACATCTTACACTAAGCTTCTCACTTTGTGAGGATCATCAAGTAAAACCTTTTAATGTTTCTAATTTGGATAATGAATAATGGTGATCACTTGTACAGTTAATACAATTTGGTTCATTAGTACAATATTTTTCAAGATGACCAAAAAACAGTTTTTTGCATTGCAAAGGCTTTTTTTTTTTTTTTTTTTAAATTCAACATGGTAGGATGCTCCCATTTAAGAATACCCTATGAAGAAGTAATTTACAACAATTTGTCTAGAGGCAAATACATATTCTGCCTTATCACAGATTAACTTTTTATTGAATCTGTGAACTTTCGAAATTTCATAGTTGCCCCCCAAATTTAGGTAGATCAATTATTTCTTTTTCAACAGCTGAACATTTGACTCTATCAGTTGAACATTCTTTACTACCCGAGGTCAATTCCACCATCCACCATACTGTCCATTGTGAACTACATTTACTGTTGCTTGTGATGTCACATATACCAACATGATACTACCAAACATTCCAAATCCTGCTGGCCCAGCTACCAAATGATGTGTGATAGAGTACAGGAGAAGGAAGGGGAAATTAAAGAAAGCTTCATGAACTGAATTGCAGCTCACATATTCAGCACAAATATTTTGCTTTACTCCTTTTATAACATTTTACACTTTTTCATTTGTTTATTGTTACATTCTCTCCATATAATCACAGTAATTTATTGCAGCTGCTGTGTTGATTATCTGTTTTAAACGTCCGAGGTGTGTATATAAATGTTCAAACATACTGAAATGAAAGCAATTTGTTGAATGTCAGGTATCAAAGTATTAACAGGGTTCATTTTCTGTGTGGACATAAGTATTCACAAACTGGGGTGTGATTTACATATAAACCTTAGTTCCAACTTGAACATCACTTAGTTGAGACAGCAACAAGGAGAGTGCCTACAGCAACCAAATAAGCAGGTCACAACATGGGTAGAAAAGGGAAAGAAACAAACCGTGTAGAGAAACAATGATAATTTAAGTTAATTGATGGAAATTAATTGTTCCTTCACACTAGCCAGGAGATCCGTGGTTCAAATCCCAGCCATGGCATTACATTTTTTAGCTTGGCTCTATCTATTCTAATTAAAGGTAACCTTGCATAATGAGAGTCATATGCTAAAATAGCAAATTCTGAAGAAGAGTCATTATACATTGTGCAGTGTAGCTGAAAATTATACAAAGTCAAATACATTGATAAATAAGCATCTTGTTGGAAGACCATGCAAACTTACACAAAGGGAAGAAAAGGAAGTCGTAAGGGTAGTTTAGAAAACACATGGAATATGTTCATCTAAGATAGCTGCACAAATATAAGAGCTTCGTGGGAAGCAAGTTCACCTAAAGACAATCAGGAGGATTCTACTAGCTGACTACAATGCTCGAGTTCCAAAAAAGAAACCCTATATCAGCAAAGAAAGCAGAAAGAAAAGGCTCTAGTTTGCGTGTAAGTTACCAAGGACTCAGAATTCTGGAACAGGGCAGTTTTCTATGATAAGACTAAACTTAAAGCTTTCTTCTCCATGATGGACGTGTTTTGGTGTAGAGAAGGAAAAATACCTAGATGGATTCTGCTAATTTGGATTACATTGTAAAATATGGTGTTGGTGTTGTCTTTGTCTAGGGGTGCATGGCTGCTTCAGGTGTTGGCAACTAGTGTTTATGGATGGAGTTAATGTGGTTCAGTATGTGTATTACTCAACAGAGCCTTGAGGCGTATTGACCTTCAGGTGACCAGCGCTGCCATTGTTCATCGTCCATTTGGTTCATATCTGGTCGATTAGAGGAGTGAAATATTGGTAAGTTGACGTACAGTAAGTTACGAAACACAAATAGAGCGATTGGAAGCTGTGTGTTACTATATGATATGTTTTCTCACGCCTGCCTATATATGACACATTGCTGTCCAGAAGACATGATTATATCTGAACAGAATATACATACACTGGACTCGCCGTGAATGTGTGATAAGCTGAGGTAAACATCTGTGTTGCGAATTTTTTCCGATATGCCTTATCACTTTGCCATGTAGTATCTAGACATTTTAAAGAGGAATTTGAAAATCTGTGCCAAAAAAATTAAGTTTGAATAACAGTTATTTTCAACAGGATGATTCAGTACATACTGCATACAATGTATATTGTTGGATTCTGTATAACACTCCCCCAACCTAAAACATCACCTCAGTCTCCAGACATTAACCCCACTGAGCATTTGTGGGATTAACTGGAGAGAGGAGTCAGAAAGTATCATATTTCCAGTAAAATCCAACTTAAGAAGGTCCTTGTTAAGGAATTGGGAATGTCGAAGATGCAATAACAAGAAAACTTATAAACTCAATGCAAAAATAGATTAAAGGTTGTTGTTAGATGCAAAGGAATGCACAGATGTCATTAACAATTGCCTTGTGTGAATACTTAATATGTTCTTACTGTAACATAATACAATATATACAGAGGTACTTTTTAGACGTGGCATATGATGTAATGTTGCACAGTAGTTTATGGTTGAGTCCACTTGTTTATTTGGAGGAAAAAGGGGTGTCAGGTCATCTGCCATCTAACTCACTAGCTTTATCAGCAATTTGCGGGTGAAAGAAGAGATCTTACCCCTACCATTGATTTGCATGACGTCACTCGCGCACATCCAAGCAAGGTCATGCACCACGTTTAAAATACACATCTGTACTTCAATTTTTTTAAAGAGAAATACCCATAGTTGTTTAATTTTCATGTATTTTATGCATGCATAAATATAAAATGATTTTTTTCAAACATAAATTATCATAATTAATAGAGAATGAAATTATGAGCAATCTTAGAATTAATGCCTTGACTGTGAATATTTTTCTCCATGAGTGTATGCCTACACTTGGGGTGCCAAGTCTTTTACAATTTACGCATTTAATTGTATTACAATCCACTTATTTAGCACAAATAACCGATTTTGTTCTATTATGTTCTTAAACCTACTTGAGATGTAAGAAGTACACTTCCAAGCTAAGTGATGCATGCGAAAGGAACCCGCGACCTATCGGATTTCACTGCATCTCAGGTTGGCACCCTCATTAATGCATGTGCAGTATCCCCCTTATGCCATTTTCTGCTGTACTCATGCGCACTTTTTCTCTTAAAGAAAACATCGTAAACAGAAAAGAAAAACTCCCCAATATGGAGGCTGGATGCGTCACAGATGTTCTACTGAACAGGCGAAGTCTAATGTATTTTCCGTTATTAAATAGTGTTATTAAGCGTACAAGCAGTCCGCTTTTTGGAATTGACCCAAGCAGTAAAGAATGCCTCGTCAATTTTTTAGATAAATTCCTCTTATAATACCATTAATAGTGCAATTATAAGTAGGTATGAACGTTATACACCTTACTTTCCGAGGCGAAATCTATAGAGTTTAGAGTTACTTGTTTGGAAGTATTTACCTATTTCCATTAAAGTAGGTAACTATTTCTATTTCCATTGAGATCTTGGATACTGAAGTTCTTTTTATAATTTCTTTGAATGGATTTCGGAAGTATTACCAAGTAGGTCTATCACGTTAACTAAAATGGGCCACTGTCATTATTTTCTCCTTTTCTCGCATTATTTTCCTCAGCTTTCATATCTTTATAAGAAAATAACCTTCTCAGTGCTTTCATTTAGTAAAGTAATTGGCATATTTCATATTTTTGGTGGAATTATTAGGCTTATCCGGTTTATGGCTACATTACAATGCATTCGTTCCCCCAAAGCAAAAACTATTTATTTGACTGTTATTATACATAATATAACTATAAAATATTAAACTTTAATTTAATGAATAAATAACTATACTCTAAACAGTACTTACCTGGATGTTTCTTAAAATTCAGAAGCACGCAAACAATTTGCAACAGCTCGCCTTGAAAATCTAACCGGAAGTCTTTGCGCGGTCTTTGCTTACCTTGTTGCTATGCCTTGTTTGTTCTTTTTTTTAATGAAAAAAAAAAAAAAAAACTACCGTGTATGTATATATTTAGACATCGAAGGGCACTAAATTAACTAAAAGCTTGAGGGGTATTATGTTTCAGGTTTATTCGAAGCAAAGCAAATTCTATATCTACTTCTGCGGTATAAATAACAAAATGCTAAACTTGATTTATTTAGTCTGAAATGTGGTCTGAGATCTGTGTTATTTAACAAAGTGACACGTCATTATTTGGCGAGCTTAGCTTCGAATACAGGGTAGCCATATCCACGGGGCACTGGAAATATGTAATGGACACATACATAGTAATGGCACTGGAAATGATCAAAGCTTTTCTATTGCTACCATTTGCTACATGGTAGAGCAGTGGAGATTCACCAGTTTCCCCATCTATGGTATTGTATTCCTTTATGCGTGAGACGGTTACATATTATTAAAATAGGCAAATTGTTACTGTATTATTGAATGAAGTGTAGTAAATGTACAAAATAATGTTCTCCTTTAATGAATGTGCAGTGCCCCGAATGTGAAAGTTGTTACATGCCAGGTTGCAAAGAAAGCTTTATTTTTGGTTTTATAAAAGAGCCGGTAAGATAAATAGATTTAATATTTTATACCTGTAAACAATGACTTAGACATAGCCGCTATTCTTTTCCCTAGTTCGCTTTTCTGAAATACCCGTCAATTGAAATCAATTCATAATCGTATATAGACTGCGATAAATCTCGAAAGTAGACATACCATCCTGACACCTGCATTCACTTTATGTAATCATTTCTTTCTTTGGATTTTGTTGAATGACTTGCTAATTACTGGCCAAAATGTCAATATAGTAAATAAAAACACACACTCAAAAGTAATAGTTTATAGTTTAATTTGTGCGTGTGTGCTAACTACGCTGTTAATTGCTAAGATCGTCTCAATGCCGGCGGTATGCCGCAATTTCATCCCACATGAGTACTTTTACATACTAGTAAATCTGCTGACATAGGGCTGTGGCATTTAAGCACACTTAAAAGGTTATGCTGTATTAAAGCGGCTAGGAAAAGTCGAGCAGTACCATAGGTAGTTGAAGCGTTTTTTATGCCCGCCTCTATAGCGTAGGTGGTAGCGTGTCTGCCTCACATTCAAGAGGTTCAGAGTTCGAATCAGGGTGAGTTAGTTGGATAAGTTTTTTTCGGTTTTTTTCCTTATTGAAAAATGAATTTCGGGCAACTAAGTTCTAAGGACCCTCGACTCATTTGAGCCATCATTTCACCCATTTCATCCATCGTCCCTATCACTTGTTGCCAGTAGGAGCAGCCGGAGAGACATGGCCATCTATTGGGCGAAGACGTCATGAAGCCAGAATAATTCGAGACTCTCAAATGTAATTTGAGAAGACTGGATTACTGGAACAATCTTCCGCGCCCGGCAGGACTATATAAAAGCTGGTGCGAGGCCCAGTACTGTCAACCCACCATGAGAAGGCAAACAGGGTCTAAGGAGTGAGAGGCGCTTGAACTGTTTATCTGCTCTGCTAGTGGATCTGTTTACTGCAAAATGAGCATATGACAGTGCATATGAGTCACCAATGCTGCCAGATCTAATCCTTGTTTCAGTAGGTATGCATTTATGCATTCTTTGGTTCTCGTTGCCAACATGCACCACATTTATATAATATTTTGTTACTTTTATTCGTGGTTTAATATTTACATATGGCTGCAGTTCAAAAGAAGGGACAAAGTACAGTAAAACCTTGTTTACCCGGATCAACTTGGACCAGGACCGATTTGCATTAACAAATATCTGGGTTATCCAGAGAATGACGGAAAAACAATAAAAAATATGTACATCACTGAAATATTTTTAATGGAGTTTAGAAATTACGATGGGTACACTTTCACTTAAAACACACATACACTACATGTACTATAATAGCCTATTTGTTTTCACTGTACATAATATAGCTACAGACTAGTCGGTAGTAATTAAAACTTAACGATGGGTGATCAGCGGTGTTAAAATAATTAAATTCAAGCTTTCATAGTTGGTAGTTTTTTTTTTTTTTTTAAAGGGCAATGAGCTTCTACTATTTCAGTTTAATGTATCGCTTACGAGTAGTGTGATCTTGCATCCATTTTAACATTAAAAGTTTATTTGGCAATGTCTCTGCTTGTCTCTCGAAATAAAGCATCAGTTTCTCTATATTTGTTACTGCTTGTGCATTGGTCATAAGCACCTGGTTCATCAACACTGTCTGAATCTGAATACTCCTCATTTTCAGTAACACTGCATGATTCAGTAATGCTTTCATCTGTAATCAGCTTATAATCTCTGCCATTGACAATATCTTCCTGAACATTGGAACAGCCATTATCGTCTGTAAAACAAGTCTTCATTTACTATGCTAAGCAACATTATTTTGCTTTCAAAACTGGTCCAGGTTAACGAGGTCTTACTGTATTCACAATGAAGCAGGGTAGGTAATTAGAAAAGTGATGGAAAGCATGTGACAAAGAAGCGAAATCAGGACAACTGAAATGTTTCTTATCACAAAGAAATTTACGTTAGGAAAATTATTGTGGGATATCAGAACACAGTGTATCAAGAATAAGAACAGAAGGTGTTTAAAGCTGGTGAAAAATTACTTCTTACTCAGGGGAAAAGAAGACTAAAGGTAAAGAATGCAAATTTCATTGTGATGACTGATAGAACGGCAATTAAAATATAATTCAATATTTTTATGTGGTTAAAAAACAAGTGCTCACTGTTCACAAGCTACTAGCAGCCATTAGAGAAAAAAATAAATTTTTCTTGGGGAAGAGAAACTTTAGGGAAGCTATTGGACAATAATTTGTTTCAGAAGGATACAATGTGGAAGCAAGCAAAAATTGCTTAATGAACGTCCAGATATAGTTAAGTAGAGAACAAAATACCTAAGAGCTATATATGGATACAAGAAATGCTGGGAGAAATATCATTTACATTGATGAATCCTGGATGGACAATAATTTGACACCTGGAAAATGCTGGCAAAGTGATGAAATCTATGGGATAACAACAAACACCTGCTCTTCGATCCACCTGGTTCTTGTAAATGCAGGCAACAATAAAGGTTTCATATTCGGAGCTTCTTGATATTCAAAATTGGACTTGCTAGCGGAGATTATCATGACCAAATGATGGAGGAAATTTCCAGAAATGGCTGGAGGAGAAAATTTTACCGAATATACCATGCAAGAGTGTCGTCATGCTTGATAATGCTTCACAGCACAGTGTACAAGAAAATAAGCCTCCGTCGAAGTATGCTGTACCTAGGCCAAGCAAAACCTTAATGTTCCTCTGTCTCACTATCTCTTCTGTCTGGTACAGAGGCAGCACCGGCGGAACACTGTTCCAATGATACCCACACTTTCATGGTTACATCAGGAAAGAAGTAGCCTGACACACATTACATAGGTCCACCCTCGCCCTTGCAAGCAGAAGACAAGCTGATTTCCTACTCCATCACAGCATGTTATAAAATGAAGAGAACAAGGCTTAATAATATATACATATCATTTTATAAGATATTATTTGCATCTGGAAATAATATACCAAAGAGTTTAGATCACAAATGTAGGTCATTTATTTATTTTTTCAGTTTAGGTTCTCCAACGCTAAGTCATATCGGATGATGAATGAACGAAATGGATGAAATGATGCTCAAATGAACCCAGGACCCATAGAGCTTAGAGTTATTCGACATTCATATTTCAGGATAAGGGAAAACCTTGGAAAAAACCTTATCCAGATAACTCACCCTAACCGAGATTGGAACTCGAGACCTCTTGAACGTTAGGCAGACACGCTACCATCCAAGCTACGTAGGTGGTCTCAAATATGTAGAAACCTTGGAAAAGACCTTATCCAGATAACTCACCCTAACCGAGATTGAAACTTGGGACCTGTTGAACGTGAGGCAATCATGCTACCATCCAAGCTACACAGGTGGGCACAAATATGTAGATCAATGAATTTATAACATAATCACTAATCCCTTTTAAAACCACAATTGTAATAGTAAAACTTATATTTCTACATTTTAGTATTTGTTAACTCACCTTACTGAATCTTCCTGAAATCAAAGAGCACCAAAAACATCTCCTTGCCCCATATTTTTCTTTCTATTTAACTCCAATATTAGTTTACTTAACATTATTTCACTTATGACTCAGTTTTTCTCAAACACAAATTACCGAGTTCTTTGTTTAAGACCATTCTGATAGTAGCTGGCCACAAGAAACACTGTAATCGTGTAAAAATCAGTAGCAAGAAGACCACGCCACACATAAGTGACACAACAGCGCATTAGTTTGAGGAACATGAAAGTTGAACATATTACAGGAGAGCACTGCATAATGGCCTACATTTTATGTGCTGCACACTGTAAGCTGTTGAGACCCTGGGCTAATTTCAGCATCATTTCTTCCGTTTCATTCATTGTCCGATATGACTTAACGTTGAAGGATGTAAACTTGAAAAAAAAATTAAAGTAGCACAGTGGTAGAGGACTCAATAACCCAAAACCAAGAAAACCATGAATTCTTGTATTAGTTAATTGATGGAAATTAATCATTTCTTCACACTAGCCGTATATAGGCTAAAATTTTTTATGGATAGAGTCAACATTAAAAATTTAATGCCATGACCGGGATTTGAACCACGGATCTACCGGTTTCCGTCCAGTCGCTCTAACCCATTGAGCTACCATGGTCAACGTGCCATCCTGACACTAAATTCTCCATTTGACTCGTATATTTTCCCGGTATACCACTAGGGGCTCTTGCATCCTAGATACACCGTTTGTGGCGACTTACTATCATAGTACCCTAGAGGTCTACCGGGAAAATATACGAGTCAAATGTAGAATTTAGTGTCAGGACGGCACGTTGACCATGGTAACTCAATGGGTTAGAGCGACTGGATGGAAACCAGTAGATCTGTGGTTCAAATCTCGGCCATGGCATTGAATTTTTCATGTTGACTCTATTCATCAAAAATATTATTTAGGCTTTGTGATGACACAAATCATCATATAATTTCTAGAGCTTGAATCACCACTTTTATCTTTAATATCACTGGATCTGATCAGAAAAAGAATGACCTTAACTAGAAAGATTGTTTCACTTAATTCTTTTCAACTTCTAAATAAAAACGATGATCTTGCTTGATTGTATTGTCACGAGCTCATTGTTTCAATAAGCATAGCTGACACTCACAAAGGGGCAGATAGTGTAGCATGGAGATAAGGGACAGATAATGCGTGCGGAGATAAAAGGTTTGCAGACACAGATAAAGTTAGACGTCTGGAATGTTCATGTTTCATCTAGTGCCATCTTACAGATCATTCGATTTCCTGTTTGTTACAGAATATTCCAGAAATGTGGTAATATGAGTAATGGTATATATAAGGAAGCCACGACTCTCCAAGAGTCAGTCGCAAACAGAGTGTAATCAGAACTGAATTGTGTGAATGCTTTTGTTTGTGGATGGCGACCTTCGAAGATTGTAATTGTGTATGTGACATAATTCTGCTACTGTAAGGGTTGACCAAAGTGTACTTCTACAGAAATAAAGAACATTTTGAATTTCTGCAACTTGGACTTTTAATTCTATAAACCCACAAAGTCACAGTATTATAAAAACTTGTGTAGCAATAATGTGTTCCAAAAATATTGTTCTCTCACCCACTGTATTTTGGTGACAAGGATACAGTATAAGGCAACCATGCATGGTATATCTTAACATAGCTTAAACAACCATGGGTAAGTAAATCAATATACTTTATGTATTTGAAGATCAGAAAAATGTGACTCATTAATAAGAAAACGTATAATGTAAAATATTAATGGACAACGTTTGGTCTCCAAAATATTTAGCACATAATTGCAAAAAAATACAAGTATATAAGTGAGATTCTTCAGTGTTTCTAGTTTTTTATTATGAATGACATTAGATTAATTATAAGCTAAATTTTACATGTGATAATTAATTTTCACTGAGAATGGGGACAACTGGTTTTAACCACTGTAGCGCATGTTCAATAAGACAAATGGATGTAAATCTTTCCACTACTTTATATATTTTTTTTTTCAATAAAACACTGCAATACGCTCTTTGCAAATGTAAAAAGTTAAAGTTCATCTCATAAACTTTCATTTTATGTGGCTTATTATACCATAAATACAGAAGCAAAAATGCGAAAATACAGTCCAAATGAATTGTATATTACACTATAGCTAAAAGTCACATTATTTTGAAATTACATTTCACTTTTTCTCCCAATACTTATATTTTATGAAATTATTATCCTAACCACCTACTGTATCTATTCTTCACTACAAACATTTAAAGTACAATGCTTTTCACCATATCTCCCCACCATGTGGTATGGCACTATGTGGTACCCAGCTGAATGTATAACATTGAGCTCAAACCTCTTCTCATAAATTTATGAGTTACGTAATAGTTTTGCATACTTTTAGTCGAAGCTAGCTGCAGCCTAAATAGTTCAGAAGTTGTTTATGATGATATTACTATCATTGATTCTAGTGCCATTAAAAAATATTTAATGTTAGTTATTCAAAGAAAAAAATTACTTTTGTAAATACAAGTTATTTGGAATCTGGAATTATTTGGTATGGCAATAAGAGTTAACCAAAATCTTGGCATTCTGTTTGTTTACTAAAAGACTTATTAAGTTTTAATAATGTAAGAACTCAAAAAGTCTCTTAATATGAAATAAGCTTCACTTTTAACAATACTTTTATTCATAACTATTTAAAATACTGTTTGTTATTAAGTGATTTCAAATGACATCAAGATCAAAAAATGAACAACAAACTCACTTTTGGTATTTACAGGAAACTGACACACACAGATAATTATATTAAGAACAACAGTTTCAACCCAAAACAACACTAACATGCCATTTTCAACAGTTTAATATTTCGCATGATTAACTTTCCACTAAACAGAGAAGAATATCAAGAAGAATACCTACACATAAAAAAAGTAGCTATATCTAACAGTTTCAACCCAAATTTAGTAGACAAAACAGTTAACAGACTCAACAAAGCTAAGAAAATAAAAGAAACCACCACTCTAGAATCTACAGGAGAAAAAGAGAAAAATATTTTTAAAAAATTCACCTTCCATCCATCAGCCTATAATAAATTCCAAAACATTTTCTCAAAACACAACATAATTCTTGCGCCTCAAAATAGGTTTAATATCAGAAATTTGTTAAAAGGCCCTCCCAAATATTCAATCAATACCAAAGAAAAACCAGGAATCTATGAGATCAAATGTGAAACTTACCTTCAAATTTATATAGGAAAAACAAAAAGAAATATTAACATCAGAACAAAAGAACATATAAGAAACATTAAAAATGGTGAAACAGAAAAATCAGCAGTGGCTTTTCATTTTTTGAATACTAGACATGACATCAACTTGGAAACATCTCTAATAAAATACGTCAATCACCCCATAGACCTTTCCATATGGGAAAAAATCTTCATTAACAAAAATCGTCATAGTCATGAATTTTGAAACTCCACCACCGGACATCTTTGACAAGTACATCACGCCTTCTATTGACGATACAGAGAAAGAGGAAACCACTACAACTTGCACTAATCGAGTACCAACTGATGATAAGAGCAAAAGCTCTTGAAACATGTGCTGTGAATAAACAGTGTGAGTGAAGCAATGTGTCACAATATCTTCTCGATTCACTTTTATGCTGATTTGATATGAATTCATGATACCCGCAAAATTGAAATGGCACTTCACAAAGGAAGTACCCCAGCTAGAACAACTATAACTAAGTACAAAATGCATTTAAAATATGGATCTGTGCCTGTTTTACCACTCTTTAAGGTTATTTATTTGTAAAATTTTCCAGCTGTGTACAATGGATGTTTGAAGTTTGAAGAATCTAAAGACTAAAGAGGCACAAGTTGCTGAGTAAATAGTACCAGTGATCAGCAGTGAGTCTGAGTGAATAAATAATAGCAGTGATCAGCAGAGCTACAAAAAGACATAAATGAGATATTATCTGCCAAGGAGGTACACAACATTAATTTAAAACAACATAATACATTAACAAATGCAGTAGAAACCTGTCCTATTTTCCAAATTAGAAGGCTTTGTATTGTGGAATGTTCTCCCTTTATTCATCATCAAAGGAAATGCAGAGTTTCAATAAAGTGATTAAAACAACTAAATGGAACAGTATGCAAACTCGACAAGGGCAACATGAGGACATGTTACATTGTCTTTGTTGTATCTGCACTGCAATAGTCCAATATGAAGAGCCACAATAACCACACTATTAAATGGTCCAATAGGAATACAATATTGTTTCAGGAACTTTGCCACATATATGTTAACATAGGTTTATATCTCAATACAGAAAGTTTGTTGTAGATAACAGAATGAAGGGGGATGAAATATTGATAGATCATGTAATGAGATCTGTGGTATGTCAATTTTTAAGCACACAAAATCAACAAGATGTGTGCAATAAAGTTTGCATGGTCAAAAAGATATGCATCCAGAGGTAGATAATATTTGGTTGTGTTTAGATTAGATTACATTAAAGTAGCTACAAAATAAGAATGAACATGGGTTGAGCCAATACGGTTATCCTACCATCTTGGTGTTGCCAGTTCCATGGCAAGCTGGCGACAGAGATGGAAGATATATCTGTCTTTGTCTCAACCTAGCAAGTATCATACAAATGCTGAGATGTACAGTGATACAATGCTGACAGAGAAGGTCGCTTAATATTTCAGCATGTGTGTGAGAACATACACAATGATCATTGCACAATCTGAACCTTTAAACCTTGAACTGGAGAACAGTTCACTTATGTAGCTATTGTTCATATGCATACAAAACAAAATGATTCAAATCAGATGCGTTCTACAGAATAAGTTGTTTGCTACAGTGAAACAAAGTAGTTTCATTTCAATAATTTGTGAATATAGCTTCTGTTTTAAGGATGCTATATTTGTATACTGTCTGTAATGGACTTTAAACAAATTTTTGTTTCATTAAAATACTTAATAAATATGGAAGATATGAATGTGTATTTATGAAGCATTTTTACACCATGAATCTCATGTACTAATGTTGTGCATTGTAGGCAGAAATTTTAGTCTTGCAGCAACAATATTGCTTCTTTCAAGCAGAAATTTGTGACCATCATTTGCTCTCCTATATTTGAACCCAAGAGATTTCAGAATATTATGCATAGAAGATACAAAATCCATATATTCTATTTTCCCCCTCATTAAATTGGTCAGTCTTTTGACAGTTGGATATTTACCCTTGTCATATAAATCATAAATTGTTCTACATGAAACACACTTTTGAAAATTGTCTAAGTTCGTAGCACGTTTTTTAGCTGCCAATGTTTCCCTGGAGATCTAAATATGGAAACTTCTTCTAATTTGGTAAACTGTTTGTCTTCTTTAACAATGTTCGTCACAGAATGAGCACTCACGTGACAAGCTTGTAACATTAATTCTCGACTCTAAGCGAAATTTGTGCTTTCGAAAATGTCTTTAATTGACATCTGTTTGAAAAAGGGAATACACATTAACAAGAAAGAATATGTAGCCTATTTATGTAAAATCTTATGAGTTGTTTCGCGAAGTCTACTAGGCGCACCAGTACTAGGCTTGCTAAGAGGTATATTTACTAACTTTGAAAAGCACGTGTGCGCTCTTAAAAGATCACCACTTTACTGAATGTAAGGTACAAAATGCAACTGCAGCATAGCATGTGTGCTTTTCTTCACTGACAGTTAATCATTCTTTTCTTTCTAGTCAGGTGCCTTATCTTTCCATATCTCCGAAACCAGATGTCTTAAAAACATGGGGTTTAGACAGTAATCCTCAGAAAAAATAGCTCTGTAACATGGCGAAAACAAAATAATTCTTTAATTGGTATCTTAAGAGCGCGCAAAGAAATTAGCCGTGTGCTTCGGCAAAGTGAGCCAGTATGCGTGCTTAACTGTACAACATTGCCCGTACCACATTGGCTAGTAGCCATAGAACAGCCACGCCTAGCCCCGCCTTATGTTCATTCCTATTTTGTAGCTACCTTAGGTGGCAGTATTTATAATATAATATTCTTGCATTGTATCAGACTGTAGTCTTTGTGCCCTGACGGGACCTGAGTCAGCAAGTAAATCTTAAGGTCAGCAATTTCATGTATTTGTACAGGGGATATAATACAGCATGTTCTATGTTAAATTTTATTGTACTGAATTTGTAATGGATACTGTACAAATAAATAAATATCAATGTCAAATATCAACATCAATTGTGCCCTGACCATGAATCAAAAAGTAATAGACTTTTCTCACCAACATGTGCTCTTTGGTAATTTTTCCATTTTTAATCGCTTCATTATAAATATTCTGTGGACAAATTGCTGCTGGTTTCTTTGCAGCCTGTGGACCAAATGAGCTACAATTAGTCTTTCCTAATCTACAATCCATCAACACAGCTACATCTATTGTGTAACTGTGTATGGCTCTATGAACAGAGTGTACTACAGTAACTGTTGATTTTTCATCTCTGTAATGATGTTGAAGAGGATGATGTCCACATAAAAAAGTTGGCTCTGTTAGTACTATTTCACTTGTGTTCCTTATCAATGTTTTTGTATTTATGTAGCTACAATTAGTCTTTCCTAATCTACAATCCATCGACACAGCCACATCTATTGTGTAACTGTGTATGGCTCTATGAACAGAGTGTACCACAGCAACTGTTGATTTTTCATCTCTGTAATGATGTTGAAGAGAATGATGTCCATAAAAAAAAGTTGGCTGTTACTATTTCACTTGTGTTCCTTAGCAGTGTTTTTGTATTTATGTACATATTTGCATCTGTCAGAAATGTTTCTGCTTCCTTTCTAATAATATGGTCTTCTTCAATCTCGTGATATGCATGGATGAAATGTTACATTTTCCTGTTAAGCCACTGACAAAATTAAATAAGCTTTAAAACTTCTCTGGCTACATCCAGAGCACATGGGTGAATGAGCTAATAGTGGACTACTGATTTATAGTCTCTGGTTTTGTCAAACTGTTCTCTTACACATTCTTCAATAGTCTTCAATTTGGATGTTTAGTTTCCCTCGAAGTGGCCTGGTCTTGCCTTGTGCATCACATAATTCACATTCACTATTCCATTGAATGTGTTGGTATATATTTATGTTAAATCCCCCTAGTAGTTTTTTTTTTTTTTTTTACATTATGTTACATAACATTTATGCATATGGCTCATCCTCCACTTCACTTACATAACATTATCTGGTGTGTAAGTTTCCATGCAGCATTTTAATAGCATTCACAGGATTAATTGGCTTCAGCTTACTCATGTTTGATGACAGTACATGTGCTTTACTACCAAACACTGTAATATTCTTGCACTGTTTGTACAGCTACAATGCAGTCAGACTAGAATACTGACCTCAGATGACACTAACTGCCATACATGTAGTTTTACACATTAATGATATAGATAACTATCCAAACACATACAACATATTTTAAATGTGTTTCCAGTCATTTTTAGCCATTCCAATTTTGGTACTATCCTTGTCAGAGCTGAAGCATGTAAATGTAAACAGTAAATCAAGTGATGGATAGAGTCAACTTGAAAAATTCAATGCCATGGCTGGGATTTGAACCATAGATCTCCTGGTTTCCGTCCAGTCACTCTTACCTCATATATATTTTCCTGGTGTACCACTAAGGGCTCTCATTAAATTCTCCATTTGATAGATAAATATACGAAATGTACGAGTCAAATGGAGAATTTAATGACAGGACGGCATGTTGGCCATGGTAGCTCAATGGGTTAGAGCGACTGGACAGAAACTAGGAGATCTGTGGTTCAAATCCCAGCCATAGCATTGAATTTTTCATGTTGACTATCTATCAAAGATCTTAGCCTATATACGGCTAGTGTGAAGAAATGATTAATTTCCATCAATTAACTAAAATAATAAAAGTTAAATGATGAAGCCTGGTTCAAGTACTTACGATAGTAAGTCGCCACAAATGGTGTATCTCGAATGTGAGAGCCCCTAGTGGTCTACTGGGGAAATATACGAGTCAAATGGAGAATTTAATGTCAGGATGGCACGTTGGCCATGGTAGCTCAATGGGTTAGAGTGACTGGATGGAAACCAGGAGATCCGTGGTTCAAATCCCGGCCATGGCATTGAATTTTTCATGTTGACTATCTAATCAAAGATCTTAGCCCATATTCGGCTAGTGTGAAGAAATGAGTAATTTCCATCAATTAACTAAAATAATAAAAGTTAAATGATGAAGCCTGGGATTCAAGTACTTACGATAGTAAGTCGCCACAATTGGTGTATCTCGAATGCGAGAGCCCCTAGTGGTCTACTGGGAAAATATACGAGTCAAATGGAGAATTTAATGTCAGGACAGCACGTTGGGCATGGTAGCTCAATGAGTTACAGCGACTGGACGGAAACCAGAATTGAATTTTTCATGTTGACTCTTATCTATCAAAGATCTTAGCCTATGTATGGCTAGTGTGAAGAAATGATTAATTTCCATCAATTAACTAAAATAAGTTTAGTTCAAGCTTTACGGATACTTTAAATAATAGACATGTAAGTACAATGGGGAGTAATTTAACAAGCTACCTAAAGAAACACAAATCACTAAAAATAATAATTGTAAATTAAATATGGTAAAAAATTACTTTGCTTTTCATAGCTTAGAAGAATATAAATCAAGAAACACCCCATTGTAAATATGTATATATTTGTAATCTAATATATCCCTTAATTGATGTAATTAAGAGGATAAATCAAACTATAAAACTATATTTCTATATACATTATATTTACAACTGAGATGATCAGAGTACTAAAATATAGGTGATGTGGAGTAAATCTTGGTCTTGGAGGATGTTGTCAAGATTAAAAGATGGGTATAGTTGAATTTCTATCTTTTAAACCTTCAAATTCTTTGGAAAATTTGTACGCACACTGCAAACAGTTTCCCTAGTTTCTGACTACTAGGGTTTGTATCATTTACCAGTATCAGTGAAAAATGTCACAAACACTAGCAAATATGCAGATACAGCATAACTGAAAGCATAAAACTTTAAAAAAAAATGCTGTTATCTGAATCCTATTGTAATTACAAGGGTGGTCTGAAAAGTTTTCGACCTAATAAAGATACAAGACATTTTTTCAGAATATTTATTGTTTTATTTTTCAACATAGTCTCCTTGTAACTCTACACACTTCTCCCAGCGATGCTCCCATCTCTGTAACCCATCCAAATAGTATCTGCGTTTTTCTCTGCAAAATAATTGTTCACGAAGGTGATTGTCTCCTCATTCGATGAAAATCTCTGTCCTCCAAGCGCAATTTTCAGACGAGGAAACAAACAGAAGTTGCTAGATCTGGTGAGTAAGGCAGATGGTCAAGCAGTTCAAACCATAATTCGTAGCTTTTCACCATTGCAACTGTTGAGGTGTGAGACGTATTGTCTTGGTGAAACAGCATTTTCTGTTTCTGCAAATGTGGCCGTTTTTCTGCAAGTTCTGCCTTCAGCTTGTCAAGTAATGATGCATAGTATGCTATTGTAATGGATTTTCTGTTTTGAAGATAATTGATTAAAATAACTCCATGATTATCCCCCCCCCCCCCCCCCAAAAAAAAACAGTCGCCATCACTTTCCCACCCAAAAAACAGCTTTTGCTTTTTTGAGCCAGTTTCCCCTTTGCAGTCCACTGTTTGGACAATACTTTTGTTTCAGGTGTATAATGGTGTATCCAAGTTTCATCTATAATAATTAATCGGCACCAAAACTCAGATTTATTGCGCCTAAACTGTGCCAACAGAGCGTTGGAAATTTTCTTTTGAACACATTTTTGGCCTAACGTGAGCAAATGCGGCATTCAATGCATTGACAGCTTTTTCATGTCTAAATGTTGATTTAATATGTGACAAACACGTTCTTTTGACATGTTCATAGCCTCTGCTATCTCTCTCACGTTAATTCGGCAGTTGTCTAGCAGCATTTGGTGAACTTTGGTGATGTTTTCGTCGGTAGTTGCAGCTTTTGGACATCCCAAGCTCTTACTGCCACGTTTAAATTCAGCTGCCCAAAATTTCACTGTGGTAAATGATGGTGCAGAGTCCTCATACAAAGAATCCAACTCATCTTTGATTTGCATAGGCTATTGCCTTTCAAAAACAAATATTTAATGAGAGCTTGATACTCAATTTTGTCCCCTTTCATAAAATCACTCACATCAACTCACTCAAACGACTGTTACATAACAACTGAGCATCCAAAATGGCTGGAGTTTTGGTAAGAAACTGTCAACAGATAATAAAATTCACTAGCTTTCCTTTACAAGTGCTTCATGCTGAGGTCAGAAACTTTTCAGACCACCCTTATATTTTGGTAGTTGCTCCAACAGAAAGGTGTAAATTACTGTTGCAGCTGTAAGAAACTCAATTATTCCATCATTAACATGCTATCAAAGAGTACTAGCTAGCTTATGGTGAATGACTGGTGTCACAGTGGAAGAGAACTGACAAGGAAAGATTTTCACTGGAAAACCATCCTTTTGAAGGGCACTTTCTAGAGAAAAGCAGGTGGCTCAGCTAATTCCTTTATCATCTCTATATCTGTCTGCAAACTAAAATCAACTGAATTATGTTAGGTGTATTCAGATTTGAAAAATTCAATACTATGTATGCACTGTTTGAACCAAGAACTTTATTAACTTCCCATACCTACTCTCAACCAGTCACTCAGTTTGACAAAATCACTCAGAGCACAATAATACCTTGTAATTTAATCTGGCGAAACTTTCAAAGGAAACTCATCTATTCAGAGATATCATAAATCCCATTTCATTTGCAAAGTTATATTTACTGTTAATTCTATATCTTTGATTTACTTTATGGTTAATTTACCTCTGTTAAGTTACTCTCTTGTTCGTTATTCTCATAAGTTAAAATATTGGTTATCATCATCATCATCATCATCATCATCATTATTATTAATTATTATTAATTATTAAACTATTGGTTTATTTATTCTAAAATATTAGGCTTTTTGATTGGAAATCAAGTGTACTTTATTATAGTAAGTAAATAGTTATCTTTTATTCTCATGAGTTAAATTATGCTTTTCCAAAGCTGACAAATGTGTAAAACCCTTATCACAAATTTTACACTTGAAAGATTTATCTACATGAATAGTGTTATGTGCTTTCAAAGCAGAAATCCTTGCAAAGTCCTTCTCACAAATTTCACATCTATATGAGCTTTTAGGCTCATGAACCACATAATGAGCTTGTAAGTGTGCTAATCTTGTAAAGCTCCTTTCACAAATTTCACATTTATGAGGTCTTTTCCCCTCATGAATAAAATTGTGTCTTTTCAAATGAGACCTTCGAATAAAACTCTTCCCACAAATTTCACAGTGGTGCATTCTAATTCCATCATGGCTCATGTTGTGTGTTTCCAAGTAAGACATTCTGGTAAAGCTCTTGTCACAAATTTTACACTTGTATAGTATTTGGCTTTGATGAACTGAATTATGGTTTTGCAAGTCCATCAAGAGTGCAAACCTTTTTTTACAATGTTCACACTCATGTGTACTTTTACCTTCATGAATCAAACTGTGACGTTTCAAGCTAAACATTGTTATGAAGCTTTTATCACAATTTCCGCACTGGTGTTGTCTGTTGCCATCATGAATCAAAATATGCCTTTTCAAGGTTGACATACAACTAAAGGTTAACTCACAAACTTCACATTTGTGTAATTTTTTGTCTTGATGCATAACACTATGCTTTTTCAAGTCTGACAAAAATATAAACCTTTTTTTACAGTGTTCGCACTTGTGTGCACTTTTGCCTTCATGAATTAAACTATGTCGCTTGAAGGTAGACAGTGATATAAACTTTTGGTCACAACTATCACAATGGAATAGAGTCCTCCCATTATGTATCAAATTATGTTTTTTCAAAGATGATATGCAAGTAAAAGATTTGTCACAAATTTCACACTTGTGTGGTCTCACACCTTCATGACTTAAATTGTGTGTTTCCAACTCTGACATACATCTGAAACTCTTTTCACATACCTTACATTTGTATGGCTTAATACCATCATGAATCAAGTTATGCCTTTTCAGAGTATGTTTACTGATAAAGCTCCTGTCGCAGATTTCACACTTATTCAGTTTTTGGCTGTCATGAATCAATTTATGCTTGTTCAAGTGCAAAGCAAAATTAAAACTCTTCCCACATATTCCACATTTGTGTCTTCTTTCTTGAACTGATACCATAGAGGCAAAATTTTCAACTTCACGTGTTTGGATTTCCTGGTAATTTATGCTGTCTTCTTTTGCTAAGCCAACCTTTTGTTTTAAAGCTTCTGAAGTGAAAATCATTGCAATACTGGTATCTGATTTTGTGGATAATCTGAAAATATGCAATGAAAATCATAAGAATGGCAGACATGAATATTAAACAGCAAGTGTAGTATTTTTAAAAACATGTTTCACATAAAATTCTCATCTTTTGAGCATAGAGCATCTAAATCATAAATAAATACTCTTAAAAATATTAAAATACATTTCTGTAATCTTCCTTGCAAACAAGAATGGCATAATTGTAAAACTATTTGTAGTCAATTCCTTTCTTGGAAGTGTTGAAAACAGTGTTGTTATAATAAATTAAATTTAAAGGGAGTCGATTAATGACACTAAACAACACTTACTTTTAATTTTTTTTTTTTTTTCGGAACATGTTTCAGAGACTTTGCCTCCATCCTCAACCGGCCATCGACTGGTTCTCATTGGTGTAGTTGAGGATATTTGTCATAGGTTTCCACCGCTTGGCTCTCACCAAGGCGGCCCGGGTTCGATCCCATGTGACCGCAAAGTGAGATTTGTGGTGGACAAAACGGCGCTGGGGCGGGTTTTCTCCGGGATCTCCGGTTTCCCCCGCCATCTCATTCCACCGGTGCTCCATCTTCATCTCATGTATCACCAGTGTCATCGCCTGCGGTGCCGTATGTAGTAAAAGCGGGCGTTAAACACTACACATTTCATTTTGTCATAGGTTTCCTCTGGTGGCGGTTCAAGGAACTTGCTGAACAAATCTTTCTGGGAATGTCGAAATTGAATACTTTGTTCCTATTGTTTGAAATGAAGATTTGTTCCCATGTGGATTATTCTTGTTTTCCTGATGTATGTTTTAGTAGTTTTGGTTCTAAATTTATGTTGTGGTTTTTATTCCAAAAATGTGTGGCAACTGCTGATTTTTCTAATTGTTTATAATTTATGTTTCTAAAGTGTTCCTTTGTTCTTGTTTCTAAATTTCTTTTGGTTTTTCCAATATAAATTTGACTAGAGTCACTGCATTCAATTTGATATATACCAGCTTTTTTGTTAGATGGAATGGCATCTTTGATGTTTGAGCAAATTAGGGTTTTTAAGGAGGATTGGTTGACTGGTGCTAGTTGAATGTTTTGTTTTTTGAAGACTTTTTTGAATTTATCAAAGGCCCATGGATGGTAAGTGAATTTTTTGAAAATAATATTAGTTTATGTAGCTGAGAGGGTTGTGATTATCTTTATTAGCTTCTTGTTTTTTGCTAAGTTCACTTTTTTGTCTACTAATGATTTGGGAAAGTCATTTTTTGTGCTATTTCAATAATTTTGTTGTACTCTGTTTTGTATTCTTCTGCTGCGAGGGATGTTGACCAGTCTGTGTGCTAAACTATTGAAGATTGTCTGTTTGTGGGAAGTTGGGTTGTAGCCATTAGCTTTTATGTAGTTGTCTGTCTGTGTTGGTTTTCTGTAAATGCCAAAGTTTAGTCTGTTTTTATTTCTCATTATTTTTAGATCCAAAAATGGTAAATACTCGTCTTTTTCTATTTCTACAGTGAACTTGATGCTTTTTTCTTGAATATTTAAAAGTTTTAGTGCATCACTGATGTGTTTTTTTGGTACTATTGCAAAGATGTCATCTACAAACAACTAAAGTACAGAAATTGGTAAATTCAGTCCCATTCGTACAAAATTGAATCGAGAATATATTGACACATTGCTTCACTCACACTGTTTATTCACAGGACATGTTTCAAGAGCTCTTGCTCCTATCCTCAGCTGATACTCGACTAGTGCAAGTTGTAGTGGTTTCTTCTTTCTCCGTATTCAAGTTGTAGTGGTTTCTTCTTTCTCCGTTTCTTCTTTGCACTAGTCGAGTATCAGCTGAGGATAGGAGCAAGAGCTCTTGAAACATGTCCTGTGAATAAACAGTGTGAGTGAAGCAATGTGTCAATATATTCTCGATTCAATTTTGTACTAATTTGTGCTTCACTGTCCCTACGCTTCTTTCAAGTTTATACTTTCAGTCCCATTCCCTTAAAAGCCTGCAGAAATAAAATAACTAAAGAAATGATCTATTTACAACATTACGTTGAAAGCTACGTGATATGTTGTTTTCACTTGACTTCTCTGTTCTTCTAAACTATTATTAACTTCTTATTTTTGAGTTGTGCTGTTCACACACACTCACGAAACATACAAATATGTACACAGACCTTTTTTCCTAACAATGTTATTTGTATCAGTGAGCCTTAAAATACATGTTTCTATTGAAATTATTGTGTTGAATTTTTGGGTAGAATACAATATTTGCTCTACTTACTGTAAGTACAAATAGAGAAAGAAAATGTGCTTTAATGCAGTAATTCATAATTCTACAGTATTACCTTGGTATTTCTGTAGGTGTATAACTCTCATCTGTTCTATCCAACAATATGGCATGGTCCTGTAATGAAATAGCAACACTTCAATGATTTCTTAATGTTGCAATTTAATTTAGCTTAATGCCTTGCTCCTGCCATTAAAGAGTTCACTAAAGCTGAGGCTAAGAACAGTATACAATGAATCACAAAGACATATTAACACAGTATGCTGAACAAAATATGTATAAACTGAGATATATAATGGGAGGAAAACAAAAATATATGAATCTTCATATCACATCCTTGGAAAATCTGAATTTACAACACCAATTTTGGTATTTGAGTGACTTTTTGATTTTGAGTTATATGTGTGCACATGAACCTTTTCCTAAAAAGGCCTTTAATCTTTTATACATTTAAAATGCATATTTCCATTGAAATCCCCAATCAGATTTGGGTGGAATATAACATTTCCTTTATTTACTATAAATAACAAATCTGGTTTTAATTATCTCAGAACACTTTTCATATTTTCAGACCGTAATCTGTATTATCATAATTTATTTGCTTGTGTCAGGGCAGACATAAATAAGCACTGTTTTCCTAATTTTACAGGAAACAAAAGGCAAATCTCCAATTCACTCCTACTAAATATATATAAATTAATGAGATATTTTTCTCTTCCAGTACATTCTCCCATATATGAGATTCACCTGTTATTTGTATTCTTTCACATAAATGTTAATAATTTCATAATATATTTAAAGGAATGTGGTTCATTTTTCTTAACTAACACCCTGTTTTCTTCAAATATCTTTTTGTATTATTGTGCCCTTTATAGTATTACTTACCTCAGTTTGTGATATAAAGACTTGTGTAATTTCTAATATGATGTTACCTAGTTTGTAATGTTGAGTTACCTAGTGCGTAATGTTGACGAAGCCTATATCTTTGTACAAGATTTATTATGGGGAATAAAAATTATTATTGTTATTATTATTATTATTATTATTATTATTATTATTATTATTATTATTATTATTATTATTATTATTATTATTATTATTATTATTATTATTATTATTATTATTATTATTATTATCTTTTAGATAAATTCAGAACTTAACAAGATGGGTAATGTTTTGAATAAATACAGTCAACCTGAAAAATTCAATGCCATGGCCGGGATTTGAACCATGGATCTCCCGGTTTCCATCCAGTCGCTCTTACCCACTGAGCTACCATGGCCAATGTGATAATCATTTTGTTTTGTGTTGTATTGGATCTATGTTTCAACTCCAGTAACAATTTGATTTCAAAAAGTTCTCTCTTTGATCGTGATAATGGTCAGCTCTGAATTTCCTTGACCGTTATCATAATGGACAAAACTTTTTGAAATCAATTATTACTGGAGATGAAACCTGGATCCAATATGACACCAGACACACCGGAAACAAAATGACAATCACAACAATGGAAGCATTTTCAAAACAATGTCAATACTCATTTGAAATCATATTGGCAACATTTTTTGCAGAGTGTATTGCAAAGCTTGTCTACAGATATGATAAATGACTCAGTCTTTTAGGTGATTATGTTGAAAAGTAACTATAAGTGTACAAAACTTTTGGTAATAAAATAATTGTTTTCTATGAACTTGTCTTTTATTTATAGCCTATCGGAGGTTGAAAAAAAAAGGACCTCATACATATTTCTATTAATTTTTTATCTGATAAATGGTGTCAATAGCAGCATTTGAAGTTAAAGAAGCTAAGTTTATATAATAGTGATATGGAACATCCAGGGACTTTACAGATAGATTGTAATAAATGGGATAGCATTATAATTCAGCAACATAATCACAGGGTTTAACTGTACTTTCCAGATAAGAAAAAGTAATATTTATTTAAAGCAACATGTCTAACTTTATTATTGTATTTATAATGCAATGTAGAGCAACTTTGTTAATTTTCCTCCTTTATCTTATTACAACACTCACATTAGCATGTATACCAACCAATTTGCAGAACTTTTTGGAACATTTTTATAACATAATGCATTTTCCAAAATCTTAAAAGTAAAAATATAATCTTTATGAATTCTGCTTTCAGAAATTTACAGTATTACTAAACAATCTGAAAACAAACCCAAGATTTATCATATGAGTTTCTAAGTACAGCTCTTTTCAACCCTCTCAACATTGTTTATTTACTATCATTATTCACATTTTCTTTTTCGGAACCATCTTCCAAAGTGCCTGGAATAATATCTGAGATATTACCAGTCTTCAAAACATTTTGATAATAAATATGGAATATTTAAAAATTTAGAGGCAACAAAGCAAAAGAACATATGGGACTATTGACACTTAATGGAAATTTCGGTGCATCATGTTCAAGTCCTCTTATTATTGGTATGGACTTAGAAATCTATATTGTCATTATGCAAAAGCTTTCTTTCTTCTTTGATGACTCTGACTCATTGTACATTTTTCCAGAAACATTTTTTCCATAATCATAAGCTTTCTTCATCTGCAAGCAGCACTTCAGAAGCCTAGAAAATGGAAGAAATCCTCCAGGTTCATTTAAAAAATTCTAAAAGGAATTATCTTGCTTGTTTGTTTACTAAATGGAGTGAAATATAAGGGTGGGACATGAGACTTTTGATCTTTCATGGCATTTTCTATTTCCTACACATATCATTTCAGAGTTTATATGTTTTAACTACATGGTTCTTTATGTGTGCAGAAGTGAACTTATACCTGCATTCAAACTCTCAGATAAAGGAACTAAAAGAACATGTCACATACACACCCTTCTGTGCAAACTATTTTACCTTTTCTCTTTATAACAGAGGCTACACAGTGAAAAAATAGAATTAACATTATATCTATTCTCTTAGAGTGCGAGCTATTATGCAAACAAAATGGATGAGATATATTTTGTAGTACTCTCTTTAGAATAACATGAATCACTACAGTAAAAGGTACAATTTGAAGTGCCATTTGGATTTCAGTTCCTATGAACTCACTCAAAGAGAAGACATATTACTGTGAAATTTCAACTGTGCATCTCTATTGGGCAGTTCTATTTGTCAGCTTCAAGTATGTTATGATTCACATAGCCAATCTAAGTGGAGAATTGTTTTAGGCTGGTGTAATACGACATTATTATTATAATTATTATTATTATTTTTTTTTTAAGTCTGCATATTATGCTGTGCAAGCAACATGATGAATTCTGTAAATGACTTATTAAAGATAAGAAGAAGACTTATTGAAGAAAAAACCAAAGTTATGATATTTGACCTAGGAGGAAGAAATGAAATTAGCAAGACTGTTTCCCCCATGATTAATCTGACACTAACTCCATTCTATTCCTTACTAGGGTTAAAAATAGACAGTAAGCTAACCTGGTCTGAGCATGTAAACAGTGTTTGTAATAAAATAGCTAAATATATTTACTTCTTTAGGCTAATGAAAAGATATGTGAATGAGCATACCATGAAAATAATGTACTATGATCTTATTTTTCCTCATCTCAGTTACTGTTTAGAAGTTTGAGGAGGAGCTGTACATGTACATATTAATAGAATATTAAACTTACAGAAGAAGTGTATAAGAATTGTGTACAGTATTCCTAAGCTAGAAACTTGTAGACATGTGTTTATTAGAGAAAATATTCTAACCATTGTATCACTATATGTATATAAAAACATTCTTTTGACTGTAAATAGTACAAATGTATGCTCAAGAATTATGAAATACATTCACATAATACCAGACAAAATAT
Organism: Mantis religiosa; assembly: GCA_030765055.1. Lineage (NCBI taxonomy): Eukaryota > Metazoa > Arthropoda > Insecta > Mantodea > Mantidae > Mantis > Mantis religiosa. The sequence goes on from CM060952.1 coordinate 105,057,045, forward strand.
GGATTTTCATAGAATAACAGTGAATAAAAAGAAAATTAATACTGATCCATATATTGTAGGCAGTATACTGTACAATAAACTACCAGCTAAAATTAAGTCCAGTGCAAAAAATTGTTTTAAAAGTAAGCTAAAGATGTATCTCATTCATAAATGCTCATTCATAAATGTTTGTGTAAACTAGAGGAATTTTAATTTGAATTGTTATAAACTATGTATATTTGATGATGATGATGATGATGATGATGATGATTATTATTATTATTATTATTATTATTATTATTATTATTATTATTATTATTATTATTATTATTATTATTATTATTATTATTATATACTTTTGGTATAAAAATGATTTTTTATAAACTTTGTAAATATTGTAAATAGCCTCTGACAATGTCAGACACTCTGTATGAGTCTATTGACAGTAATAAACTACTACTACTCCCCTTTTCAAGCAAATTAATGGAGGAGAAAGTGAGAATTAAAGAGCTAGGTAGACTACTCTAAATTTAATTTTAAGTCAAAAGGATCAGGTAGCAATAAAGAAGTGAGTATATGAGAAAATTTAATATGAAAGTGTATGAGAATAAATGAATCTGCCAGTGTGATCCTCAGAATGCACTTTTTTCCTTTCTATGTTAGTGAATTAGAAATAGTGATGCACGGCTTAGGGGGATTGTGACAGATTTTAAATATATTAATGCATTAATCAAGAAACAGTGTAAATAATAAGCATATATACAGCCTATTTGATCTTAGTGCCTTAATAATGCTAATACTGCAACAATATTAAGTTGTGTTTTTCACAATAATATTGTGAAACACAGTCGGCAGATAGGGGAAGCCCGCCTTGGTAGCGTAGTTGGTAGCATGTCTGCCTCACGTTCAAGAAGTCTCAAGTTCGAATCTCGGTTAGGGCGAGATTTTTCCGGGGTTTTCCCTTATCTTGATAGATGAATGTCAGGTGACTCTAAGCTTCATGGACCCCGAATTTATTTGAGCATCACTTCACCCATTGCATTCATCGTCTAATATGACTTAACGTTGGAGGACGTAAATTAACACACAAAAGATACGGGAAAGAATTTGTTTTTCTCTAGAATTACTGATTGTATGAAATTCTGTAGTGCTTATGAGTTGACTTTGAGAGGCATGACACGACAAACAGAAAAATCTAGCATACATGCATGCATGCACACAAGCTCTACATTTTTTGTCTGTTTCAACAATTTACCATTTATACAAAATATTCAGACTGAAAAACAAAACAAAAGATGTGCTTTTAAAACATTTACATTTAGCAATTGCAATTTTATGCTCACCTCTTTAGCATAGTGTTAGCATGTCTGCCTCACATTCAAGAGTTCTGAGTTTGAATCTTGGTCAAGGTGAGTTATATTGATAAGGTTTTATATTCTGAAAGATGAATGTCTGGTAACTTTAAACTCTTATAGACCCTGGGCTTAATCGAGCATAATTTCATCCACTTCATGTATTGTCTGATACACTTACATTGGAGGATGTTAACTTAAAAAAAGAATTTGCAATCTCATATTCTTGCTCTTAACTGTTATATTTATATTATACATAAATTCACTTGTTGCTGAATGCTTTCTGAATACTCTGCATTTAATGTACTCCAAATTGAACTGCATGTGCTATGTATAAGGTAAAATGTCATCAGGTTTCACAATTTGCAACAGGGTTCTTCAATTTTTCTATGATTTTATTTCACGGAGCAGTGCATCCCACATCTCATTTACATATATAATACTATAAGTCTCCATTGTCAATCAATTTATACAAGAATAACAACTTAATAAATAAAAAGCCAATAAAACATTTGAAACAAATTCAGATAATTAAATCTTTAAGGAAAAAGGATGTAATCTTCTCAAGGGCTGATAAAGGAAACAAAATAGTAATCTTAGATACAGCTACATACAAAGAAAAAATGTTAGAGTTACTACAACAAAAAGAATTCCAGGAAATAGATTCTAATCCACTCAACCGATGCATAAAAGATGTACAAAAAACCATCATTAATAGTAAAATTTTAACAACTACAGAACAAAAAACTATCAAACCAGACAACCCTACCCTTGCAAGAATATATGGTTTGCCTAAAATACACAAACCCAACATACCCATGAGACCCATTGTAAATAATATAAACACTCCTACTTACCTTCTGGCAAAATGGCTAACCAAAAAATTTCAGTCCTTTCCACAATTCCATACTCAGAGTATAAAAAACTCTTTAGACCTGGTAGAAAAAATTCAAAATCTTAAACTTAAACCTCATGACACTTTAGTATCCTTTGATGTCCGCTCCCTCTTCCCTAGCATTCCATTAGACAAACTTTTGATTCAACTGAAAAAATGGCTAAATTCTATAAACCTGGATGCCAATGCAATAGAAGAATATGTGGCAATGACTGAATTATGTATACATCAAAATTATTTTGTCTTCGATGGAAAATATTATAAACAAATTTCAGGACTAGCTATGGGAAGCCCATTATCACCATTTTTGGCCAATCTATACATGAGCTTTTTCGAAACACATATTACTAAAGCCTTCCCTCATATGTTTAAAACATGGTACAGATACGTAGACGACATCTTTGCAATAGTGCCCTACAAACTAATAGATGATGCTTTGAAACTACTCAACCTGCAAGAACCCAGCATACAATTCACAGTAGAAACTGAAGAGGACTGTACTCTACCTTTTTTAGACCTTAAAATCAAAAAAGGCAATGAAAAACTAGAATTTGGCATTCATAGAAAAGCAACACACACAGATAATTACATCAAAGCAAATAGTTTCAACCCAATTCCACACAAACATGCAACCATCAACAGTCTAACACACAGATTAGTAAATCTACCTCTCAGCCAACAAGAATATCAAAACGAATACCATCAAATCTTAAAAACTGCAATCAAAAATGGATATGGAAAAAACCTTGTAGATAAAAAACTAAAATTATTCAAACTTCAAAAGAAATTAAAACAGATCACAGCTCTCACACCAATAAAACAAGAAACTAGATTTGCTAAATTTACTTACCACCCCTGGGCCACAAAAAAGTTCCAAAAAATATTCAAGAAATACAATATAACATTGGCACCAAAAAACAATTACAACATTAAAAACCTACTTCACAGTAATAATACTGATAAGATAAAACCAGAGGAAAAGTCAGGCATTTACAAAATTAAGTGTAAAGACTGTGAAAAAATTTACATAGGAAGGACAAAAAGGAACATAGGCACTAGAAAGAAAGAACACTTCAGGCACTTAAGATACAAAAATATTGATAAGTCCGCAATAGCAGCTCATTTCTGGTCTGAAAATCATGAAATTGAAGATAGCACAAAATTACTAAAATACGTACAAAAACATAGTGAACTCGTCATATGGGAGAGGATATACATAGAAAAACATAAAAACCAACTAATGAACTTTGAAATCCCGCTAGAAGAGAATCCCACATTTCAGTTCATCACTAAATCAACAGATGGCAGCAACAACCCCAGAATTACCCACACCGCTGGATCTAGCGTCAGTCGCACAAGAGCCGTAGATGCAAGCGAAGATTTGCGAAACATGTCCTCAAAATAGGTACGAAAGTGAAGCAGATGTGTAAAAAACGCGACTCATCTAAAATTTAATAATTTTTCGCTTCACTGTGGTGTTCCAATACAGTTGAATCTCGATATATTGAAGTGACGTTAAGTCAAGAGGAACACGCGAAAGTTAGATCCAGCCAACTTTAAAAACCGGACAACATGGAGGTAAGATCGTTCACATTTGAATATTTCAACGAACATTTCGGCAACAAGAAAGAAATAAAACAATATTTGAAACTAAAGACAAAAAGAAGATTAATATCAGCGGACATAAAATTCATCAATAAGTGCCTAAAACGTAACATTTCTCCGAAATTTGTACGAAAAATAGTAAAATTTAACAATAACAGTAAAGAACAATTAGCTGCTGAAAAAGCCGTATTAAAAGCCGAGAAAACAAATCACTACAGAAAAATAACGAATATAGACCTCTCTTTGTATAACCTACATCTAAAACTTGTAAAATTACTAGGAAACACGTCATGGGACCACTTAGAAGCCAAATCATTTGAACACATCAATTATAAAGTCAAAGAGAAAATTTATCGTCAAAATAAGAAACTAAAACGTAATCATAATCATTGGCAACCAAAACATAACAAAATTTCAGCAAAGAACACATCCCCAGATAGTGTAATTAACCTCTCTAAGAAAAATTTTAACAAGGAAGAAATAGATGTACTTAACCAAGGCCAAAAAACATGTATAACATACTCCAGCAACCCGGATGAATTCATTGCAGACATAGAATTAGCAGTAGAAGGCTTGGAAACCATGGACAAAAATATAATTAGGAAAAAATCAGCTCCTATATTGGAAAACTTAATAAATAAAAAGCCAATAAAACATTTGAAACAAATTCAGATAATTAAATCTTTAAGGAAAAAGGATGTAATCTTCTCAAGGGCTGATAAAGGAAACAAAATAGTAATCTTAGATACAGCTACATACAAAGAAAAAATGTTAGAGTTACTACAACAAAAAGAATTCCAGGAAATAGATTCTAATCCACTCAACCGATGCATAAAAGATGTACAAAAAACCATCATTAATAGTAAAATTTTAACAACTACAGAACAAAAAACTATCAAACCAGACAACCCTACCCTTGCAAGAATATATGGTTTGCCTAAAATACACAAACCCAACATACCCATGAGACCCATTGTAAATAATATAAACACTCCTACTTACCTTCTGGCAAAATGGCTAACCAAAAAAATTTCAGTCCTTTCCACAATTCCATACTCAGAGTATAAAAAACTCTTTAGACCTGGTAGAAAAAATTCAAAATCTTAAACTTAAACCTCATGACACTTTAGTATCCTTTGATGTCCGCTCCCTCTTCCCTAGCATTCCATTAGACAAACTTTTGATTCAACTGAAAAAATGGCTAAATTCTATAAACCTGGATGCCAATGCAATAGAAGAATATGTGGCAATGACTGAATTATGTATACATCAAAATTATTTTGTCTTCGATGGAAAATATTATAAACAAATTTCAGGACTAGCTATGGGAAGCCCATTATCACCATTTTTGGCCAATCTATACATGAGCTTTTTCGAAACACATATTACTAAAGCCTTCCCTCATATGTTTAAAACATGGTACAGATACGTAGACGACATCTTTGCAATAGTGCCCTACAAACTAATAGATGATGCTTTGAAACTACTCAACCTGCAAGAACCCAGCATACAATTCACAGTAGAAACTGAAGAGGACTGTACTCTACCTTTTTTAGACCTTAAAATCAAAAAAGGCAATGAAAAACTAGAATTTGGCATTCATAGAAAAGCAACACACACAGATAATTACATCAAAGCAAATAGTTTCAACCCAATTCCACACAAACATGCAACCATCAACAGTCTAACACACAGATTAGTAAATCTACCTCTCAGCCAACAAGAATATCAAAACGAATACCATCAAATCTTAAAAACTGCAATCAAAAATGGATATGGAAAAAACCTTGTAGATAAAAAACTAAAATTATTCAAACTTCAAAAGAAATTAAAACAGATCACAGCTCTCACACCAATAAAACAAGAAACTAGATTTGCTAAATTTACTTACCACCCCTGGGCCACAAAAAAGTTCCAAAAAATATTCAAGAAATACAATATAACATTGGCACCAAAAAACAATTACAACATTAAAAACCTACTTCACAGTAATAATACTGATAAGATAAAACCAGAGGAAAAGTCAGGCATTTACAAAATTAAGTGTAAAGACTGTGAAAAAATTTACATAGGAAGGACAAAAAGGAACATAGGCACTAGAAAGAAAGAACACTTCAGGCACTTAAGATACAAAAATATTGATAAGTCCGCAATAGCAGCTCATTTCTGGTCTGAAAATCATGAAATTGAAGATAGCACAAAATTACTAAAATACGTACAAAAACATAGTGAACTCGTCATATGGGAGAGGATATACATAGAAAAACATAAAAACCAACTAATGAACTTTGAAATCCCGCTAGAAGAGAATCCCACATTTCAGTTCATCACTAAATCAACAGATGGCAGCAACAACCCCAGAATTACCCACACCGCTGGATCTAGCGTCAGTCGCACAAGAGCCGTAGATGCAAGCGAAGATTTGCGAAACATGTCCTCAAAATAGGTACGAAAGTGAAGCAGATGTGTAAAAAACGCGACTCATCTAAAATTTAATAATTTTTCGCTTCACTGTGGTGTTCCAATACAGTTGAATCTCGATAAATTATTCTTTGTTCTAGTGTTGTGTATATGAATTTCAGAATTTGTTTTGAATAAACTTAGGCTTGCTTTCATATGTACAAGAGTTTCATATATGTATATACTTGGCAGTGGTAAGATACCTAATTTACTGAAGTATGGCATACAACTAGTAGTGCTTGAGACATCTGCTATTATTCTAATTATTTTCTTTTGGTATCTGAATACTTTTATACTGTCTTTAGAATTTCCCCAAAAAATTATACCATATGCCAACAAACTGTGTATATATGAAAAGTACACTATTCTCCGAACTTTCAAGCTTGACATGCCTGTAATCGCCCTCATTAAGAAACACATTTTACTAAGCTTTTTCGTCAATGCCTCTATGTGAGTTTCCCAATTTAAATTTTCATCTAGTATTAGTCCCAGAAATTTGATAGTTTGTACATAATGTATTTGGTCTTGTCCCAGCATTAATTTTGGATACAATTGACTTACACTCATTTTATTATAGAAGCTTAGGGCTGCTGTTTTCTCCTTACTCAATATTAACATATTGGCACTAAACCATTTTTGAATATATTTTAGATTATTTTCAATATGTACATCTCACCCCTTTGATAAAACATTGCTTCATAGCTTTCTTGCTTCCATTGTGAATTTATGAATATAGAAAATATAATATTATTTATTATTTGAAGCAAAAGGTTAGAAACAGTGATGTATTTAACATTTGAAAGTAATGAGTCGGTAATTCAAACACATCACTTAAATTATCCCTCATTTCCTATACCCTCTGTTCATGCACCTTCATTCATTCATTTATTCACCTATTTTATAAATGTTACATAGCTTTGGCATGCCAGTTATTTATAATGACTGAATTTCAATATGAAAATTGAATATATAATGAATACTGGTATAATGTGATACAATAGTAACACCTCATTAATGAAATATTATTTTATGAAGGTCACATGTTTGAATTCTTCTACTGTAAACTAGATTTTCTGTCAGACACAATTTAGTTTCTTTTAATTTCCTTATATCTTCCAGTTTCTTAATTTTGGAAGACAATTGATTATACAGATCCTTAAAACATGTTCCAATATAATTCTGAATAATTTGAACATGTACATTAGGCTACATGACTTGCACATGTCCAAAATTGTCAATTCCTGCTCCTGATCAAGAACTGATTTCATCAGTTCTGAATGGTTACCAATTAGTTCCCAAATATTTTGGAACAGTAAATTGCAAATTTGGAACCAGTTCTGAATTGATTGTTTTTTGTTAAGTTGGAATGTATAAACTGCCATGCTCAAATAATTCATAACTGGTTCAGAATTGTGTTAGAACAAACCTAGTAAACATGAATAGGAGCAGGATATCATTATTTGCATATTCTGGAAATGGAGCCTAACAAGATGAGCAGTTTGATGTCTGTAAATGCCTGAAATGTTTTCTATATAATATTTATGTAGAAACTCAATTGTTGGATGCCTGTTGCAGAATGCTCCAAGATTGTAAACCATAAGTGATCTCAAAAGGGCCTTGCATAGAACATTCATCACTTGCAGGTTACTAAAAGCATATACTAATGGGCTACAAAACAAGCAAATGTGTATACATACTGCATTACTGTTCTGCAGCAATTGCAACCTCAATGAAAAGAAAAGACTCAGTTGTTAATGCCAACAGTACAACCAGGAATTCGAGACATAGTATATGATGAATATATATCAAAGCATATGATAACTTAATCGCAGAATAGGAAAAAGCAAGTGAAACCTGTGGCAGATCAATGAAAGTTTTGGCAAGATTAAATCATTTCTTAGATTAAATCAATTCTTCTTGTGGTATAACACAAATAAAACTATTTGCAACAAAAACTTTATTTATCTTAAGAAAATTATGTATATTTTTCTTATTATTTCATCAATTAATAAGAAAAATTTACATCATTTTCTTAAGATAAGTGAAGTTTTTGTTGCAAATAGTCGTATTTGTGTAATATTTATTGCTTCACTATAGCTAGCTTCATTTTTTATGTAATTCTTCCTGTGGTATTGAATTTTTTCAAGTTTCATTCAACTTCTTATCTTTAGCCTATGCATACTAGAAACAACTTGATTAAAATATTGAATAATTTAAAATTATTATTAGAGGTTACATTAGACAAATCACTCATACTCAAACCACATAAGTTAGGAAATTGTATTAGTAAAAACCTATTTTCTCTTAATATTTAACAAAATATAGTCTAAAGCTGCCGGCAGAATGATTTATTACTCTTTAAACTATTTATATGGAATTGAACTAAGGGGAAATACAGCAATAGCCAACATTAATATCATTTCTGTATTACAGACGAAAATAAATATCACGGTAATCTCACATACTGTATATCATGTTGAAAATAACATTTATACAGTTAAAAATTCTATCAATGCCTAGCTTATATATCTGCCAGTTTATCTTACACTAAAGAAAGTTCAATTCCTTCATAAAATTCAATTCTGATAAACACAATCATTAGCTTTTTTTTTAAAGCCTAACTTTTCATGGGAAAATTTTACACTGTACCTGCAACTGACATCAAGCTCTATAACAAATTTAAAGCTGTATTAAAAATGTTTCTTATATAAAAATCATGTTGTAGTACAGATGAATTTGTAAATCAAGTTTAGCAGTAGTATATGCTGTACAAGTTAAAAGTCCTACATGCCATGAATCAATTGGAGAATTTAATGTCACATTGGACATGGTAGCTCAATGGGTAAGAGCAACTGGACGGAAACCAGGAGATCCGTGGTTCAAATCCCAGCCGTGGCATTGAATTTTTCAGTTTGACTATCTATCCAAAATATATTAATAATTTTATATAACGTCTGATTTAAGCAGAAGTGGCTATAACATTTTTATTTCAAATAGAACACCCTATATTATTTTGCAGATTCAGACAGTACCTTTTGATAGTTTTTCAGCAAGCACCCAATGGCAGTATGTGTAACAGTTGTTCCTTTTATGAGTAAAAACATTTATTGATATGACTAATTTTTTAAATTTAATCTGACATCTAGCATGTTAAATAATATTTTATCTGATGTTGAGTGAAATGAAAAGTATTCCAATTTTATTAATAGCTATGGAGACTAACAATGATCTCATTATGAGGCTGCAAATTTGTTTAATAATATGCATCCAGTTTGCACTCCAATTTCATGTGCAATGATGAAAAGAATTGTCAGAAAATTTATTGAAACTGGAAGTTTAAAGGACTTACCTGACTGTTATGATCAGGTAATTCGAAAAGTGCATTTTATGAGAATAATTCATTTCAGTGTGCTGGAAAACCCCAAAAATATCTAAAACACATTTGGTGTAGAACCTAAAATAAGATTAAGTTCTGTGATAATCCTTAAAAGTACCAAGCAACATTCTTATAATATTCAAATTTGCATGTATTGTCAGAGGATGATCCTGAGTTTTAGATGGGATTTTACTTTTTATTATTATTATTATTATTATTATTATTATTATTATTATTATTATTATTATTATTATTATTATTATTATTATTATTATTATTATTATTATTATTATTATTATTATTATTATTATTACTATTATTATTATTACTATTATTATTATTATTACTATTACTATTATTATTATTATTATTATTATTATTATTATTATTATTATTATTATTATTATTATTATTATTTTTTTTTTTTTTATTGAAAGAAGTCTGAGCAGCATGCCCCATTACAATGTAATACTACATGCTTTATAGTCCGAGACATCGGTTCAGAGCGACTTGTGATACATTGGCCAAAGTACATTGTTCTATTTTTTTAGCCTGCGACCTTTATAATACTTATTATTATTATTATTATTATTATTATTATTATTATTATTATTATTATTATTATTATTATTATTATTATTATTATTATTGTTATTATTATTGTTATTATTGTTATTATTATTGTTATTATTATTGTTATTATTATTGTTATTATTATTGTTATTATTATTGGTATTACTATTGTTATTACTATTCCTATTACTATTAATATTACTATTACTATTATTATTATTATTACTATTACTATTATTACTATTATTATTACTATTACTGTTGTTACTGTTGTTACTGTTATTGTTGTTATTGTTGTTATTATTATTATTATTATTATTATTATTATTATTATTATTATTATTATTATTATTATTATTATTATTATTATTATTATTTGTAATTTACAAAATTTATAATTTACGTCCCCCAATGTTAAGTCATATCGGACCATGAATGAAATCGGTGAAATGATGCTCAAATGAGTCTGGGGTCCAAGGAGCTTAGAGCTACCCGACAATTGTCTGTAAGGATAAGGGAAAACCCTGGAAAAAAGCTTATCACTCTAACCAAGATTCGAACTCTGGACCTCTTTAACGTGAGGCAGACACACTACCGTCTACGCTATCAAAACATGCATTTTTTTATTTAATAATATTAAATTGCACAGGATTATTCCTGTACTTGTTGAAAACTTATTGAAGAACGCCATCTGAAATGTAAAAAAAAATTATAATGTGTTCCTTTAAAATAATAAAGTTGCAGTCACTTCAATTTAAGCCGGAAATTACAAGAAATTGTTAATATGTCGTTCATTGTACACGGCTATCTCCATAAACCAAGTTTTTGAATTAATCACCTATATGTTTCAAAAGTAATATTTGGTGCGAGAGTTTTAACTAATCCTGCATATGTATTCATACAGGTATGTGCATGTATGTGTGTATTTAGATGTTATGAACAAGTTAGGATGTATTTTAGTTAATTGATGGCAATTAATAATTTATCTTACTAGCTGTATATAGGCTAGGGTCCAAATCCCGGTCATGGCATTGAATTTTTCATGTTGACTCAATCTATGTTAGGATGTATTTTGTATGATTTTGACATTGTACTGAAAATAAATAAAAATAAATAAATAAAAATAATTATGATTAATAAATAAAAAACACAGCTACCCTCTATATCTTATGTCTGATGTGGTACCGTAGATGGAAGCATGTCTGCCTCACATTCAAGCGGTTCCGAGTTTGAATCTTGGTCAGGGTGAGTTATCTGGATAAGGTTTTTTCCTTGGTTTTTCTCTTATCTGAAAGATGGATGTCAGATAACTCTAAACTGTATAGACTCAGGGCTCATTTGAGCATTATTCCACCTATTTCATTTACCATCCGATGTGACTTAACTTTGGAAGACATAAAAAAAAAAAAAAAAAAAAATGCTGTATCTTGACATTGCAACACTTTAGAGCAAGATGCAACCATGATATATTTTTTTGTGCCAGAGCATGCAACATAAACTGTAAGAAAAACCACAGAAAATAATGCCACAGACTTGTGATGTTTTATTGCATCATGTTTCCCTTATGATACTGAGAAATATGCAACAGAAATAGACTTAAGTATCAAAATTAGGAATAGGCACCAAGAAAGTGATTTTCATTTATATAACTTCAGTGCTTTTTATTAATCTACATCCTCCATTTATCGGATGATCAATGAAATGGGTGAAATAATGCTCAAATGAGTCCAGGGTCCATAGAGTTTAGAGTTACCTGACATTCATGTTTTAGGATAAAGGAAAACTCCTGATATATATCAGGAGTTAACATATTTGAATCATAACATGCGATTCTAACATTGAGACAAGAATGATGCCTCATTCAACTACATCTTGTTCAACAGTGACCAGTCCAGAAGTGTATTAAGATTCTATTAATGTCCTACTCAGATACCAAAATTCTACTAATAACCTCCCCTTTTGCTAATGACTGTAAGACCTCCACTATTAGCTTCTAATAATGTTGCAAAACAATTCAATTCAACAATGAAGCAGTTTAACAATTTTATGTTTCTGTATTTGTGCAGCATTTGCAAGTGAAGGTAAGGAACCACATTATCCATCCAAAGCTTTTGACATGGTAAATCACAATATTCTGTTAAATAAGCTACATAAATATGGTGTAAGAGGGGTGGCCTTCAATTGGTTTAAATCCTACCTTGAAATGAGAGAGCAGGTTGTTGAGATCACTTTCACAGAAAGAAGCCAAAAAGAAATAAGAAACGAGTTATCCAAAAAAGTCCAGTAGTATCAGGGGTTCCGCAAGGATCTATTCTGGGCCCCCTGTTATTTTTACTGTATATAAATGACCTCCCATTATGTCTTATCAACAACTTAGATGCTAAAATCACACTCTTTGCAGATGATACGAGTATCTTCATTGCAGGAAAGGATGATGATAGCCTTCAGCAAAATATAACACCAGCTATATTAAATGTTTTAAATTGGTTTAAAGTCAGTAAGTTGCTTGTAAATGAATAAAAAACAATAGCACTAAATTTTCAGCATAAGGCTTGTAGGAAAATGGAAAACCCTTTAATCAGAATTGGCTCCAGATTGATACATTTTGAACAGCAAACTAAATTCTTAGGACTATGGGTAGACAAAAATTTAAGTTGGGACAAACATATAGAAAAGTTAGCAGAGAAGCTGAGCCGTGTTTGTTTTGTTTTACATCATCTGACGCCTCGAGTAGAATTTACTGCACTCAGAACCTGTTACTTTGCCTACTTTCATTCACTACTATCATATGGACTACCATTGTGGGGAAATACTGCAAATAGTAAGTTGATATTTAAGCTACAAAAGAAAGCATTACGAATTATGGTTGGTATTACAAAAATGTAAAGCTGCAGAAATGATTTCAGAGATTTGAATATCTTGACCCTACCAAGTTTATATATGAAACAGTTACTGATTTACATGAAGACTAATACTGCGAACTATGTCACGAATGCTAAAATACACACCCATAACACACGTAATAAAGACAAATTACACCTATATTCATAAAACAAAACTATTTGAAACTTCTGTCAAATACATGAGTTTAAAGCTATACAACCACTTGCCAAATCAAATAAAAAACATACCCTCTATAAAAAAGTTTAAGGCAGAGCTACACAATTTCTTTAAAAAAAAATCAGTTTTATCTAGTAAATGAATACTTAGAATACAAATCAGGTAAAGCATAAATTAATCAGTTTGTTGTGCATAATTATACTAATGTATTCTATTTCTATTCTTGTTTCATGTGTCCAAGATTGGAAGACTCATCAAAGAAGAATTCTAGCTGGCCAAAGCATTAAAATTAAGTGTAATTGTGTAAATTATTTGAAAACTTTAGATTGTAAATACCTCATAGATGAACTGTAAATATTGTTAAATACTGTAACTATATTGGCAATGCCTATAATTCTGTATGAATTCCTGTGGCTAATAAACAATGTACACAATGTATCTAGCTAATAAAATGCACCTACCGCTTATATTCAATTAAGTTGGTCACTGCCTTAAATTGAAGAAAGGGCACACTTCCATTAAGAATCTGTTATATACAACACTCTGGAATACAAATGTAAATTGTCTTATCCTATATCACATTCTTTAGCTGGTTTGCATTAAAGGTAAGAGGGCTCTAGATAAGTTCTGAGAGAAAGAACTTGGACTTTCTTAAAAGTTCCATGTGGTAAAATTACTTGTGCTTGTAATTTTATGAAACTCAAATATTAAACAGGTTACTGCAACAAGTTCTTCCAATTCGAGTTTGAAGTTTGGAAATTATTGTCATCTTAAGTCAATTTATAGAAACCTAAGGAACTGCTTTCATGTGAATAAATCTGTATGCTTTAACATATTTTTTTTTTTTTTTAATGGCCTGATACTATGTGCGGGACAGATATTTTGTTGGAAATGAAGAAATAAAATTTGATTAATAACATATTTATTAGAGAAAATAAAATATTACACGTACAGTTCATACAGTCTTAATTCTGAATTTACTCTGAAATTGTCCTAAAGGTTAGAGCAACTATTTTTTGTTTTCAAAACATACGTTGCATATCTTCCGAGCACATGTCAGGCAGATTGCAGTCCCACATGCTTGACATGGATATTTTGTTTTCCTCCTTAATCTAGGAGGACAAAATGTGCACGTCTTCCTCCTTTCAAACACTTCAGGAGGCTGAAATTTGACAATAAGTGGTTGTTACTGTTTGGATTTCCACTAGTATTCACATTTTTATGGCTACAATGTTCTAACGTTATTTTATTTGTGTTTACAGTTCAAACTATATCATTTCAAATTTCTATCATTGTTCATTTGATACACTAGATTGACAGAAACTTAACGTAGAAAATTAATTTGCAGTGAAAAGAAACAAGTCTTCTAAGTACTATCTATATAAACTAATGAGGCTCAAGATGAAACAAGCAAGGAAGTAAAACAAAAAGAGGTATTACTCAGTAATGCCTAATATCACACATGATGTTCAACATCTATGTATAATTATTTAGCTAAGAATTTTGTAAGAGGAGGATTATGAATGCACTTGTAAGAATTGCTGATAGTATGGTACTACTAATGAATTCTAAGGAATATGCTGATGGAAATAAATGACAACAGTATATGGGATGATGATCCATTTATATGTTGACCTTGAAATGCCATACCTTTCCCATTACATTGCTAAAAACAGCAGAATAGTAACAGCATTTTAAAACACTTATACATACTACAAAATTCAAATCAATAATAATGGGTATCTTGGAAATTAGTAATACCACAAAAATGTTCTTTTAAATGAAGTGTTTTAAACAGTTCTACAATTGTTGTGCGGTATGCTTTAGTTTATGCCTTAAGGCATACTCATTAAACAAAATTGCTTCCAAATGAAGAGGATTTCACAGCTGTTTCTTGTGTGAGTAAAATGACAACATAAAGTTGCACCAAACTGACTTTATTTCTCACTGGAATTGTTACCCCACTGCTATCCTACCCTCATTTTCACTTTTTATGAATACACTAGATTAAGCACGTTTAGGTCTCTTTTGCACACACCAACTGGTGCTGCTCGAACTATTTGATATACACAGAATGTTGCTCTTTTACATTGCTCTTCTTGCTCACTCTGAGCCCACCTCGGTAGCGTGGTGGTAGCGAGTCTGCCTCACGTTCAAGAGATCCCGAGTTCGAATCTCGGTCAGGGTAAGTTACCTGGATAAGGTTTTTTCCAGGGTTTTCCCTTATCCTGAGAGACGAATGTCAGGTAACTCGAAGCTCTATAGACCCTGGGCTCATTTGAGCATCATTTCACCCATTTCATTCATCGTCCGATATGACTTAACGTTGGAGGACATATAATTAAAAAAAAAAATGCTCACTCTGACACTACTCTGATATTCACTGGTCAGCTCATGACTGACAACTGCTGCTCTGTGCTGCACACAATGTCTAGAAGCTCATTACCACTGCACTACTAAGCTGGACCACACTGCATTCCTTGTAGACTGACTCACAACTCTGGACTGTACTGCATTCCTCGCAGACTGACTTGCAACTACCTCAATTGCTAGGCTTTGCACTTACTTTTATGACCTGTCGGTTGCGGCAAGAAGCTCTGAAGTCAAATCTTCCAGAGTCCGGAAATTGAATGTTCTGGAAAACACACAATGGGCACAACACTTCTGTACTTCCGCTTTTGTGACGTCAGCTATTGGCTGTTCTTGAATGTTCCTTACTTTCTATCTTCTTTCTTTTCTTTTTCTCTCTTTTTTAACTTCTGTTGCTAGCAAACAACAATGGTGATGGAATAGTTTAACTCACACGCTGCCACCATGACATTGCTCCTTTCTCAGTGCTGGTCGTCCTGACTAGCCCTGTACGGTCCACATCTTCACTCGGGGTAACTTCAGGATGTAGTAGACTCCATTGATCCATCTCTCCATGTAGTGTAGTCCTTGCTTTGCTGGTTGGTGCTTGTTGAAAAGCCCCTTAGTTCAGGTAAGATGATGCATACCTTTTCACTTGAAACCTCTGTGTAGGCTTGCTAGTCATGCCGAGTCTTCCTCAGCTCCTTGCTACCTTGGGCTGATGACACTTCAAAGGGTTCCTGGCCCTCTTGGTGATCCTCCACACTCACTTCGCTATACGTTGTAACTTTAATAGTTACAATCAAGTATATTGGATGTTATAGAATTCAACTGACAAACCTTGATATTAACTGCAGAGGAATGGTACAGGAACACCTTAATAAAGAACACCTATATTTTGTAAAGGCAAACTTGGAACTTACGTAATGATTTTAATTTCTCTATTTATTGCATTCCATCCAAACATTTGATATAGAGATTGCAAATACCATTGCAGTACCATTGTGAGGTTCCCTGAATCCAATTTTTAGAAAAAGGTGTGCATGAGTGTATCCATGCAATGTGTCTGTGAATGGCATTAAATCAAAAACAAAACTTCTGTTAAATATCAAACTTGTTATTTAAGTTCGGCATGTTCCAGGAATGCAACATGATTTTTAAGAAACTCCTTCCACCCCAGGCTACCATTTACATGGAACATTATTTTCTAAAAAATGGCTCTAAAATGTTGAAGATATTTTCCTTACAAATACTCTTGAATTTTCTGGGAATGTTATCAGAAATCTTCTTTATTCTTAGTGACTTTTGCACATTTGGTAAACCATAAAAGAAGACAGTGAAACATTTAGGAGATATTCTTTGTTTATTTGAATTTTCCAGTACTTATAGTTTTCTCAAATGGGAAGTTATTCTTTCTATACCCCTTGGCCATGCAAAGAGAACAGAATTTCAAAAGCAGTGCATAGTAACCATTTCTTAAAAGATGACCACTGCTTAAAGCCTACTGTATTCCAATATTCCAACTGCACCTCAGGGTGCAGTTATTTGCAATAATTTCTGCAAATGTTTCTCTTGAGTAACATGAAGCAGATGAAAGAATAAAGGTTTGTAAGAATAAATGTACGAGAATAGACATACCCACATAACACATCAATATTCATATGATAAATGCATATAAATAACTACTAGGACTACAGTACTGATTTTTGCTCTAATATAATTTTTCTTCCAGAAATACAAAAATAGTTACCACTACAGTATTTTTAAATGGAGCTTTGATTTTTCTGAAAAAAATATTCTGTCAGCAATATATAGTATACCATTTTCACAAGAAGAATCATACATCTCAAAGGAATAATTGTTACCAGTAAGAGGTAGAAATAGTGCAGTTCAATACGTGTTCAGTTGTCAATCTTGTGGTGCTGGGTTCAGACATCATATAAGCGGTTAAACAATTCTTTTTCCAAACAGATGAATGAAGCATATATGGAGTTAACCTAGTTATAATTTCTTGCATTTCTTTCAAAATTTATAGTGCATAAATTAGTGGAAATTAATCATTCTTCCACACTAACTGTGTGTAAGCTAAGATTAGATAGGTAGAGTCAGGCTGAAAAATTCAATGCCATAGCCAGGATTCCAAGGTCTTTGGTTGCTCTTAACCATTGGGCTATCATGGCCAACATGGCAGTATGGAGTAAATTCTCCAACTCGCATTTTTCCGGGTAAACCACTAGAATATACAATGAGATACACACTGTTTGTGGCGACTTACTGAGCTTAAGTACTTAAGTCCCAGGCTTCATAGTTACCACTAGGTTAATTGATCAAAATTAATCATTCTTCCATACTAGTTGTGTGTAGGGTAAGAGCAACCAGATGGAGACTGGGGGATCTGTACTTCAAATCCCAGCTATGGCATTGAATTTTTTAGTCTGATTGATTCTACATCTAAATCTTAGCCGACACATGGATAGTGTTGAAGAAGAATTAGTTTCCATTAATTAACCTAATAGTGGTAACTATAAAGCCTGGAACTTAAGTATTTACAGCATGGTAAGTGGCCACAAATGGTGTGTATCTCACTGTATATGAGAACCCCAGGTGGTTCGTTGGGAAAAATTGAGTTAGTTGAATTTAATGTCATGCTGGCACGTTGGCCGTGGTAGCTCAATGGTTAAGAGGAACCAGATGGAGAGTGGTAGATCTTGGTTTAAATCCCGGCTATGGCATTGAATTTTTAAGTCTGACTCTACCTATCCAAATTTATACTATGCGTTATGGAGATATTCATATGGAGATATGGAGATATTCATTCATATTTTGAACACAACATGACCATGGTAGACCATAAGTGCCCTATGTCTAAGTGCTTTCTTTATATTTGGTATTTTAATCAGAATCTTTAGGGACATACTTGAGAAAATTAAAAATAATGAAAAATGTTCTCTACAAAGAGCAAATTGGTATGAAAGGATTTTTTGAAAACCTTTGTGTTGTATATTTGGAAGGCATTGAACTGGAATGTCAAGTTTGGTATTTATCCAACTTTCACTTTTAAGTTATACACTCATTTGCACACCTTGTCATTTTCTAAGAATCCTTTGTTTTTGTTTATTCAAAAGATTTATTGGTGAATTTGTTTTGACACTGAAAAGATTTATTTTTTGTGAGATTTTAATATGCAATTTTTGACTGAAATTTAGTACTTCCTCTACCTAATAGGTATGCTGTAGAGAAGTAAAAATGTGCTTTTATTAAAAACTCTATTCGTGTGATACTTCAGTTGTCTTCTGTTTTATTTGTTGATGGTGAACAGCATTATGTAACTTGTTCTTTTACACTGTCAACAATCTAATTGTTGAAAGAAAAAAGGAAAGTTGGAAATTTGGAATAGTGACCTGTGCTATATGGAAGCACAGGCAAATGAACTAGATTATTAAAACATGTGAAAGGAAATACTTATTGCAGACAACATTAGGGAAATAAGGAGGAGAAAATGCAAAAGTAGTATGTTAGTTTGAGCATACATTTCTGTTGCACCACGGTAAAGTAAACTGAAGCCTGTCTTCCCCAAAATAATGCATAAAATTGATGGCTTATACTTTTATAATTTAAACATTATCAGATATAATTATTTTACCATTATTTAAATGCCACAGAGAATTTTCCTAGTCCAATTTAAAATAATTAAGAAATAAAAAATGATTTCTTTGATAATTCTGTTTAAGAGAATGAGCATTAGAATACAATGTATAAAGAGCTTTAAAAAGAGGTTAAAAGTTTAGGAGTCTTTCATTGCCTTTGTACAATTTTTATTTGGTCTGAGTATGCTTTGATTCCAATGCTTCTTCACATATTCCAGAAGTACTACTAGAATAATTTTATAAGATTATGATTTGTCTCTCACCTTTGTGTCATTCAGTAAGTTGCTGGTTACAACAGAAGATTCTTCTTTGTGATCCACTTTCATACCCATTTCATGACCACTGCATTCAGCAGTAACATTCTTAGATTCCTTTAGAATATCTGAAGAAATTATTTCCTCTTGCACATGATCATTTGAAACAGCAGTTTCAGATTTAAATGTGTAGTCTTCAATTTCACATTTAATTTTAACAGATGTTATTTCTGAACACCAAGGCTCTTGTTTGATTTCTGATTTGATACTCAGTTCATCTCCACCTCCCATGTTGTCATTATTCTCAGACTCCATTGTAAGCCCTTAACAAAAAGAGAGAAAAACAACAATTAATATTAGAGCTCATTAGAGAAAATTATTGATTGAAGGAAGAATGGTACATAAATTATGCAGCAATTGTTTCAAAGTTGAATATACCAATTACGAAAACAGCTACACTGAGCTATTCCACATCTGAATTTAACAGTGGAACAATTTCTCCTGTCTAAAGATTTATCCTTCTCATTTACATGTAAAATTGTTCATTCTTTTCTATTTTCTCAAAATTGACTTTTAATTATTTTAATTAAAATAAATTACCTTTGTTACAATGGCATGATATATAAAGGTATATTTCGAATTCTCCACACAAGTACATAAAGTTCTTTTTAATACTAGTACTCCATGCTCTATATATGTTAGTGTTTACCTAGAACATGTTTCCTAACAACCTCAGCTAATGTTGACTGTTGGATTTCATTAGTTGCGCGGGTAGCTTCACTGTAAAATACAGTGTTTTAAAAATAATGGTGAGATATTTTGAAATTTTCACTATCAAATAATTCAACCAAAGATGTTTTAGTACAAACTGCTTAGCACACGTGCTTCATGTGAGTAAAAAGTAAGTAATGATATGGATGTAACAAGAATCTCCACCAGCCAGAGCAAAGCACTGTGCCTTTGTGCTTCTATCTTAGTCTTGGGAAGAAGGGATGAAGGAAGATACCCGAAGAGCAACTAGATCCGGTTGACAACCTGCAAATTATGGACGAGGACTCTAACATTGCCATTTAGAATGCATTCGGGGCACCATAAGCCCCTACATTATGCATGTAGGAAATTTTCGCTTCAATGTAAGTGCTAATCTTATGAAATAAAGAAGCAGAAATTTCAATGGGCAAAACTTGTAAGAAGTTTTTGACTCTACTCGAAATTCCAATACATTTTAGAAGTTGAAAATATTTTATCAATATTTGAACTTATTACTAAATCATCCATGTTTTAATGACCTAACATAAACTACCAAGAACAATATATGAGATAAATCATTTAATACGTGATAATGATGATAATAATAAATGAGACAAATCATAATGAAATGAGATTTCATTAAAGAAGATGAAGGAAATAATCTTAAGAACAATAAGCCTGGACCAGATGAAGTTAGATAGCAGATGATGCACAGCTTGTAATTTGTTGTAGTTAAGGATTCTTAGTGACATTACAACAAATCAACATTCACACAAAACTGATAAAAATTGCTATCTTATACATGTAATTAAGAATTTAGAAGATAATATTTTTAGTTCAATACTAACTTGGAAGAACAAAAGAATTTATTAAAAAAGCAACTGGATAATATTAGAAAGAGAAGAAAAAGAAATGAGGAGACTGAATCATTTTTTTTAAAGTTAATTGATGGGAATTAATCGTTCATCTATACTAGCTGTGTATAGGCTAAGGTTTTTGATAGATAGAGTCAACCTGAAAAATTCAATGCCATGGTCAGGATTTGAACCACGGATCCACCGGTCTCTATCCAGTTGCTGTTAACCATTGAGCTACCATGGCCAACATGCCGTCGACATTAAATTCTCCAACTGACTCATATACTTTCCCAGTAAACCATTAGGGGTTCTCATATTCAAGATACACACCATTTGTGGTGACTTACTATTATAAGTACCTACTTAAGAACCAGGCTGCATCGTTAAACCTTTATTTTTAAGTTAATTGATGTGGAAGAACGATAAATTTCCATCAATTAATGAATTTAATGTCATGACAACATGCTGACTCGATGGTAGTTCAATGGTTAAGAGCAACTGGATGGAGATCAGGAGATCTGTGGTTCAAATCCCAGCCATGGCATTGAATTTTTCAGGTTGACTCTATAGACTGAATCATGTTTAACAATGACTTCCCTTGGAATGAATTTGGATCAGGCTCTCTGAGACATTGGATCAGGCTTTCTGAGACATCCTATAATCAGGAAATTGAATAATATTTATGTATAAATACATTTCTGGGATCAAATGGGGGAATAAATATTTGTATACTAAAGAGTGTAATATAATAATCTGGTTAATTCTACAATAGAGTATGGAATTATTTATTTGACAAAATATCTTGTAAGAATGCAAATTCACTGGAATCTGTATTATAATATCATTAAATAGTACCGAGTTTTTGAGACTCCTTCATGAAATCTATCTCTCTAAGAATTTGGAATGTAGTACCAGGTAGTTATTCCTCACCTGTAAGTTGTGAACAAATTTAGTTATAACTTGGAAGCCAAGTTAATTAAGATCAGAACAATGAAACCTATAAACACTAACAAAGTCTACAGTACTTAAAGGAAAATGTCAGTATCATATACGTTTGAAATACTTTTGAAAAAATGATAATACTGATTCTCAAGGCATCAGATTTATCTTGTCCACTGGAAAATACTCGTTTTAAACTGACATTGATCTGAGCACCTTAAAAAACAATAGAGATTGTGATGTCTGTGTACAAGGAATTTAAAGATTTATACCCTATAGTTACTTGGAATAACAATTTTATGGACGGTTCCAAAAATAAGGAAGATAAAATGGGAGCACCAGTATTTATAATAAATTCTAAAGAAAATATGAAAATTAAAATCAGCAATGAGTACTCAATATTAAGATAATCACTCCATGGTTCAAATATTCCTCCTAACATGATTTAACTTTAGGATCAGACTTAACATAAGCCTTGACACCTAAGTTCTTGTTTGAGATAAGTACAATGTGTCATGTTGCAGATGTGCATATAAAACATTGGTTAATAGGATGCAAATAATAAGGAAAAAAGTGATTTAATTCCTTTCATTATACAACTGAATTTACTAGGACCTATTAAAATTAGAAACATTTTGAAACATATTATCTAGATTAGTGTTGGCATACTCATTACCTCATTACTAAGCACATCAATTAAAATTTAGAGGTTTCTCTTTGGGGAAAAAAATTGCTGTTATTAAATGGGAATTTAAAGGCTTCGTTAGTAATTGCGTGGAAGTGGACATACATATCTGTTATTCAAAAGTGTCAAGAAACCAAAAGAAGTTAAAATCGCACACATTTTATACATTTTGCTAATGGTAAGAAGTTTTAATTTTTTTTATCCTTAGTGCTTTCATGTTACCAATGTTGGCAGCACTTTCTGGGAGGAACTGTCAAAGAACAATCTTAGTGTGAACACATTTAAATCGCGGGGTACAATTGATGCTTACCTATAAAAAATTCAGTAGGTAATAATGTATCCCTTGATTAATACAAGGCATAAGGTATGGCTTTAACAAATGTGATTTTATTTTCCTCTTGATTCGCAACCCACTTAGCTCTGAATTCTTACCACTGATGATCCTACGAATTACGAATTGAATTATAGCAAGGAGGCACGTTCACTTGCATCTTAAAACAATAGGAGTAGCACTTTTAAAGTATGTATAACATATGTGAATCGTTCAACAACAACGAGCAGGTTTGTTTCCATTTCTTGATAAAGTGTTGTCAAATGCCAACTAGTGTTAAACAAAAGTCACCAAATTCTAATTTAAAAAATCGCTAGCTCAAAATAACTACCACAGTTGAACGCATTTGTATAATGTTTAAGACATTTTTAAACGGAATTGTACTTACAAAGTTACATGTTTTATTTTCCACTTCTTTTGTAGCCACCTCTACAACAAATGAGTGACAGGTAGCACTGGTTCTGTAACAGTCATGTGCCCGCTGATATTGAACAAATGTGTATACAGAACTTTTTATGGAGTATGAGTAACACATTTTGTAAAATCCTATGAACATTCCTGCATTGTGGCGTAACTATCACAATGGATTTCTCAAGCCGATTACTTAGTTTTGTTTTGACAATGTTAACTGACAAAATAATTTCTACTTTCACATTAGAATGTGGATCGCGATAGCAAAATCCACCGGATTAAACGGATCCAGTATTGCCGCATGTTAATAATTCTATTCCAGAAAGAAATGTTTACAAATATTTTGAAAAATTATTTTATAACATTTAGTCACGCGACTGATTATCTACTTCTGTATTTGTGAAGGAAATTACTTTGAAAGTTTTCTTTGTTTGGAACTTAATTTAAGTAGCAAATGATAAGAAAACATTTAAATAAATCAAAATTGTCTCCAAATGACTTCTAAAATAGTCAAGAAGTTACTATTTATTGTGATCCCCATTAAAAAAAAAAAAAAAAAAAAAAAAACTTCCAAGCGACCTGTCACTAGAGTTGGTGACAACGATTACAAAGCAGTGATCAAATTGTGGTCTGCGGTTTGGACCATTGGACCATCTGACGGTCCGGCGCATCTGTACACTAAAACCGAGAAGATTTATTCACAAAAGTAGAAGCCGTCAGAATGTTTTTGAATGGTCTGTAACTGAACTAACAT
Source organism: Mantis religiosa (assembly GCA_030765055.1). Taxonomy (NCBI): domain Eukaryota; kingdom Metazoa; phylum Arthropoda; class Insecta; order Mantodea; family Mantidae; genus Mantis; species Mantis religiosa. Next base: position 105,081,322 of record CM060952.1, read on the forward strand.
GGGCTGTCATAAACCTGTCGATGGAGGGTTTACGAACCTTGTCCAATCCCTCTGCGTCTCAGGCCCCGGAGGGTTTCTTTGCTGTGGTAAACTGTATCTAAAGATCTAAGGAATACAAAGCTCAGAACCACTTCCAAAGTAGCTTTACATAATTATTCAAGATGTACTTCTACATTAGTAGTAAAATTTCCATATTAGTATTACCAGAGTTACATTGGCAATGTTGTTATGTATTTAGATGTTAGTTTGCTAAAACAGTTTGCTAAAACGTCGTGATATAACACCAGATATGTCTCCGCAAATGTTCTTTATATTAACCCGTGGTCATACCTGGCGTCTATTGTCTTAGATTTGGTGTGCCATAATATCCATATACTAAGTTACAATCATAGAATACCGACCATACCAGCTGTTATTTCAGCGCTTCAAGCGTCTACTAATTCATATCGATCTCGGTGGCTCACCGGGGATACAGCTATCTCGGATAGGTCGATGTTGCAGCTGCTGCTGTTGTTAACTTCTTCCCTCTTCTGGTCGACACGACAACTGATTTACTTCGCTTCAAGGTGTTTTATCATTTTATCACTGTTTCTATAATACTAACATGCATAAAGCTATTTGTGTAGCAGTGAAATTGCACTCCTCTGGAAAGCTGATAAGAAGTAAATGTAAGATATCGGTATGGAATTTTATACTCTGAATGTTAAAAGGTTTCAAAATCTATCATGGTTCTAATGATAGATTTTCCATAGAACGGCATAAAGAGTGTCTCCGACTAAAAAGGTCTACCATTCGTATAGCAAAATATATTATTTTGACACAAAGATAGTATAATGTTTTTTCAAATGGGAAGAGTTCTGGGCTGCAAATGAGATACGTTCGCGTGCTCAGCGTTACCACCTCGTTACCCCACTAATTTCACATTTCCGTCTCTATCTCGCACACAACTCTAGAGCATTCAAATCTCTCTGGCGCTAGACATAAGGAAATCTAAACTGAATTTTCCAAGATTTTGTAATAATGTACTTGTTAAAATCAAAACTGGAACGAGCATAATTGCATATTTTGTATATGTTTTAACTGCTATTATTATAATTATAATTTATGAATTAATTATCTGCTTTTCTTATCCAGTGGAACTGCCAGTGCATCATCCACATCCCTGTCAATATTTCTTAAGGAGTTAATTCATAATTGTCATGACTTCATCGTCTCAGTCTTGTAAATTTATAATAGTAGGCAACCAAATCTCATGACGTACTATTTATTTCCGAAAGTCGTCTTCCTGTTATTTTTCTCCATATCTCATACAGTTTTCCTAGTCTTGTTCTGTTACCTTGTTGATTTCTTCGTGAATAAGTCGTTCAACATCAGTGGTTTTAAAAGTGTTACATCTGTTTGCAACCCCACGTTTTATTTGAGTCCACACTACATCAGTTGGACTGATAGTACTAAGAGGGCAGGCAGATTACCTTGTGTCTCATTTCAAAAACAAATTGATCTAGACGATACACTTTTTCCTGTTTTTTAAGCGGAAAAACATCTGAGTAATATTGATTTGAACTATCTAGGGTAAATAAACACCGAGTACGAGGAAATTATAAACATATCATATGACGGCCCACTTTCTGATGATAGGCATTCTACAGGCTAATAGGAGGCTAATTAGTTGTTCTTTCTCGAATTTAACAAACACCTTGGCTTGTTCAAAGATATTCTTTTAGCATATAACGTCAGTAGTTTACTTTTCAGTTCTGAATAATTATTATTTCTATATGTATTATATTTATTTGTATAATGAAACGTATTTGAGCTCAAAATATGGGATTTTTACAGTTGTGTTAGGAAAATTACTCTCTATCATCTTTGTGTATCACTTTTTGCAAAATGTGAATTTTTGTCTTAGCGCAAATAGAATTTTTTATAGACGGATTCACTTGATCCTTTTCAATTTTTGTGTTAATTTAAGTCCTCCCACTTAAAGGCATATCGGACAATGAATTAAATGGGCGAAATGATCCTCAAATGAGCATAGGCTCCATAGAGATTAGAGTTACACGACATTCATCTTTCAGGATAAGGGAGAATCCCGAAAAAAGCCGTATCCAAGTAGCTCACGCTGATCGAAATTCAAACTCGGGACCTCTTGAACGTGAGGCAGATACGCTACCGAAGCGGGAGCACTTGACGCTCGTCTCACCCCACTTTAGAGGAAATTCAGTATGACAATACCGCAGGACTCCGATTGGTTGCTGGTCTTCCGAACGTTCAAGGGTAAAAATCATCCCATTTGTAAGTCACGTAATTTAAAGTTAAAGAGTCCCATGGAACACTCTGGTGAACAAAGGTGAGTATCCGCTGTCCAATTCCGGGATACGCGCATAGCAGGAGCCTTACATTGAAGCATAAACAGCTCATAAGTTTTCTTAGAGGTGTAGTCAGTGGCGGTCAGTAGATACTTCGGTCATGCCCATAGCTTCGCATGTAGTCTAAGGTTGTCAGAATGTGGGGTGTCAAGTCCCACGACAGAAATCCAATATTGTAACCACTTGCTCGAGAAAGTACAGTCTTTGTACTGTAGCATATAATTCCGACTAAAGAGAAGCGCTCTACATCATAGCTCTGTATTCCAAAGACCAATACCACCTTCTTTCGGTTGCTGAGAAAGGGTTGTCACAGGCACTTTGAAAATATTTCCCTGCCATATATACCAACCAACCGCTGCAGTTAGTTGCCGATGATGTTGCTTCGTTATGGGAAGGATTTGTGCCAAGTACCACAGCGGGGAAAGCACATAAGTATGTATGGCCCACATTCTTTCATATAAACACAGTTCTCGATGATACATAGTTTTACAATGTACTTTGATTGACTGGACCATGGGTAATTCAGTAGAACCCTGATTATTTTAGTTTCACTCATTTATGCTAATTGCCTTTCCTTAACATGGAAGTTACCTAATAACCCCGATATTTGACAAAACGTCACTCTTGCTCTATACACTATACATTTATTTTAAGTTAGGAAATTCTTTATTATAATTATTTAATTATCTCCTTAGTCAATCATTCGGAAATTAGTTCAAAATATAGGTGTGTTTTCCGAGGAGGGTCAAATATTTCGCATCAACGGCTGTTAGCCATAAGCACATTTATTAATTAGAATCCGTAGTAGATTCCTGGAAATTCAATAAAAAACTCCGGGCCACAAAAAATAACTAATAAGATATTCAACTGCTCTCAGAAAATTGTTTGGCAATTTTCATCACACGTAGCATAACGTACTCCACATAACGAACACTTTCATAGAAATATCACTGTTCACTGCATATTTTGAAACAATTACATTCTCGCTCATTTGTAAAGTACATCTACTAAGCGATTTTTCTTATTGAATTAAAGAAATCAGAGAGGAATATAGTTTATAAGCATGTCAACTGGGAGCTCTAAATCGCTGCAACTACTTATTAATTATCCTAAAGATCGAGAGAAAAGATATATAAAATTCTTAGTCATGCAGATCCCACCCAACAGGGGTTCGAAAGCGGATCCTCATTAAAAGAAGCACGAACAATATTACGGAAATCATATCATGTTATTTAACATCACTTTGTCACAAACCACTGTTCAATTGCAACAAATCGTACCAACAGTTTAGTGATTGTTCTCAAAATTATCACTAGGACAGTAAAAAAGAAAGAATAACAGAAATAAAAAATATATAGAGAAAAATCACTTCATTTTTGTCGGCAACATCGTGCCCTTAAAGGCGTAACTGTCAATTTGATAAGGGTTTCGACAGCACAAAGAGACTGAAAAATAAAATGCACTGATGTGAACGAAAATAAGTGTTCCGTTGTCCTTAGGCGGATTCACACACACACACACACACACACACACACACACACACACACACACACACACACACACACACACACACACACACACACACACACACACGCACACACACACACACACACACGCACACGCACACACACATACACAGAGAGAGAGAGAGGAAGAGAGAGGAAGAGAGAGGGTAAGAGAGAGAACCTAAGAAGTAGGGCTTTAGCCTTGCCCCTTAGGTAGTGTTGATTTTATAGAAATGGCTTATCCTGGGATTCTGGCTCTTCTTTATTTTTAACGACAATACAGCTGTCTGAAATACAGCAGTTTTATTAACATTTTGGTGTATATGTCTTACGCAGAGGGTCATTTGATAACTCTGGTAAAAAGCCAAGAATAATTTTTTTCGTGAACAACTCACCTTATTTTCGACAGTCTCTATTGGTGGATTTACACTTGGTCCAGCGATGTTCCAGCTTTAGATTCCGTCAAGCTCTGCAATACTCGTTGACGGTGACCATCACTTCTTCATTTGATGAAAATGTCTTACCACCAAGCCAAATTTTCAAGTTTGGGAACAGGAAGCAGTCACTTGGAGCTTAGTCTGGTAAATAAGGTGGATGAAGAACCAATTCAAAACCCAACTCATGCATGTGTGTGTATGTGTGTGTGTGTGTGTGTGTGTGTGTGTGTGTGTGTGTGTGTGTGTGTGTGTGTGTGTAGTGTTTTATGCTCGGTTTTACTACATACGGCATCGCAGGCGGTGACACTGATGATACATGATGAAGATGGAGTACCGGTGGAATGAGATGGCGGAGAAACCGGAGATCCCGGAGAAAACCGTCCCAGCGCCGTGTTGTCCACGATAAATCTCACTTTGCGGTCACCTGGGTTCGAACCGGGGCCGCCTTGGTAGAAACAAGCGGTCTAACCACTCAGCCACGGCATGGCCGCCCCCGCGTGGCCACCGCTGATGTGTGCGATGGTGCATTATCCTGGTGAAAGAGCACTTTTTTGCGTTTCAATCTCGGTCTCTTTTCAGTCAACTCAAGTTGAAAACGATCCAGCAATGAAGCACAATAAACTCCAGTTATGATTCTGCCCGCCTCAGTAGCGTAGAGTTTATTTTTTTTTTATTTTTTTTTTTTTTTTGTAATTTACGTCCTTTAACTTTTTAAGTCATATCGGACGATGAATGGAATGGGTGAAATGATGCTCAAATTGTCCCAGAGTCCATGGAGCTTAGAGTTACCCGACATTTGTCTTTCAGGATAAGGGAAAACCCCGGAAAAGACCGTATCCAGTTCACTCACCCCAACTGAGATTCGAACTCGGGACCTCTTGGACGTGAGGCAGACACGCTACCATCTACGCTATGCCAACCTCGGTACCCGAGTTCGAATCTCGGTTAGGGTGAGTTACTGGGATAAGGTCTTTTCCGCGGCTTTCCCTTATCCTGAAAGACGAAGCTCCAAGCTCCATGAATCCCGAACTCATTTGAGCATCATTTCACCCATTTCATTCATCGTCCGATATGACTTAACGTTGGAGTTATGGTTCTGCCTTTTATAAAGTAGTCTATGAAGTTTATTACTTGAGAATCCCCCAAAACAGTGGACATCACCTTACAAGCTGTCAAAATGGTCCTTGCCTTCATTGGTGCACTTTCACCAGCCTTTGTCCATTGTTTTGACTCCTGTTTTGACTCTGTTGTGTAATGATGGATCCAAGTTTCATCCACTGTCACAAATCGGCATATAAAGTCTTGCGGATTGCAATTAAACATCGCTAGGCACTCGGTAGAAGTGTTCTTCTGGATGCGCTTTTGGTCGACTATGAGCAATCGCGGCACCCATCTTGCACATAGCTTTCTAATTGCCAATTTTTCATGCAGGATATTGCGCACTCGCTCAGTTGAGATATTTACAGCCTCAGCAATCTCACAAATTTTGATCCGGCGGTCTTGCATATCTAGATCCTGGATTTTTACAATGGTGTCCTGTGTGGTGACCTCAATTGGGCCACCAGAACGCGATTCATCTTCGGTGCTTCTACGACCACGTTTAAATTCATTGATCAATGTTGGTGCAGAGTCCGTGTGAACTTCATCCAATTTAGTTTTGACTTATGTGGCGGTCCAGCCCTTCGAATGAAAATATTTAATAACAAAACGAAACTCTGTTTCTCCAATCGCAGCTATCACACTGATCAGTTCAGATGGCTATCATAATAAATATTTTCAAAAGAGTTTTAAAGAATTTGGCATAACTTCGGTTCCTCAAAATAAATACAATATTAAACATTTGCTACATTTCTCTAAAAAGATAAAATTCCGGATAATAAACATCTGGCATTTATCAATTTAATTGCTTAAATTGTGACAAGTTGTGATTTAGATTGTGATTGATTTACATTGCAAGGAACAAAAGTAATTTAGAAACCAGAACGAAAGAACATTTTCTAAATATTAGGTAAAAACAGACGCATAGAGGGGCCATGGCAGATTATTTTCTGTCATTTAACCATTAAATAAATCCGGAAATTAAATTATTAAAACAATTAAGTTTTCCGATATATTTGATGATTTGGGGAAAATAGTTATTTAAAAAATGGAAATTGGGTTATAAATTTTGAAATACCACAAATCGATTCTGTTTACGTTTCCAGAGTTTGTTAATATGTACAAAAATAAGAGACATCTAGCGACCGTAACGATGACAACGAAGGAGGTATTAACTGATGATGTAAACAATGTTTACGAAACTAGTTTCTTTAATTCTGTGGAAATTTTCATAAATTTCTTAAAAGATAAGCGAAGTTTGTGACAAATAACTATGTTTTATGTAGTATTGTTGCTTCACTGTTCCTAGCTTTAGTTTTTTAGTGCAAACTGGCTGAGCCGGCAAACTTCGTACCGCTAATAAAAGTTGTCTGAGCTTATTAACTAAATATAAATAAAACAAATATAAATACAAAGTTCGGATTAGTTATTTATTCTGCATTTGGGGTGAAGTTTAAATACAACAGAGTTAAAATTACGTTAATCAATATAAAACTTGCTGATAAACAATATTTTTTGTCTTTTTTGTGGTGTGTAAATATATACAGATGATGGTTTTTGTACGCGCGAACACGCGAGTATAATTGTCTATGAGAGAAACAGGGAAACGTCAAGTTGATTTCGCAAACTTTCAACGACTATCCATGCGATTTATTTATGGTCATCGCAAAGGCCAAACGCACTGGAAAATTATAGCCGCTTAAAATCAAAAGGTAAATCCGTTGGAATCATCGGAATACGCGGGATAAAGATATCCTTTCCTTTGTACTTTCCGTTGATGATTATTGTTATTCATTAGCTTTTTACAGTTAGCCTCGTTCCATTGCACAGTCGTGCTTGGTTAATGTTATGCAGCATGATCACAACTAGCCCTACTTTTAATTTTAAATTGTGAGGTGACAGACCAGGCAATATTAATGAATTTAAAAACTCTGTGGCATAGTTATTTGCCTATGTCACCCTGGTTTATAATTGTGTCAACTATTTGTAGGGAAACAATTTACCCGGAAGAAAATTATGTATGGTCACACTGAGATCATCGACAACTGTATATTTTTGCTTCCAATTATTGCTCGTTCACTCAGCCAATTATCGTTAGTGTACTGTTGCGTTATGTCCGGAAAAACACGCTATAAGCTCCTCTTTCGAGTCTGTGAAGTGACAGAAATATGTGGGTAATTTACCCGGTCTTGATAACAAACGTTATTTAATAAAATATAGTAAGTGAAATAGCTTTGAAGACTTTGGCAAAGAGTGGAATATCTTTCTATTTTGTAATGCTTTAGTTTGTCGAAAATAAAAGAAGGTGTATGTGTTCCGTAAAAGTCTGCGTGTGTACTTTTATATTTAGTTTATAATCCGGTCCATTATCACTTAAGTTCTTTTTTCTCACCTTTTAAACCTTCTTTGGACTTAAATAAATATTTAAAAACCAAAATAAGGCAAATATATATAATATAATTATATATAATTAAAGTTTATCTCGAGTAGCAAGAAGTAAACAGAAGAATGCGATCCAGCATCCAGTGGGAATAGTTTGTAGAATAGAGGTAGAAAGAAAAAGATCATGTCAGATTTTTTAATGAAGCGATAGACCTGACTTTATAAACTTCCCTGAACAAAGTTGGTTACCTGAGGGCAGGTCTTATGATGACATCATAAGGCTATGTGGACCGTCTCCCTTGTTTGAGGGAATGAACCCATATCACCAAGTTCATAGCCAGATATGCAGAGCATGTTTTCAATGTACTATGCCCTTAAGCTCATAATTTAGAGAGTTCGTAGCTGGAGAGAGGTTATTTACATGGTGTCAGTAGCACAAAGGCACTGCCAGAACTCCACCATGTCTATATAACAGAGATTGTTGAACGTTTATTCGTGATTTAAGCGATTTTGAGAGGAAACTAAACTGAGTGTAAATGTTTGTTTTTGTACAACGCACTGAGCGGCCAGTGTACCTTATGTATCTAAGTCGTTAAAGTGTTAATTTATGTAACAATGGTAAACCTCTGGTACATATTAGAACAAGGGCCGTTTATGTACTACGTGTATGTAAAACAGAGCCTACTTGAAGTTCTAAAAACAATATCTGGAAGGGTTCCATTGCAAAATTATTCGAATTTCAAATTATCAGTTACAAAAACATCGTACATACATCCGAAAATGAAACTGATCCTCGAAAATATCGAAACGTTGCGTAAAATGATCCTGATTTGTTGCATTTGCTTGAATTTCTGTATCTAATGTTATTTTATATCAATTTATGGTTAGTCAATGAATTTACAGAAATTATTTAGTTACACATATTGCTATGGCACAAAAAGATGTTGCAGGTTGAAGCTTTTAAAAGTGGCCGCTAGGTGATTTCTTTGCATGGTCTTTTCATGACCACGTGAAACAAACTAATAGGGAATACTTGAAAAAGGTAGAAAGTATTTGAAAATTAAAACCAATAAAAATAATACCTCAGAAATGGTTGAAGCTACAAACATTATTTAATTTGAAGGGGTAGAGCCAGACTGAAAAATTCAATGCCATAGCCGGGATTTGAAACACGGATCATCTGGTTTCCGTCCCGCCGCTCTAACCATTTGAATTACTATGGCCAACGTGCCGACATGACATTAAATTCTCCAACTGACTCGTGTTTCTCCCGGTAAACCACATAGGAATTCTCATAAACATATGAGACAACTACCTTAATGGCGACTTACTATGCTGTAAGTACTTTAAGGCCCCGGCTTTATGGTTTATAGTACAGCTTTATTTTTCAGTCTGGCTCTACCCCTTCATAGTGCGTCCTACACACGGTTAGTGTGAAAGAACAATTGATTTCCATTAATTGTATCTAATAGTGATCCGAACTATAAAGCCCGGAAACCAGAAGATCAGTGGTTCAAATCCCGGCTGTGGCATTGAATTTTTCAATCTGGCTCTACTTCTTCATAGTGCATCCTACACACGGCTAGTGTGAAAGAACAATTAATTTCCATTAATTGTACCTAATAGTGGTCCGAACTATAAAGCCTTAAAGTACTTACAGCATAGTAAGTCGCCATTAAGGTAGTTGTCTCATGTGTTTATGAGAACTCATATATGGTTTACCGGGAGAAACACAAGTCAGTTGGAGAATTTAATGTCATGTCGGCACGTTGGCCGTAGTAGAGCAAATGGTTAGAGCGGCTGGACGGAAACCAGAAGATCCGTGTTTCAAATCCGGGCTATGGCATTGAATTTTTCGGTCTGGCTCTACACTTTCATAGTGCGTCCTACACACGGCTAGTGTGAAAGAACAATTCATTAATTTCCATCATTTAATTTAAATTGTGAGTTTTAAGTAGGCACGCATCTTTTGCACAGTAAGTTAGGGACAATTATACAGAATTCATTCAGAATAAAGTGAATTTCACAGGCCAATCAAGAAAATGTAACATTACATTTATTTGCAATACAGATAACTTAAACATATGGTAATTGGAGCAATTTTTGAGAAAATTAAAAGTAAGAAAACATTTCTATAAGAACGTATTTCGTCACCTCAACACTTCCCACCCAAGGAATACTGGATCATTTCTGAAGTGAGGCACCAAAAGGGTGGAGTGGTAGGATGATAATGAGAATGGCGTGTGGAATGAGAGGACCTACAGCTTTTACTGTGGATTCCAGGCAACGTTGGGCTTTGGCAATGCTTCACATGAGATGAAGGGGCCGACTTAAAATCGCTACTCAAGAGCTGGGAATAACCACGGATCCTCAGCAAGAGAACTGTGAACGAAATCAGTGAACTACCCCTATAAACGGCAGGTATTTAGTGTGAAAATTTTCGTGTAGCATATTTGGATGATGATTAACTTAAATATTTACGTCTGTATTAATCCAACATTGTTTTTCTAAACACACAAACATACATTAACCCATACACCTCCAGTTTACCGAGTCTTTTGGTATATTTGGGATGGCACAGAGCATTATTTTAAGTGAATTTTCTATATAGAGCTTTTAGTTTGTGTTATAATAATTCTGTGTATTATAGGGACATAGAGAAAATATCCTAACTGAAATGTCTCTGTGTCGAAGGTGGTAGCGTGTCTGCCTCACATTCAAGAGGTCCCGAGTTCGAATTTCGGTTAGGGTGATTACCTGGGTAAGGTTTCTTTTTTCCTGGGATTTCCCCTTATCCTGAAAGATGATTGTCAAGTAATTCTAAGCTCTATAGACCCTGGGCTAATTTGAGTATCATTTCACCCATTTCATTCATCGTGCGATATGACTTAACGTTGGAGAACGTAAATTAGAAAGAAAAATAACCTAATTGGTAAATGTCAGTTACCTTACTTTTATGTATATATGACGTATGGCACGTGACCAGGCGCGGGGTGGACGGGAAGTTCCACCTCGACCATCAGTAAACCTTGTGTGCTTGCGCCTTTGATGGGACGCCCCGGGAGGTAGAAGTGAGGTGAGAGGAGACGGAGGGCATCCTGATCAGGAATTGTGACAGATCTGAGGGCAGGTACGCCCCGGGGAACGGAGCATGCAACGCCGATATTACCACCTATACTCAGAACTCGCAGACGAAACATGAAGTGAAGTGAGAAGTTAGCTGAAATGCAGGGCTAGAACATTTCCAGGATGGAATTAACCTTAGCAGCTCAGCGACCGGGGAAATCCACGACATAGATCCATAGTTAGGAAGGTCATTTTCCCAAAAGGTCTGTGCCATCTCAGTAGCCCCTTTAATTGAGTGATCATATCGAGTGCGAGGGATTTAAAAATAAATGACGTGGGAGTAACTCATTACCAGCAGTTTATTAGATGTTGTTTTTCATTAAGGAACACCCACGTTCATCTTTCCCCAGTGTTTTCGTGGTGTGGGAAAAGCACAAGGAAAGACAAAAATACAATGGTTCTTTCGGCTGTATACATGAGGGTTATTTCACACAATGTTGTATTTCAATAAATACCACTTATTTACAAAAGAGACGTCACTTTCACCAACAAACGTGAAGTTCTTATTTGTCATTGCAACAAACAGTTAGGGAATAACAGCAACAGTTGTTTCTCAATCAGTGTCCGAAATAACAATAGAGATTAAAAGGGAGGTACCAAAATGAAATAATTAAGAGTAACAAACTGAAGGTAGTAACAGAAAGGAAGTTTACAAGTTCTTAAATAAGGTAAGGAGAAATTATATGGAAAACTGTCATAATTTATTTGTCCATCTGTGTGGGTCAATTAGATAGGCGCTGATACACCAATCTCAAGGTTGCGGGTTCAAACTGTCAAATAAAGAGGTTTTACTTGAACGAACACTTACGGGACGAAATTCCAACACACGAGCGGCGCTATTATGAATCTGGCAATGGATAGCGTCGTTATTTATGGATGATCTCGAACACAGTATCCCATTTTATGTTGGGCGTGAAACTTCGCCTAATTTTACTCAGGCTTGAGGTTCTTTTACGTTCAAATTTACTTGCTAATTTACTTCCTTTCCGAAAGAAGCTTAGTTAAGGATTTTTACAACCAAAATAAATTTATCACCCTCAACCAGGTTTGAACCCGCAGCCTTAAAAATCACAGACGCAACATGACGTAGGCCAAGAGCCTAGCAGCCGAGTTGGTAGATAAAGGTCCATAAAGTTTTAATACTATATAGTAAGAACTATAATATTGTAAACTATAAAAATTATAAGTGTTTTATGGATTAATTTCAAAATTCTGGACTCATCCATAAAATCTCATTTCAATCCTTCGGCCATAAATTACTGTTTCCGAAATTTAGATCACGAAATAGTTTTAATATATCTTTTCCCTACAAATCTAGTTAGTGTGGTAGTTCATTGTTGAAAGCAATCAATTAAATACGGTACCTTTATACATATTTACCAATTTATGACAATGCCCATCTATTAACAAAATATTGTCGCTCACAGACGCATGGATTGAAACGTATATGAGGTCCATATATTTATTATAACATTCCATCCTCTGCCAAAGTATAATTTATGCAAACATCCTGACGTAGATATACAGACAACATATAAAAGAAGAACGATCGAGCTATTGTGCCACTCCTACCTCCTTCTAGGACAGTGAATTGAACTCTGAAACAATATCCAGGCTTAAGGGTGAGATCCATAGATTTCCGTGGCTGGGAACCACAGCCACCACGCTCTAGCCTACTGCACTACGGTAGTGTTACTTAAGTTGCTTACTGCTTACTCCTCGGCGCTACAGCCCGTGCAGGGCCTTGGCCTTCTGGACAATCTCCGCCCACTCTTCTCGGATCACAGCCTTACTTCTCCGTCGTCTAACCCACAGCCTTCTCAAATCATCTTCAACGTTATCCAACCATCTTGTCCTTGGTCTACCTCTCATACGCCGTCCTTCAGGTTTACCGTTAAATACTTTCTTTACTGTTCTGTTCTCTGTCTCAGTCATCGCAGTCTGCTTCTTTTTATTCCAGTCACAATATCCGTCTTATTGTACAACTCTCTGATCTATTATTTCTGACTCGTCAAAATCCATTATCATTTACTGGACCATATATTTTCCTCAGGATCTTCCTTTCCAATCTTCGTAACAGTTATCACGGTAGTGTTACAAGCGATAAATGTGAGGGTCGTATTCGGAAGGTTAATTGTCGATTGTATGACCTTGGAACTTTCTGATTTTTCCTGTCTGGTGGGCAAATCGTTGGGGTGGTTTATCATTTTCTATAGTTTCCCTTCTTTCTGATTCTAGCGTGGCCAGTGGCGAAGCATACAATGAAGTGCTGAAAGCGCCGCTTCTCCAAGAGTTTCAGGAGAAAAACAAGAAAATTAATGCCAAACAATATTTTATTTGATCTGAATTCATTTTTAAAATTTATTCTCGAACATCCGGTGCCGCGGAAAATTTGACAGCTGCTTAGATTCAAGTGAATAGTTCTGCGAGCTCATTCAGTACTGAATATTTACGCATTCATAACCTTGAATACCATGCTTCGTAGGTTTCCAGAAATAATCGCAACTCTTCGATAGTTAGGAAGCACTGATACATTTTGTCTCGTGAATTTGTGAAGTTTTAAGTTTTTAGGAAAAGTGTATGAATTGCATACTTTCTTCATTTTAGTCCAACAGTTCACGTGGTTTGGGCCAGATCTAGGAAAAATTAGAACGTCTCATTGGAGAGTGGAGACAGGAGTATGCCTGCTTGTAGTAATCTTGCAACGCAAAAATGGCCTACGTGTGACTGTACAATAGAAAGAGTACTGAGGAGTAGCCTTAGTTCTTTGAGTCATTAATCTCTCTTATTTTAATGAAAATTAGTTGAGCTTCCCTCGCTTTGAAAGTCACGCTTCGCCACTGAGGGTGCCTCTAGAGACTATGCGGTACCGGAGATGGCGTGTATGTTTGATTCAAGAAAGCATTTCCCGTGGACACTACGTGCTGAGTGCCCACCCTCAGCAGGGTTGAAACACAGGATATGCACAGGATATAAGTAGTTTAGGTTGACGATTTTGGATTAGGTTGGTATGATTGTCAGGAAGCAACATATTGCTTCTTGATTCGACTGTTAGTCAAGTGCAGCAGCTCTACTGGTCCTCTGGTGGAAATTGCTTTAAACTTTATTATGGGTATTGAATTTGAATTTTGATGCTGAACAGTTCTTGGTTCGATTATATAGAGCTTAGCTTTCGCTGCTGTTAGAGGTACTGCAGTGCTATCTGATTTGTCTGCCAGTCATGCCGGGAATCAATTACTGCCTGAAGTGACGAGTTTGGTGGTCAAAATCCTCGAGAGACCTAATCACGTACTCCCGAGTTGGGATAAACAGTCATAGAAGTTTGAAGTCTGGCGTCTAATTTTATCTTCCACATACTAAAGGAGTAGAAGCGACTTGCAAAACTGGTCAGGAGCCATTGTGCTTCAACGTGACCCTTGGGAAGGAGGGATGAGGGGAAGGCCTGAAGGCAACCATATATGCGCCAGTACTCTCTACGCTTTCGCCTGGTAATTCAACCCTGAAACAGGATGGATAGGAAATTAATAATAGAAGAGGAATTACCACAGCATTCGCCAACCGAACCAGCGAATCCATGTAAAAACCTAAGGTTATAGCGGACGGTCCGATGGGAATCGAATCCGGACCTTCCGAAGGCGAATCTTACTTGTTACCACGGAGCTATCTCGTTCGTACGTATGAAAGAAGCAGAGTCCCAAGTGGCCAAAAAAGGTAGCTCAACCGAGTTTCTCTATTCTGCTTCAGTTGCTGTCTGCCGCCATGCCCCAGATCTGAGGCTTAAACCACAAAGGAAAGAGTAACCCCGACTTTTGCATCCGAGCGGACAGGTTTTGCATGTTTCACTTCTTTATCCTGTTTCACTTCCACGTAGGTAACCGAGAGAACCTTATGATTGCGATGATACTTGGTGTGTGTGTGTGTGTGTGTGTGTGTGTGTGTGTGTGTGTGTGTGTGTGTGTGTGTGTGTGTGTGCGTGTGTGCGCGCGCGCATGCTTTTAATGAGTGAACCCGCCTCGGTAGCGTAGATGGTAGCGTGTCTGCCTCACGTTCAAGAGGTCCCGAGTTCGAAACTCGGTCAGGGTGAGTTGTCTGGATAAGATTTTTACGGGGGTTTCCCTTATCCTGAGAGACGAATGACAGGTAACTCTAAGCTCTATGGACCCTAGGCTCATTTGAGCATCATTTCACCCATTTCATTCATCGTGTTATATGATATAACGTTGGAGGACGTAAATTAACAAGAAGAATGAGTGAAACACTCGCGATAATTAACTCCTAGCATGCTAAAAATGAGATATTACGAAGAAACGGGGTAGATGATTATGTATTAAAAAGTTGAACTCCGAATTTCCCGACACAACAGCGGCAACAGAAAATTCAGTATTTAGCTGATTAGCAAAATATAAGACAATCAATATAATAAAAATATTCAACAATTATGTAGGTTGAGACAAAATCACACAAATGTGATATGAGTCATAAAATAATTAGTAAAAACGTCTAAACATCACGCAATTTGACTTCTACTGATCAGTGTTATAAACTGATAATATACCTTCTAACAAATACATATGTTTCTGTTTGATTAAGCTTATAAAGACATTGTTTCAACTAAGATATTTTAGGCAATTATGTGATTATTTCAGATGTATATTTAATATTTGGGTAAAACATCACTTCTAAGATAAAAACCATTCCGATATGCAGCAATCAGGTAACTAACTACCAGTAACCGTTTGTTATGTTACAGCTGTTCGACCAAGGTTGGCTAGCAAAGACTTTTCTGTGCATTTCATGATGCACAGATATTTCAGGATGTAAGTAAAGATCATCAAAGATGGAAGGTATCAGAACAGGCTACTATTAAAAATAAAGTCGAGATTACGAGTGTTTGTATTGCATACTCTCCGAGAGCATAACGAGAGCCAAAGAACGGACAAAATATATAAAAACTGATGGAAATTATTATTCTACACCAACCTTATGTGGAGGAAGATTTGATTAGGCAGAGTTAGACCGACAAATGTAATACCATAGCCGACATTTGAACCTTAGATCTCTCGGTTTCCGTCCTCTTGCTGTTAACTATTTAGTATCTGAAAAGGTTCCCAGAGCCGTAGCTCATGCTAGGGAACAGTACAAAAATATATAAAAACAGCCCTTTTCAATACTTATAGTAATAACCCATGGCGCGACAGCCTTTAGAGGGCCAAGGCCTACCAACCCGACTGCCGGCCTCACGCCCACTTACGCACGGCAGAGTTGAACGATCATCCAACCGATACGGAGAGGAGATGTGATCAGCATCTCGGCATCCCCCAGCCGGAATGTTGGTTTCCGTGACCAGGGCCGCTTACCTAGCGTAAGCTCCTCACTTTCCTCACGATGCTGAGTGGGCACCGGTCCTATACCCGGGACCTAAAATCCCCACCACATGGGTGGGATCGAACCCGGGTCGCTTTCCGTGCCCAGGGACCAAGGCATGCTGCCTTAGCCCGCTACGCCACGGCGCAGGACTAACAATACTTATAGTGCATTGTTATAGTAGGAATTAATTACCGTACTATATACAAAACAAAAAAGATACAAACATTCACTATAACTCAAGAAATAATAAAATCAGAGAAAATTACAGAAAAGCTATATATTCTATGAGACATTAACACATATTAATTTTTAACCAGTTAAGCTAATCAAACCAGCTATAAGTGAGTGACAGTTTGTCAGCTATGAAAATATGCATTCAGTAAATTTTCAGCAACTTTCCTTTTAAAACGTTTTATGCTCATGCAGCTTTTCAGTTCCAGTGGCAGTGCATTATATAAGTTGATAACGTGTGAGGTTAAGCTGTTCAAGCCATAAGTAGAAGTGTTCACTGTTGGTTTTGTTAAGTTTCCTTTATTTCTTGTATCTCATTATATATGAGAGCCCCTAGTGGTTCAACGGAAAAATACAAGTCATTTGGAGAATTTAGTGTCATGCTAACTACTTGCCATGGCAGCTCTATGGTTAAGAGCATCCGAATGAGACGGGAAGATCTGTGGTTGAATTTTTGTCTGACTCTACCTATTTAAAAATTGTTTCCCATAAAGTATTGGAAAACTGAAACAAAAACGAAAAATTCTCAAATGGTATTGAAAAGGCTAATTAATAAAAGAATAATTTCATAAATTCTACACTTTTATTTAATAAATCACGCTTTCTTATGGTTACCCCGTTTTATAAAATTCAGTAAAAATGACTCCATGGCTTTTGTTTTGTCATGCCAGTTTCCTATATGCATGTATATTAGTCAAAATGGAGCCGCTTCTGGAGCAATAACCAGCAATGAACTATTTTCCCCTGTTAAGGGTTGCTTTCAGAGGAAAGATTTTAAAATATTTGCCTAATTTATGGATGTAAATGTTGATTAGGTTGTGATTTCCCGATATTTGCTTTTGAATTATGCTGTTTTTCCTCTCTATAACACACCTATCTCGTTTTATTTTTTGTGTACGATGTTCCAATGGAATATATTACAATTCTGGCCTACGATAAAGAAATGATGCGAGTAAAAGTTAGTTTAAGTTTAATGCTAATTCCTTTGTGAACTAAGCTATCTATAACGGACTTCATCTCCATATTTGGAAGTCCTTGATGTTTCCAAGACACGATTCTGAAGAGGAAGTAAGTGGACTGAGACGGCCATTGAGTTTCTAGAACAGACAGACGGTCAGATATGTTAATAAGGCAGGCAGAATCACAAAAACAAAAGAATGTTATGTGAAGTCTGAGCAAAGAGGAGGAGGTTAGGGGATTTGGGGCGCGGGATGTTTACGACACTGCCTTGCTAGAATACCCTGGAGACATTTCACGGCGCTATTTCGACACAAACACCGCCGTACTCCGGAAAGAAGCAAACCAGGATATGAGCTTCGTTCGGAATTCGACTCTTGGACCACGAATTTCCATACCCACAATGTTTATATTTTTATGGAAACGTGTTCTTGGATAAAATCCGCAAATAGAAGGAAAATTTACCAAAGGATGCACGAGAAAAAATTGCACTATATTAGCCGTTTCCTTGGTAGCCGTGTTTGGGCAAACATATGCAAAAATTGTCTATAAAGTTATACTAAAATGTACGTTATATTATATTCCTTCGTACAGATTAGAAATTCAGTGAAAGTATTTTCTGGTATTGTAGAAACCATGAGAAAAGTTCAATTGTTAAATTTCAAACAATAAGCAAATGAGTATAGCCTTTCTCTGCCCACATTTAGCATCTGTTCTGAAAATTATTCATAACATGTTAATTTTATATCTACTTCATGTTAAATATAAATCCCAAAATAATTTTGATACATATCTACACTGCTACAGTAAACTATTAGCAAGCTAGATTTTTTTAAAAACACGTTGGTTTTATCTTTAAAATTCTTTCATGTTTCACAAGAAGGACCAGAACATGCTTATGACTTAAAGAGGTCTAGTTTGAAGCATGAACTCAATTCATAGCAAAAATTTATACCACAAAACAAATGATTAACACCATTTAATTATGGAAAATAACAATACGAAAAAAATAAATTATATAGGGAAAGGTAATGTAAAATTTTCAAGTAATGAAAATGAAGATTAGAGTTTTTGTATAATCACAACAGCAAGTCAGTATAAAATATATAACCTAAAGGTAAAACGCTGTGTACGATACATTATAATTAGAAATAGCAAGGAAACTTATATTGTGATTCAGAAGGAAAATATGACATTTAAAAGGTGAAATAGAAATGAAAACTATAGCGAAAATGTGAAATACAAAAAGGTAAGTTAACCGTTTGGGAAAAAAAGAATCATTACGATTAGTCAAAACTTCGTAATCTAGTCACAAAGGATAAGTATAGAAATAGTATCAGAAGCAAGAAGATGCTGGAGTAGTGGTTCCCGTCTTCTCTTATGAGCTAATGAGCAAGCTTCCTTTTGAACAATACTCAAAAACTAATTTGACACACAAACTGTACGAAAGAAGTGACACATTTAAACTAACAAAAGAGTAACCCTCGGTGCGACAGCCCATATAGGGCCAGGACCTGCCAACTCGACTGCCGGCCTCACGCCCACATACGCAAGGTAGAGGTGGGTTATCATCCAACCGATACGGGGAGGAGATGTAGTCAGCATCTCGGCACACCCAGCCGGAATGTTGGTTTTCGTAACCAGGGCCGTTTACCTATCGTAGGAAGCTCCTCAATTTCCTCACCATCCTGAGTGGGCACCCGGGACTTAAAATCCTCACCCAAGGGGTGGGATCGATCCCGGGTCGCTTTCCGTGGCAGGGAGACAAGGCATGATGCCTTAGCCCACAACGCCACGGCGCAGAACGGTAAATTTAAACTAGGGGAATCCGAAATACATTTGGCTCAAAACTTTCGGAATTGTGATACTGACTGCCAACCCAACTGCAGAGCCTGGGAATTCTCTATGTTTCGGTTATTAACAGCACAAATAACATACGGTGGCTGGCCCCGTAGCTAGCTCAGTCGGTAGAGTACTTGCCTGTCGTGCTAAGGGTCCCGGGTTCGATTCCCAGCGGTAGGGGTGGGGAGTTTTCTCCGACCAAGAGAATTTCTCATTTTCCCCATAGTCTGGGAGTGTGAATGACAGAGCGAATGTGTGCGTGATCTAATGATTAAAAACCAAGGAATACGAGTTAACACCTTCGATATGTTCCAAAGGAGAATGGCCGTCGATATGACCAATGAAAAAAAAAAAAAAAAAAAAAAAGCAAACATACGGTCTACATCGACAATCTTACGCACCTGATTATATATTTTCAAATAGATTAATACACGTTGTATATCTGAAGTATAGCTCATACGTTTACAAATATAACTGCTACGGTATTACAGCCCGAGTGTGAAAATAATTGTACATGTTTTCGACTTCATGAAGCAAGATGCAGAAGTGAAGGAATGAATGAAGATTTGTTGCAGTGAATGTTCGTTATAATTTGTCATTGAATTAAGTTACACACACTCTCCAGCATCCAGTCGACTGGTTACCTGATTAAATAACTGAGTCCTTCATGGATGTTATTACGATTTTCAAATGTTCTGTTACGCCAATTATACGTAGCATTCGAATAATCCAACAGCAACAACGGATCAGAAATTCCTCCATCAACGTGTCATCCGGCTTCAATATAGAAATTCTTTATCTATGTTAGAAGGGAAAAAATATTTAATTGTTGTTATAAATACAAAAAGGTATGTCAAAAATTTGAGAAAACATTTGCTGCGGATAGAGGATAAAATATTACATGAATATAGGTCCATAGAAATTGTTTAATTCCTTTTTAGAGCACTTTTTGTACAGTTGAATTCTATGCAACAACACTCAGTGACAGAATCGTGGGAAAACATGAAATCACAGCACATGTTCAAAATGGCATCCGTTAGCTCCAGTGCATCCATCAATCCTCCATCGCATTGACACCCTTATGCCCTGAGTTAGGCCTGGAGTATTCCGTACTGTCTGGCAGCATTCCACAATACGAGCATGAAGAGTCCCTACATCTGGAACTGGAGTTGCATAAACAAGAGATTTCAAATCTTCCCATAAATAAACATTTACTGGGTTTAAGTCAGGCAAACGTGGAGGCCACGGAATTTCTCCACCTCTTCCTATACACCTACCAGGAAACCTATATTCAGGAATCGACTAACGGAAAGCCTGAAATGAGGAATGAACTGAGTACTGGTGCCTAATAAGCGGAATACGTACTGCACTGCAGCACAATGACAACACCTCCGCTAAATTTATCCAGATAAAAGCGAATGTATACTACTGTACAATTAAATCATTATTCTGCTGTGAGGTTATGTCCACAGGAGCGCTACATATTGCATACTCACCGTGTAGAAAAGGGACTCCACCACGGAAATAAACTACTTCCAGAATAATGCTTATATAACATTTCTTAACTTCTGTAAGCAAGAAATGTTTTCCCAAAGTTTTGATATACCTTTTTGTTACATCCTGTATATTTAAATATCTCACACTCTAAACACTCTCACCTGAGAACATTTAAAAAGTAAATGTTTGCTTTAGGCTAAAACATGTTTGTACTTCAACAAGTCATATCTGTCCTGTTTCTTCACCACAAGGAGAGAGCTTCAGGAGTTGGAGAGTTTCTGAATTAAATATTCAATTGGTGCAATGACATTTAGATAATCGTCAACATATCAATTCAAATTAAATGATCGTTTTGATGTTATAAGACAGATAAAATCAAATATTCATATTAATCACAGGAAATATCCCGTTAAAATGAGTAAAATAGGTAAGCATATGAGAGGTAAATAAAACAAGTTTGATTCCTCACTAGGGTTTAAGAAAGCTAACCGTGAATCGCTGGGTAGGCCAGCTAGTAACAATATAGCATTATAAGACGAAGTTAAATTAAGATGGCTAGTTTTAAAGTAAACATCTGAGGTCTCATATTTACTAATAAGTTTCTCCAAAACTTAATATCTAAATTTATTAGCTTACCTACCATTAAAAGGTTAATGATATTAGTACAATTAAAAAGGTATCCTATGTAGTAATTTTTAAAACAGTAGGTATAGATTATATAGCGGAACTAGACACCTCACGCAATCTTGGGTCATGGCTGAGTGGTTAGACCACTTGTCTCTCACTATGGCGGTCCGGGTTCGAACCCAGGCGACACAGAGTGAGATTTGTGATGGACAACACGGCGCTGGGGCGAGATTCCCCGGTTTCCCCCGCCATCTCATTTCACTGGTGCTCCATCTTTATCTCATGTAATATCAGTGTCACCGCCTGCGGTGCCGCATGTAGTACGAGGGCTGTTCAATAAAGAATGATCACAATTTTTTTGACAACGTACCTTTACTCATCCTCATAATTTTGATGGTCCTTCTCAAAATATTCTCCCCTGAATGCAATGCACTTGTCCCAGTGTTTCTGCCAGTCTTCAAAGACATGCTGGAAACCATTTTTTGAGAGATCCTTCAAAATCGCCCCCGCAGCCTTGACCAATGTTTCTGATGATGGATAATGCCTCCCACGAAGGCGTTTCTTCAAGTTAGGGAATAGAAAAAAGTCACATGGAGCTAAATCCGGACTATAGGGAGGGTGAGGGATGCACTTCACGTTGAGTTTTGCAAGTTATTCAGCAACAACATTGGCAATATGCGGCCACGCATTATCGTGGTGCAGCATCCAGCCTGCTTCACGGAAATGTGGTCTTTTGCGTCTGATATGGGCTTGCAATGTTTTCAGGACATCTCTGTAGTGTTGTCCACTTACTGATGTGTGTGCAGGTACAACATGCTGATAAACCATTACATGAATATCAAAGAATGAGATGACCATAGCTTTCCCAGCAGAAGCAACCACTTTTGCTTTTTGGGGGTTGGTGATGAAGGAGATTTCCACACTGAGCTTTGCTGTTTCTTCTCAGGATCAAAATGATGTAGCCAAGTTTCATAAGCAGTGGTTACGTTTGAAAGAAACTCCGGATCCTCCTCTAACATCAACTTTAACTGCATGTAGACCTGCATGCGAATGTCCTTTTGTTCGGGAATCAACAATCTTGGAAACCATCGCGCACAAACACGTCTCATGTGTAATGTTTCTGTCACTAACCTGTGGGTGGCACCCAAAGAAATGTTCAGTATTTCAAAAGTGATATTAAGGTAATTCGTCGATCCTCTTTCATAATGGTAGCAGCAGTGTTGATGTTTTCTTCCGTAAGAGCAGTAACTGGAGCACCGGGTCCACCTTTCTTTGAAATTGATTGTCTCCTCTCTTTAAACATTTTATAAAACCTTCCAGCTGTGCTGTAGGGAAGAACAGACTCTCCACAGACCTCCTGTAACATTGCATAGGCCTCAACTGAAGATTTGTTGAGACGAAAGCAGAATTCCAAAGCCGCATATTGTTCTTCGCGTGTTACCTGCATTGCAGCGGTAGGCGATACTGAACATGTGTGCACTTGCCTGGTTGACACAGGCGGGAACCAGAAGTACCAACAATGAAACTACTACGGCGTGTTTGTTTCACATTAAGCTAACAGAATATAATATATTTGAATTTTAGTGTGAAAAATCATGACCGTAAAAAATTATGATTATTCTTTATTGAACAGCCTCGTAGAAGCGGGCGTTAAACACTACACATTTCATTTAATTTTCACGCAACCTTAGTTCTGTTGTGGCTGGATGAACGACCTGCAGTGTCTTTAGCAAGCATCTGCCCGGCATGGGGATATGCCACGAAACCTAGAAGCACATCTGAAGGATGAGAAGAAAGAGAAATAAAAGGTAAATTTTGAATATGGAGTCACAGTAGGTGAGAATGAAACCAACATTCACCTACCAATCAGGGAAAATCAGGAAAAATATAAAGCCAAGGAGGTGGTCACTAGGAATCGAAGGAGGAAAGCCAAGTTCATATGTAGCCGCGGACCATCTTGCTCGGTACAGTAAGAAATTAGTATCTCAACTAATTTTTAAACATGCATGACATTTGATCTACATATTAATCATTAAAGTATTATTTTATTTATTAAAATTTCAAATAAGTCGAGCCTAAATCGTATTTTCACAGATTGGTATCCTGAATAAGATACACAACACAATGCAGTAGGGAAATAACAGGAAATAAACCAAAAACTAAGAAAACCAAAATTAAATAGATAATACAAGTAATGTTTTACTGTATAAATGCAAAACCATAGTTTATTGTTCCATTATAAAGTATGGCTCACATTACAATTAGATAAAAGAGGAGAGAAAACATCTGAAATGTTACACTTACATGATTTTCTCTACTCACTATTGTATAAACTATCTAGTTGATGTTAATCTGGATAAGCATGTGTAGAAATAAAATAATATTTCCTTTTTTTCTCCCTTGCATCGCCGATACTGGTGTTAGCGGACAGGATACCACTAGCTGGAAAGTCAGGGCGAGGGAAGCCGAAGCACTGAGCCTGGTAGAAGAACCAGGGTTGAGGGGTGGCAGCCAACGCCTGGGATGAGAGCGAGCGAAGTGATTTATAGCATGAGGGTGAAATGAATGATCGGAAAGATGGATTATGGAGGAATTGGTGGAATGATGGCAGGGGAAACCGGAGGACCTGGAAGAAAACCGCCCTAGCGCCGTGTTGTCCATCATAAATCTCATTTTGCGGTCGTCTAGGATCGAACCCGGGCCGCCTTAGTGTGAGTCGAGCAGTCTAACCATTAGGCCACGGCGCGGCCTACAAGAAAATAATAAATACATTATATTTGACAAAAGATTACATGCTTTACGAGCTGCATATTCTTTGTGTAGTAAGATTTTCTCAATTTCTATTAATTTCAGCCGTTATGTAAGAGTATTTCAAAATAGAGCACTCTAGAGGTTATTTAAAGAAAATTCAAGATATGCATTTCATTTTTCGCGAAAATATTTTAAAATATGGTACTTTAATTAGGGTCACCTTTGAGAAAGCTGAAATTTTTGAAATATGTTCCATATAAACTAAAGTTTGGGATTATTTTGTTTTTGTTGCAAATCTTCATATCACATCTTTGGATGATTGGTGAACTTGTTAATTACTTTTTCATTTTGAGTTATACCATTCACAGGTAAACAGACATACTGAAGGACAGGCACCATATATAGATTTTTTAAATGTTTCTCTTTTGGATTTAGGGAGTCTCAAAGCATGAATTTCTGATGAAATCTGGGTATGGAAATTTTGAGTGGAATACAATACTACTTAATATTTTGTAAGCTTGTACGATAATAGAGTAAAAGTAATATTCATGAAATATGAAATACGTAATTTCGGGGTCTATGAAAGGGAATACCAATACTAAGTATCTATTTTTCTGTTACTTTCCTTGGTTGACCCAAAGCTTGGTTCTTGACAACGCCTGGAAATGTTCGACATGTGCTACCGCAATATTTGTTGCAGGCGCCACGACGGTAATGCATTACAGCTTACATGCACTTTAATGTTAGGTACAGTTATGAAGTTTCTAACCACGTCACTTTGAAATATATTATCCGTACATGTGAAAAGTGCTGGTGAGGTGTAAAAGCCACCCAGGGAATCAAAAGTGACAGCAGAGAATCGATCTGGTAATTTGACGAATGAACCTGCCGGTCAACAAAAAGCAACTAAAACTCGTCGATACATCAGATTTAGAGCTAACATGGAATGTTGGTTCTACCTCGATTTCCTTTCCTTTCGTTCCTTCTTATCTGGCTGTGCTTCTAAATGTTGTGGCGTACCGGATATATGGTACAGATGCTTGCTTCCCTGTGGACGCAAGAAGGCACTTAGTCAATTCGTGGTTCATTTCTCTTTTCTGGTTTGCGGGCCTGCAACATTTAGGAACTTCCACACGTCTCTGTAGCCTATAGCCTCCTGTAGTACTTCACTTCATCCCTTCATCTGCAGTAAACAGATGAAAATGTCACTGCTGTTGAGTAATAATGACAAAGAAACTTTTTTTCGTTTATTTTATTATGTTTCGGGAGGAGATTTAAACTCAGAAGCATATTTTAATTAAGTGAAGAGAGTTGAACAATGACATATTGTATATCAGGTTTATTAAGTTTTGCTGTTAACATTTTCCCAAACAGGCACCAATCTTGCATATCTGTATTAATTTGAATATTTTAATTAGAGTAGCTTTGTTCGCAGTCGTACCACATCTACTAACCTTGGACATCTGTATTAAGACTTCTTTTCTAAAGTAATGGTCAATATTTCAGCTATACTTTACGCATTCTAATGAATATCTATTTCATCTACCAACATTTGGTTACACACACCATGGGCAAAAGTATTCGTACCGAGGAAAATTATATGCGTATTTGTTTATTGTTGCATTAATATGGTACATAGACAAAATTAGCTGAGCTAGAATTATACACCGTTCATCATTGTAAAACATGAACAAAACTAGTTCTTATACAAGTGCAATTGTACAAAATAAAGCTATATCTTCTCTTTGAATAGGAATATTTGGTCGGACCTATTCATACACAGCTTATCAATTTACAAAAAACGTAGGACCCCTTTTAATCTACGAGACATGGACTGCACTAAACTCTTTGTGATTTCTGACCCAATAAGTCGCCATTCCATTTTTAGTAGCTGTTTCAGTTGAGTTTTGCTTGTTATATGATGTTTCTTGATCCTGGTCAATAATTAATCCCAAGATATTCGATGGGATTAGTATCAGGAGACTATGGAGGTGCTTTCAATGTGTAAGGAGTGTTGTATAGCAACCACAGAAGACCAACTTGTGCTGTATGTTTGGATCATTGTCTTGTTGAAAGTAATACTCCCAAGAAAGACCTAATTTTTCGGCGCTTTTCTTAATAGTTTCTTTTAGAATGTTCAAGTACATGTATTTGTCCATATTTCCTTCTATGAAAACTAATTCTCCTACACATGAGACAGTCATACAGCCCCACACCACCACACCACCTCCATGCTTTACAATTGTGATACGATTCTTCACATCAAACTGTGCAATATTAGGCATTTTCCAAACCACAATACGCCTATCATGACGAAAAACATCGAATTTACTTTTGTCCGTAAATAACACATTATTCTAAAAATCATTATCCTTCTCCACAAACTCTTTTGCAAACTGCAACTTCTTATTTCTATTAATTTTATAATGAAGGATTTATTTCTTGATACTTTAGCTCGGTATCGATCTTGATGAAGGAACCGCCTTACTGTACGTGAAGAAATTGGATTGTGAAAATATTCTGCTAGATGTGTTGCAATTTCTGATGAAGACAGTTTTCGTGAACGTCCGATCCTTTCATTGTT
Organism: Mantis religiosa; assembly: GCA_030765055.1. NCBI lineage: Eukaryota > Metazoa > Arthropoda > Insecta > Mantodea > Mantidae > Mantis > Mantis religiosa. Next base: position 105,108,092 of record CM060952.1, read on the forward strand.
TATCATCACAATTTTACATTTGTGCTTATTTACTATGCTTCGTGCAGTAGATTGGCTTCTCCCAACTGAATTTGCAATCTCGGGTTATGATTTTCCTTGATCATGAAGTCTGAGAATAATTGTTCTCTCCCCAGTAGATGTTTCCTTCTGTTTTCGTCCCATTGTACCAAAAGCGTATCTCTCAGTGCTATAAGTCTGTCTCTCTGGGAGTCTACTAATCAACTGAATCAGCCAAACAAGGAACATTCCGTTTACTCGTGCATCAACACGGGTAGAAACTACTCTATGAACACTTCTGTCAAGGCATTAATCCATGTAAACAAACACATTCTCGTCCTATACTTTTGTTACACACAATAGCGGAACATCTGTGTTATGACTGTATGGTAGGCATTCCAATACAATTATCTAGAAATTATCTGATACTCCATTAGCGTTATTTGTAAGAAATAATTGGAATTATATTCATAACATAGTGGTGTTGAATACTTTTGTCCATGTGTGTAGCTATTCGAACAAGTCATACATAACCTATTCGGTATATCATGGTAGACAATGGTTTCAGTAAAATAAATTATGCGTATCCTGGGGGCATGTAGGACAGTTAAACATTCTAAAGCAACTAAGTATGCACTAGCGTTGATATTGCATAACTTATGCACGAGTAATGAAAGAAGACTTAACCTTACTAAGTCCATTGCTTAAGATAGTGATAAGTCCAAACGTACCGAAGGGAATGTTTCAGAATAACAGCCACTAATATTTTTATCAGAATAAATTGTTTGTTTTAACAAGATATACAATTTTTTTCTGAGTACCATTGTTTATTAGAATTTCCCAGTTTTATAATTCTCATTGCGAATAAAGAAGGCTCAGAGGCTGTTTAGGAAAATTTAATATATATATATATATATATATATATATATATATATATATATATATATACACACATACTTTTTCAATTTGTTCCACTTATACTACGCCTTTAACTGCAATGGTCATATCGGCGACCGTTCTCCTTTGGAACATATCCAAGCTGATAATTAGTATTCGTTGTTTTATTTTAATCATTAGATCACGCACACATTTGTACTCTCATTCATACTTCCAGACTTTGGGGAAGAAATCCTCACCCCCACCGCCGGGAATCAAATCCGGTAGGCAGGTGCTCTACCGACTGAGCTACGCGGCCACCCCAATATATACTTTTGTCATGGCAGTATTTCAAATATATGTTTTATATTATTAGGGCCATTTTTTAAAGAAATTGAAAGATATAGAGCTTTGCTGGAAAGGAGAACTTCGCTAAAAATAAGTGCGTTACTTCCTAGAAAGACTAAATTGGCACAACCAAATTTTTTGACACTCACTCACTCACTCACTCACTCACTCACTCACTCACTCACTCACTCACTCACTCACTCACTCACTCACTCACTCACTCACTCACTCACTCACTCACTCACTCACTCACTCACTCACTCACTCACTCACTCACTCACTCACTCACTCACTCACTCACTCACTCACTCACTCACTCACTCACTCACTCACTCACTCACTCACTCACTCACTCACTCACTCACTCACTCACTCACTCACTCACTCACTCACACACTCACTCACTCACTCACTCACTCACTCACTCACTCACTCACTCACTCACTCACACACTCACTCACTCACTCACTCACTCACTCACTCACTCACTCATACACTATCCCGTGTTCCTGAAATATCTTCCTTTGATCCAGGTTTTCTTAAAACACGTATGTCTACCAAATCTCGGTGTTGAACTGTTGGATGAAATATTGTAGATACTCTCTTTGCCAAACATAAAAATTGTGTTAGTGCAAGCACGTCACATTTAAGAATCACTTGGTTAACTTTCTCTTAATTCAGTTATCCCTCTGCGTATTTCCTAACCTATTTTTATCATTATTATTTATTTTATTAGTTTTTACAGCTTTCTTCCGATAAATAGAGAGGTATTTCATTTAACGTACAAATTAAATATGTAACTTCAGCAGAATTTAGTATTTTGAGGTATTCATATCCCAATATCAGATTATGTGCACCTCTCTAAAATAAAATAATTTGTGTTTAAGACCATCAACATTTTGGTTTAGAACTTAGAGCGAAAAATTTCATTAAACCTTCGATGCACCCCAATAAAAATTTTATGACGACATATGATTATTGTTTTATCGTACATAAAACGAGTACATAGTTTGACTAAAATATTTGAACATGATGAACAAAATATGATTCTGAACTCTTCTTCATTTCTACTGACTCTTATAAAACTAAGAAGTCAAGTATTTACAAAACATTGTAGTAGAAAGAGTAAAATTCCCCTTGAACTGGAACTAGATTATTTCGGAGGGGACTTGGTATGGAGGTCCAAACTTGGTCTATTGCATCTATGCCACAGAGTGGGGCATCCCCGGGTAGCAAGTATGAAGCAAATGGGAGATAGAGGGTAGCCCTACCATTGAACCAAGACAGTGCAGAGGACAGGGTCTCTACATTTTACTTAGATGGAAACTTACCCCATCAGGCCAGGTCAACGGACATCCCACCCTATTGTGGTTCGGAAACAGTCCCACCACGAGACCTGAATTCGGAGACCAGCAACCGTCCTACCGGAGGAAAAAGTGGTTTACTCAGAGCACATTATCCTGCCATGCACCTCCGAGACACTCGCCGACAGTTCTACCCTGAAAGAGATCATGAGATAGGAGATGATGTGAAATTATAATGAAGATGAAATTGAGGGATAGGGCATTCGGGAGATATATTTAACCTATTCAGCATTAGCCTGGTGACCGGGGAAAGCAACGAAAAACCATGGGTCAGGTAGGTCGGCCACGGGAATCAAGCCCGAGCCTCCCGAATGTGGGAACCAGACAAGACCGCTTGAGCCATCCCGTTCGGTAATCTCCCCTTGAAGCTCAGAATTTATAAAGATTTCTCGTAGCAGTACTCATTTAGAAGAGAGTCTAGTACACCTTTAAATAGTGATTCTTATGAGTTCACGATGGTATAATAGTCAATGCCCTTCTTTAATGTTATCTTTCAATTACATTCTCCTAAGTGATATACACTGTGACGTGAGAGGCGCCCAACCGATGCGACAGTTGAGATGCAGACATGGAGGAGCGCTCTCCTTCTGATGTGTACTTCAGATGTGCTGTCAAAATCCTTTTTTTTCGGTAACTTCTCGTCCCGCATTTCAAGCACTCCTTGAAATTTCAGTGACTATATATCCGCGAGTGAACTGTGACTGGCACAGAATGAACTTTGCTTGGTATAGTAAAGTGCTGTGTTTGTAACGGCAATTTTAACGTTGAGAAGTTGCTACTGTAAGCGATTAGAGAAGTCCTGTGTTTGACGTCCCGGGAAGTGAAGTAGAAGAAAGAAATGCTGCTTCGCATGCGACTCATTTCGTTGGTACGTGCGAAGAAAGGCGAAGTGACAGTGATGATGAACAAAGTCCGAAGTGAATTAACGTGGTATTGCTTAACGAAATAATTTATTTGATTATATAGGAAGTTCCAGTAAAATGTGTAAAATTTGAACAAGAAATAGGGGCTAAACTGTTGAACGTTTTGATAGCAACAGGCGTAGCCAGCGTGAGGAAGATATTGGCTAAAACATGAGGAGAGGCAATTCATTTCACCTCTCGTCTACAAGGTGGCTGTGTTGTACCTACTTCTCACTGACACAATACTCTATGAATAAATAGCACATCCGATGATACCATTCACAGAGTCGAACACTAGGTTTAGCTACAGTTTACCACAGCTGACACATTTACACGTAACAGCTGACAGTCTGTGAAGGGCATGATTTCTAAACAGCTACCATCCATTATAGTGTTAATATCTATTGATCGGCAATTGCGGGGCTCTGGCTCGTAACAACTGAGGACTGAACTGGATTACGCTATGGAAGAATTCGGCACGTAAGTCTAATTTGATCTATTTACGCCAAGTGAGGATCCCCGGGAGCGGATGAGGCGAGAGGAGACGGAGGGCGGGCGACTCAAGGAGCGACGACAGCCCAGAGAGCAGTATTCCTATATTTTACCACTTGGAAACTCCCCAGAAGGCCAGTACAACTGGCATCCCTCCCTACTATGGTCCGGAAACGGCCCCACCAGACCGGGTTCGGAGACCGGAAACCATCCTATCGGAAGAGGAAATCTTTATATATATTTCAAAAGAACTTTAGAAAAATGTGTCTTTTGTGTGTGAACGCTGTGAACTGTATGACTAAAAAACGAATAGTTAAATACCAAAGATGCAACACGAAGATTTTCTGTAAAATCCCCCTCCCCAAACTATTTTTATATTTAAACATTTTTTTTTTATTTTCTCAAAATTTGCTGTTACGGTTTTAAGATTGCATATATTCAAGAGATTTACATAAAAATAAAAGTTTATGTTTGTAAAATAAGACCTGAAGCTTTCCTGGCGACGAATATGCTCACTTTCGTGAATATACTCACTACCAGAATAATCGAACATGACCGGAGCATTCGTTTAATGCAACCTGAGAAGTCTGGGCTGGCAGAGCATTGTTTTGATAACGACCATAGAGCCAATTTTTGGGAGACGACTATCTTGGCAAAATGCAACAGTTAGTGGGAGCGGAGAATTAAGGAGGCTTTGGCCATTTCCTCCGAGAGGAGCACGCTTAATCGTGATGCTGGATTTCAGTTCAGCTCCTCTTGGAAACCAGCCTTAAAATGGAAATCCGTTGATTGAAAAGCAAAGATCAATACAGCTTGATAATCAAGTTAAGTAGTTACGTTTCTTTGACACAATTTTCTATACTCACGCCATCTCCTGACCTGACATTTAATTTACTAAAAACAGTCTTTTGTTCAGTAATGCGAATTTTGATAGTGTTTTGTCTTTGTTTATATTTGTGTTATATCCAGTGTTTCATTTGTGGTTATGACATTTTATAAATATTCTGATGATGGGAACGATGTACACTCCCGAAACGTGTATGTTTGTGTTTTCCGTGTATATCCTGTAAAAAGCTTCATTCTGACGACATTTGCCTAATTTGTGTAGCTGGTAAATCATAAAATACTAAGTCTTGCTATAGCAAACGTAGATATCGATTATTCTAAATAACTAGGGATAGTGATATTTAGCATTTTGAAATAAGAAATTTAGTATTTTTACATTTAGCATTTTATAGCATTTATACATTTGCAATTTAGCATTTTATAGCATTTAAAAAGTTTAATTTCAGTTAATTTTTAAAATAATGAATATTAACATTATTTATATGAGATCTAAAACACATTTTGGAGTGTTATTAATGACAGTGAATTAAAGGTGCATAAAGTTTCACTTTATTTTACATTAATGTAGGTTAAAGCAATACACAGAAGTATAGAACAAGTTGATACAGACTAAGTCATACTGCATAACAGAAAAAAGATAAATGCATACTAATGTAAAACTAGTACAATAAAAAGAAAATGCACAAAATTAGCTTCGCACTTACTGACGTGACCTACGAATAGAAATAATAAAAGTTGCGAGTAAAACCGAACAGAACAATGAAAATCGGAACTTTGGCAACTGAGAACTTCAACTGGAATTAACATGTGTTTATCATTGCCTTAAATTAGAATTGCTATTGGTTTTCAGAGAAGAGGATTGAAACTTTCCGTTAACTGGGTTGTGAAGATAGATTTATGTCAGTCATTAGGCGTCGTAAGAGGGGTCTCTTTTGTAAAACAACTGAACTCGCTTCAGTATCAAACATACCTCATATGGGCAATGGTGGAACAATAAGCTAATTTAGCGGGATGGGTTGCTTTCCACATTCCAGAAGATAGTCACTTACTGTATAACTTTCTAAACATATACAGGTTCTACAGACTATTCAGTTAAAGTTTTTAGAAGAAAAAGCAGTGGGAAAAATATAATTACGTGGGAAAATCTTCGATTTCGCATTTATATAGCATTTGAGTCAATTTCGCACTTTATCGCGCTATATCGCATTTGAGAAAAATCATCACCCATAGAAATAACCCTTCTGTAGCTTAAGTGTTTCTGAGGTTATTGGTTTGAATGTTCAATTACTGCACTTTTAGTCGCGGTAAGAGACGATCCATTTTAATTGTGGGCAAGCAAAGACTAGTTTACTTATGGTTGTAAAGAAGTGAATAAAAAAAGTAATGTGAATCGAACAAATTATATGATATGCGTGGTGAGTGACAGAGGTAGTACGACTGCTGATCGTGTATCACTTGCCTAATCTCTGTTTCATATAACCTTGCCCCGCTGACATGTATCACTCCGCGTGCAACTACCTTCCCCTCATCCTAATTGGTTAATGCTTTCGCGCCATAGGCCATAGGCGGTGCCTTCCCGTTACATTTAAACCTGCAGTAAACGTCGTAATAATTGCCAGGAAGATGGATAAAATCATACAAATAAGAATATGAAGGCATGCAAAAATAATGAAGTTTATAATGAAACTGAGCAAGTTGAAACTAAATGAATGAGCAATGAAACTGAAACAAGTTTATAATGAAAGGCCTTCATTCTTTTGCACTGGGATTTTTTAAAACCAGCACACATACCTTGAAAAAAATGCTTGTCTTTCTGTCTTAAAAGTCATGTCACGCCATACTTGTGTGTCCTTCATTCACCCAAGTCTCGTCAAGGTAGTATATTTTGCGATTTGTATCCAGGTAGAGTCTGATTGTCCTTAAATAACGTCTTCGCCACACAGCAATATCGCCCCTGGAGTAGTAAGTTTTCCTGTTGTCTCAATTTTACGTCGCGATGTTCCTACGAATGTAACACTCACACCTGTAAGTTAAGAGCACAGCTGTTCGACTTTTCTCGCTGACAAAGACGGATTCTTCTCTGTAAGTGCATTAAACACATGCACCACAATTCTTATTTCACCGCTTTGTAAAGGTTTTCCCTTGCGATGCTTCAGCGAAAAACTGGTGGTAGACTCTGCCATTTTACATATAAGAAGTACACGCGCAATAAACGACCAGTAAAATAACTTAGCTCTCGCACTCGGCACAACACACCTTCGAATGGTGATATATGACTAATCCAGTTCAAAACAAGGTCAGTGATAAAAGTCATATAAACAAATGTCATCACTACAGCTAAATCACGTGGTATCGTGTCATGTGATTGAGAGCAAAGGAACCTCCTCTTTACTTCGTTTAATAATTAACATGCATTTCAAATAAATGAACTGTGTTGCGTAATATATTTAATTAAAACAGTTACGAAAATATAAACTTGACAATTCTCTTCCAACATATAAAGATATACCACCATGTTAAACAACAAACTAATTTTTACCGCACAACAGTCTATACTACAATAGCAGCCAATGAAAGGTGACAAGGTCACGTGACTTAAGAGATACGGGGCAAGCTTATGTGAAACAAGGATTAGGTATGTTAGTGACGAGCAGATGCTGGAAAACTGTCAGCAACGGTTAGGCGGGTTGCCGGCATATTGCACTGGTCAAGGTGTGTGACGTCATAGTCCACTGCAGCCTGCATTAGCTACCCTATACAAAATGTAATTCAATCGCTTATTTCAGAAAGGCTCCATGTCAACTTTTTTTTTAACATCTTGAGTTAGATGTATTTATGCGTTCCTTTGAAGTCAACTTATCGTTGAGTGCAGACAGGGCCTTCGTATTCAATCAAATAGCCACAAAATAGAGCTGATGAATTCTTGTTGATTTCAAAAGAGCCCTATATCCAGGACAGTTTAAGCAATGCAGTACTGCGAATAAGATGGCAGACATAAAGCAGCTTACATAGTGCAAGAAGAAGATGTTTTAGAGTTCTGGAATACTATTTTTCAGTGGTCGACTATTTTATGAGCACAGTATGCAGAAAATCACAAAGTACTTCTTATTTATTATTTTTCTAAAAGAAATGTGTTTACATGAGTTATTTGTGCCTTAGACATTGCCCTGACTAAGTTCTATTTGATTAAACAGATTTATTGAACATCCTGAAAGCTTTAAATTTGTTATTTCTCACTTATTTAAGAATGGTCCTATGTTCATTACAAATATTTGGTTTTTATCAGAAAACAGACACAACATGTGTGAACAGAAGCTGTCATAATGCTAGTTATTATCGACATCTCTATAATGGCAATCGAAATAAAAAATAAAACGGAAAAGCTCCTTCAAAAACAACAAAATCAGTTTTTGCTGTTGAAACAGCAACTTTTGGTCCTTGGATCAATTATTCATTTAATTATGTAATATGTTTAATAATTATACATAAATTTGAGAACAGTAACTGGCTATGTTTGTGAGAGTAAGATTGTATATATTTCATATAAAATTTGTAACATGAACCTTGGCAGAAATATGTGAGAAACACTGCACTCCCGGGTGACAGTCTAGAAAGGGCTGATGCTAGACAATAGAGTGAAATGCTAGCTATTTTGTTGTACCGTTACACAGGTCAATATTCTGCTAGTTTTTTTCATTGTGACGCCATGCTGTGTATATAAGAGGATAGAAACCCCCATTCAGCCCCTCATTACCTCATTGCAGTCAAGTGCATTGTAAGTATCCGTCTGGGGTGTCCGACTATGTGCCGCGTCCAGTAAAAGGTATTGTAAAATATCCGCCGAAAGTGCAGTTATTTGAAGGTACCCGGGTTCCACACAAGCGTAAGGAAAAATTAAAGCAGTTCCGAGATTATCGGATGTTTGTGTTGTCTCAACCTTAACACCCTGAGAAGCCCCCCTCCCCCCCAAAAAAGAGTCCATGCAGGATACAGCAGCTAGAGCCAAGGGTGAAGCAGGCAGCAGACGATGACGTGGAGACCGAGGAAGGAGTCCCGACGTCGAATCCAGGTACGTGCATCCGTGAGGCGAGAGAGAGTACTGCCGCACAGTTTTCTTAAAACTATGCCAGCCGGATATAGGGCCCTTCTGAAACAAATTATTTAGTTTTGTACAGGATATATAGATATATACTTTATATTTTGTCAATTTTTCCTTGGATTCGGATTCTATTATCCGGTTTAAAACATAATTTGCGTATAAACTGTCATTTTTGAGGGAAATTTATACAAATAGAATTATGTGTTGCACTAATATGACTTTTTCTACCTGTTCAAGAAAGATTATCTTACATATACTTTATGTTAATTGAGATTAATATTTTTGGAAATGTTTTTATAACATACTTCCATGTAGCTACAATACGAATAAGAGAATACAGTACCCGCCTCGGTAGCGTAGAGGGTAGCGTGTCTGCCTCACGTTCAAGAGGTCCCGAATTCGAATCTCGGTCAGGGTGAGTTATATGGATAAGGTTTCTTCCGGGGTTTTGTCGGGTAACTCTAAGTTCCATGGACTCGGACTCATTTGAGCATCATTTCACCCACTTCATTCATCGTCTAATATGACTTAACGTTGGAGGATGTAAATTAAAAAGAAGAGAATACAGTAAGATTAAGTGAAAGTAATATTTTAAGACTGGCCGCTATGTGATGAACTTTGAAATTCTGTTGTAATTACATGGCCGAGACAATACGTACAAAAGAAAGCAAATGATGACATCCCATTTCATAAAGGTATAAATAAGTAGTGGATAACTCGAACGAATATGAAGGAGCATCTGTAAAGTGGTTTCATAAAAATTTATTTGACATAAATTACGTGCATAATGGTATTAAAAGTTTTAGTATTTTAAGGTTTTGTCTATTTATTACGTATAGCAATTGTTCACGTACAATGAAAAAAATGCAGAGGCTATTTTCAGAAGATTTAAAATATACATTTAACTTTTCATGAACATATCTTAAAATATCGCATTTTAAACAAATTTATAGAGACAGTTTTGAGAAAAATACAATTTTCTGTGCATTTTTTTTCTGTAAACGATAGTTTTGGTTTGGATTTTTTTGGAAAAGTAAGAGGTTTTTGTAAGATACTAAACATGAATACCAGGTAAGGCAATATTCATTTATGTTGTTCAAGACACATGAGTACACATATGAACTTTTTATAAAACAGTTTTGATTTTACCATTTATAGGACCTCAAAAGGTATTTATAGCGTAATCTTGGTATCGAATTTTTGGAATGCAATACTTTCCCTAGTATGTATTTAAGTCAGAGGCAGAGAGTTTCGGACAGTGTGACGTTTTGAGCGAAGAGCAGAGCTGTCAACACTTGTGACGTCAGGTGAGAACTGTGTACTGCAGGTTGTCCAAATAAACGACGCTGTGAGTTGGACTGGAGGGTTCAGTTAGCTTATGATTATCCTCTCTAGATATGTGCAAATTGTACGAAGTCTTCGTCACTAGATTGGGTTGAGATTTCAAGATGTAAAAACACTTTCTATACTTTTCAGCTCTTTGCAATCCTATATGGACGTCAACAACGCTACGCGGTACCAAAGGAAACTGTTGACCGTTTATTTCAGATCAAATATATTCACAAGTATGACGACTGACTTCTATTAGTGTTTCCCACAAAGGCTGTATGCACTTGCTGCACGGATATTATGTAGGTTCAGTTCGACATACCGTGCGAACAATTCTTTTCTCTTATGAAGTTAGCTAATTTCCAAATCCCGGAACAGCATCTCGGATCACAGTCTAACATGCAGCCTTCGATTAAAATTTTTACAAACATTTCGTCCTAAAATGTACAACGTAGTTCGTGAAAAACAAAACAGAAAATATCGAAAAATGTTCAAGTGTGTGTTTTGTACAGGTCTGTTCTAAACCACAAAGAAAATTGTGTCATATTCTATTCTGTTTACTTATAACATGACTTCTCTTCATATAAACAGAACTGTCATATATTTCTCGCAGCATAGAGCAGAAATCTAATCTTTATAATCTGTAACCAATTTTGAATCTGTTTTCCGTATTTTCTACATCGCTCTGACGTCACACGTTTAGCTAGTCTTCAGTGGGAGCATATAGAGAGGCGTGAGCTGACGTCACAACAGCGATACGTGTCCTCCCAGATTTAAGTGGTAAGCCCATGGCACGACAGCCCAAAGAGGACCAAGGCCTGCCAACTTGACTGCCGGCCTCACGCCCACATACCAAATATAGAGGTGGGCGATCATCCAACCGATACAAGGAGATGTTGTTAGCATCTCAACACCCACAGCCAGAAAGTTGACTTTCTTGATCAGAGTCGTTTACCTATAGTAAGCTTCTCAATTTCCTCACGATGTTGAGTGGCCACCGGTACGATACCCGGGACTTAAAATCCGCACCTCTAGGGGTTGGATTGATCTTGGGCCGCATTCCGTGGCAGGGAACCAAAGCATGATGCCTTAGCCCACGACGCCACGGCGCAGGACGATTTAAGTGGAACTAAAATGTTAATTCTTCTGCAACGAAACTCAATGAAACTATCTCAATATGAAGCAGAAAGAAAACAAAATGTATGTTCACTCACATGAATTTCACTACTCACTCTCGTACAAACTTTTCTTACAAATGTCATTCTTCTACATACTTCACGCTAATCAAGATAAGATTTGCAGAAATTATTTTACTAGTTACTGTAGATACACTGAAAATAACAGAGTGCAATAGGTTTAAGTGATAAATGCTTAAAGAGCTCGTTGCTATAAGATGGATTTGAAATTCAATAAACGGATAGCAACTTTTCATTTGAGAAAAGGATAGGCATTAGAAAATTTAAACACACAAGGAATATCGCGGGTCAGATTTCACAAATATTATAATACACGTTTTAAGATTTCCTGAATCCCCCCAAAATATTTTGTAAAAAAAAAAAAAAAAAAAAAAAAAAATCTGGTGTTTGTGTATGTGTGTGAGAACGTAACATAGGAACGAGAAGTCGGTTATAAAACTAAACTTCACATTTAAGTTTAGGTTTTGGAGGAATGCGACACGAAGTTAAAAAAAGTCACGATCCAAAACTATCCTTTGCATTTTTCCTCGAAAACTGTTATTTTCTTAAAAAGGCCCTAGGTTTTGATTAAGTTACCATGGATATTTTTATGACAAACGAAATATATTTTTAAATTTCTAGGAATTGTCTTTGAAGTCCTTTTAATTTTGAACGACTTTTGTATCACTGATAGGATAGGAAGGGATTCGGCACGTGGAATAGGCCGATTTTTTTTCTACCTATGCCCAAGGGAGGAAATATGAGGTAAGAGGAGAGGAGGGCATCCGACCTCAAGGAGTCAAGACAGTGAAGAGGGCAGGGTACCTACCATTTACCAGATTGTAACTCCACGGCAGTCCGGTACAATCGGCATCCATCCTACCGCGGCCCCGAAACAGTCCACAGTCCGGCTTTCAGCCCGGAGGCAGTCGCTAGAACAAGGAATATTCCCGACAGGCTTGCACAACCTGCATCCCGCCGACCGCATTCCTGAAACGATCTACCAGGCCGGTCTAGAGACCATCATACCGGAGGACGAAGGTGTTTACCAGAAGCCTATCATTCTGCCATGCAGTGCCGAGAAACCCGTTGGCACTTCTACCCTGAAAGAGAACGTCAGATGAGAGATGATGTGAAATGATAATGTAGATGAAATGGAGTGACAGGAAATTCGGGGGGGATGTAATTATACCCAGCATTCACCTGACGTACAGAAAGCCCGAAAAAAGCCTTGGGTAAGATAGGCTGGTTACGGGAATTGAACCGGACCTCCTGAATGCGGGCGACATACGAAACTGAAAAATTATTTTCGATCATTTTACTAAACGAATTATGCACATCTAGTTAAACCCCAGAATTTATGTCAAATACACTTGCGGAGTTGACCATTTCCGAGATATTCGTTGTTATTGGTTAGCACTTTAAAATACTTTTACTTTTCTTAAATAAGAAGTCATTCCTTTTTTTCACATGTTCTTGGAAAGGGGACGACACTTTAAATCCATTACATAGTGACATGCTTTGAAAATGTTTAACATTTTGCTTAATGCGTTGTTTATATATATGCAGAAATAGAAAGATAAAATTTTGTAAGTATAGCAAGGGAAAAAGTAATGTAAGTGGACACATCAGATTTTTCAAGTCACATCTAATTTTAATGAACTGGAACTTCTGGAACGGTTCCATAGAAGCACTTTTCTCACGTTTCATGCACCTTAATGAACAGACGGATGGATACCTGGGTGATTTTCGGGGAGGTTCGGCGGCACCCGGTACTGCTCGGTTCAGCTCGACGTCTCGACGGCCCCTAGTATTAGCAGTCGTTGCGATACCGTGTTCGGATCAGGTCTGTTCGTGTCCGGTGTAGCAACGATAATAACGGTGTGCTCGTTCGCTCGCTCGCGTCTCATACATGACAACAGATCTGTCGAGTTCGACTCCGGTGAACTCTGGTTAGTGTTGTACCCGCAAGGGTAGAGTTTTCTGGTGTCACGTGTTGCTACAAGCGTACCAAGGTGGCCTTCCCGTGGTTTGGATATGGAACTCTTGGTGAGTGCGTACAAAGTGATTTTTATTTAAAACTACCAGAATACGGGCCTCCACTTCTACTGTCTTAGTTTTGCATCGCTTCTGTGAAAATTGTGTCTTAACATCAATAATAATGCTTCATTCCTGGAATATTAAACTTAAACACTTCTTATGCATTTTAATATACAATAAACACCAGGAAAATAATTTATTTCAACATAAGGAAGTACAGAAAAAAGTTGACAATTTGATTTATAAGAGTTTTTTAGTTTTTTACTTAGAAGCACTTAATTCTCTTATTCAAAGCATCCTAAAACTTTAATCTACAAAAATTTAATTCAGCACTGAAGTGAACATGGTCGTAAGTGTACGCACATCCTTTAAATTTAGGTGTATTCATTTTGGGTAAAAATAATGCACCATCATTAAAAACATGTTGCGGATATTTTGAGAAACAGTTTTTGAAAGTGTAAAATCTTAACAGGTTCTCCTTATAAATTGTCTTTAGTTTTATTGTACTATTTCAACCATTTTGAAAGGTCTCAAAAGCATTTTCTTTGAACTCTCCTTATATATCACTGTTCTATAGGTGCGAAAATTCGCCGCCGTCTAAAAAAATAAAACAATTTTATCGAAATCCTTATGTATAAAAATTCAACTCAATTATACTATGGTTGGTCTAAAAATTGCAACATTTTAAGAGAGTTTATCTAAAACTTCTCTTAATGTTGTAGTTATGTTCACCAAATTTGAAGTGTGTTGACAATGTTTCTTAATAGCTTTATACATAGGTAACATTTTAACTCCGAAGTGATTTTTCATAAATTAAAGTTTCTAGGAAGGTTTGCATGAAAATTCATGCAAAAAACATGAAAATTCATGTTTAAAATGTAGATAAAACTCTTTTTAAAACCCTTACAATAAAATTTTGCAGTGTTGGTATAACTTTTGATGCGTAAAACCACTTTTAATTTTGTATAAATTTTCAAATACAATTAAATAAATTATCTTCCAATTGTGAATCACAATACTTTCAGTTAAGTACGTCTGTAACACAACTTCATTTCATTAACTTGTATGTATTTATTTGCATTCATAGCTATGCTGTTCTCTGTTATGACCAGAAAGGACAAACTCGTAACATTATCCATAATGAATTTTGAAAAATCTTACTGTTAAACTATTGAGTATAGTTGAATTGGTTCATTCTGAAGTAATATTAATCTTCACGATCTGATGCACCTGCAAAGTTAATTTAAATTATTCAGATATTATTATATGACTATTTCGCATGAAATTCAATCCTGAAAAATTCAAGTTGCTTAAAATTAGAATGAATAATATTTTGTAAATTAAACTTCATGTTCATTGGAAACCTGACAGTTTCTTGAGCAGTTTTCTGAGTATACAATTTCAAACAGTTTTAAAGCTCTACAAAAGTGATGATTGACAGTAGAAAAATTCTAGTACAAACATTACATTAGTCTTTTTATCATTGACATAAGTGCTTCAGATTAGCGATATAAGTAAATTGTTCACTATACTCATAAAATTAAACCATTTTCACAATTTTAGTTTGATGTCGCAAAAAGAGGAGCATTGCTTGTAAGTCTATGACGACTGCCTCTGTGGCTTAGTGGCTAGGATGTCAAATTTTATATCCAGAGGTACCGGTTTGATTCCCAACTGGATGTTATTTTTCGGTAGAATCGTCCCCTACTCTCCAAGGAGCCTAGAAGTATGAATGAATGGAGATTATCTTTGAAGCAACCAGCACAAATATAGTCAGAAGTCCCATCGGAAACGAGCAACCAAAATAATAGTCATTTTCTATGATTTTGAAAAATCATTCACAACTGGAGTTGTCCGCGCATGTACGAAAGATAACAAAGCAGTTTATCCTATTAAAATTTTGTAGATTCAGATTTTTGCTTTCTCTATAAGAGAAAGAGAATATAAGGGGCAGAAGAATTATTCCGTTTCATTCTAAAATTAAATATTGAGTTTCACAGGATATTCAGGGTTTTCGATCCCCTGAAAGAAAAAAAGAAAAAAAAAAAAACCAAACAAACGAAGTGCAGAAAAAGCTCAACTCAAAATACTAGACCTGGTGTGTAAGTTCACGTTTCAAGATGCAACACTAGGTTTTAAAGACATTTATCCCACCACAAACTACCCTTTATTTGGCATTTTCATGTTTTTCTTTTGTTTTTTATAATGTAGTTTTGAAGTATTAAGCCATTATTCTCTTTCTGGAGATCCATGTAGGTGCAGTTTGTGTAAAGAGAATGGACTAGGTTTTTTTTTCTTCTGTTGAAACAAAAAATGCAGGTTAAAATTATTTTTATAATAGAATTACCTATATTTATTTAACTTTTTAAAAGCGAGAGAAATATTTAAATTTTTATTTTGAATCTCTATTTTAAGAAAAGAAATAAAATTAAAGAAAGTGTACATTCATATACAATGTAAGTGGACGTAGAACATATTTAATGAAATTTGGTAATGAATGGGAACATTTTCAATAGCTCGATTTTTTTTTTAAATTTTTCGTCCTCCAATTAGTTCATATCGGACGATGAATGAAAGAGGTAAAATGATGCTCAAATAAGCCTATGGTCCATAGAGCTTAGAGTTACCCGACAGTCGTCTAGCAGGATAGAGAAACCCCCCAACAAACTTTATCCAGATAGCTTACCCTGACCAAGATTCGAACTCGGGACCTCTTGAAGTGAGGCAGATACCCTGCTGAGGCGCAATTTTTGTGTTTTTCATTTTATTATACGTACAACTTGTACTTTCATGCTACAGAATTTGACTTTTTGTACTAACAATTTTGAATTTACAAATAGTAATTTAAATGGTATTTTACTATTTAGGTAAACCATTGCATTGAACTATAAACTTAATTTTTAAAATTCGTTTCTCAGCGTTTTTCACAATAAAATGCTCTTTTCGCCACAGTTTATGTTATTACCTTGAAACTTTCAGAATAGTTTTAGGAATTACAGATTTAATATTAAAATAGTTAGAATATTAAGTAGTTCAGTTGTAATTAAGTATCTTCCATAACTCGTATAACATTGAGATGATTTAATAATACGCATATACAATTTACATTATACTAAACTAATTAAAGTTAAGAAATGCCTACAGAGTAATCTAATTAAGTTTGTATACTAAGCATAAATTAATAACTCGGGGGCTATATGGTAAACCGTAGATCCCAAGAAGTATTTCGTGTTACTAATAATTTATTAATTATGAATAAATTTAATATCTAAACAACGTTTTGATATAGCTCGTTAAATTTGTGTACCCTATGGTAGGTATTTTATGTTCTGATTATATGATAAAAATCTGATGTGTGCATTCACACTGGCACAAAATATTCTTAAAAATGCTTGTTCTTTATTTAATTCAAGTTGATTGAGATCATCATTGTTCGCCTCAGTAGAGTAGATGGTAGCTTGTCTGCCTCACGTTCAAGAGGTCCCGATTTCGAATCTCGGCCAGGGTGAGTTATTTGGATAAGGCTTTTTTCTAGAGTCTTTCCTTATCCTGAAAGACGAATTTCGGGTAACTCTAAGTTCCATGGACCCTGGGTTCATTTGAGCACTACTTCACCATTCATCGTCCTATATGACTTAACGTTGAAGGACGTAAATTAAAGAAAAGAGTGAAACTTTGTAGAAATTCGTTTCTTTGCATTTGCAAAGCAATAGAGTACAGTAGGTTTAAGCGATAGTCTACTTAAGAGCTGGTGATGGCTTTGACATTTCAATCTCTTTGCATGATCAGTAGGAAAAAAGAATAATTTACCATTTGAGAAAATTATAAGTATTGGAGCATTCAAACAAATAACAAGGAATGTCTGAGATGTGTTTTATTCCACATATATATTAATACATTACTTTTTGTGTAATAAGATTTTGTCTATATCTTATGGTTTATCACTTACGTAAACGTCATTCAGAGTGAAGAGAACTGCTAAGGGTATTTACAGAAAGTGCATTTCATTTTACATGAAAATATCTTAGATCATGTAGCTTGGGGTGAGGAAATTTTGTTGAAAATCTTCGTCCTTGTTTAACTCTGAAATTAAAATTGTACATATTATATACATTTTAACACAATGCACTAATATGTGTTTTAAATAATTTATAATTCATAAATACCAAACATTTATAGAAAGCATTTTTTGTACTTGACTCATTAAGGATTGTGTATTATCGGTTAGAAAATGATAACTTCTAATGTACATACAGTGCGTAGAGAAAGTATTGTATTCCATCTACAATTCAATAACAAGATTTTACCAGAAATAATCTGTTGTGTCTCCTTAATTATAGCAGTTGAGTATAATTGTTGAGAATGTGTGTGTATGTGTGTGTGTATGTGTGTGTGTGTGTGTGTGTGTGTGTGTGTGTGTGTGTGTGTGTGTGTGTGTGTATTTGTGTGTGTGCAGTATTATGAAAAGTTGATTGATATCAAACTGGATATTTAAGTTCAGCAACTTTCAAATAAGCAACAAAGTATTTTAAGAAAATATCCTCCCTAAATTAGTTTTACATTCAAAGTTTTCAGAAAATTTTGTATTCCTAAAACAGAGCTCCATTTTGATAAATACATGTTTAAAGGTGTTTCGAAGATTAATGAAATATATATTTGAATCATCTGGAGGTAGCCTGTGAAGTCGTCTTCATTATGAACGACTTTTGCATAGCTGATAGACTGTAAGAAATGGACAAACCCTTACTTAACGAATAAAACTGGATCTCGTTAAAGCAGATAATTTAAGTAACTCTTTTTTTGAGGAGTAAGCTACTTCCGAGGTATTTCTTGTTATTGAATTGAATTTTAAAGGTACTTTGCTCAACTGAGAAATTGTTCTTTCCCCCCTGGTCAAGTAAAAAGAACTCATTTATAAGCAATTGCATAGGACCATGCTGTTTAATCACGTGACTCGGTCTTTCTTCAGTGTCATAACGAAATATGAATCGAAATACCTTAATAAACGGGAAATAGGTATACGGATACATTTTTGTATCAATAGCTTGCAGAAGAGTGAGAGAGAATGTTATTTGAGAGGAACACAT
Source organism: Mantis religiosa (assembly GCA_030765055.1). Lineage (NCBI taxonomy): Eukaryota > Metazoa > Arthropoda > Insecta > Mantodea > Mantidae > Mantis > Mantis religiosa. The sequence goes on from CM060952.1 coordinate 105,126,647, forward strand.
CGAAATTTTTAATGACATTTATCCATTCAAATTATTTTGAAGTAATACATATTCTTATGAAATTATAGATGTTATTGCGTTCATATAAAAGGCTGCTGTTTCAAACATTTGCTGCCATCTGTGGTAATTCAATTGTTGAAATGACATTAATGCAGCTACCACTACTTCTGATGTGAAATTAGTGCCTCCAGTTTGCAATCCAGAAGCAAAACCTTTAGCAAGTATCAAATTAGATAATAATCACACAAAGTAAATAATAACGATAATAATAATGATAATAATAATAATGATAATAATAATGATAATGATAATAATGATAATGATAATGATAATGATAATAATGATAATAATGATAATAATGATAATAATGATAATAATGATAATAATGATAATAATGATAATAATGATAATAATGATAATAATGATAATAATGATAATAATGATAATAATGATAATAATGATAATAATGATAATAATGATAATAATGATAATAATAATAATAATAATAATAATAATAATTAATAATAATTAATAATAATTAATAATAATTAATAATAATTAATAATAATTAATAATAATTAATAATAATTAATAATAATAATAATAATAATAATAATAATAATAATAATAATAATAATAATAATAATAATAATAATAATAATAATAATAATAATAATAATAATAATAATAATAATAATAATAATAATAATAATAATAATAATAATAATAATAATAATAATAATAATAATAATAATAATAATAATAATAATAATAATAATAATAATAATAATAATAATAATAATAATAATAATAATAATAATAATAATAATAATAATAATAATAATAATAATAATAATAATAATAATAATAATAATAATAATAATAATAATAATAATAATAATAATAATAATAATAATAATAATAATAATAATAATAATAATAATAATAATAATAATAATAATAATAATAATAATAATAATAATAATAATAATAATAATAATAATAATAATAATAATAATAATAATAATAATTAATAATAATACCGAGTAGGATGCTTCGGGCGGTTTCGCTTGTGTCCCGCATTCGGGAGGGCCGGGTTCGATGCCCGTGGCCAACCTACCTGACATATGGGGTTTTTCGTGGGCTTTCCTGGGGCGTCAGGCGAATGAGAGTATGTTTCCTGTGCCTCCATTTCATATCAATTATCATTTCATATCATCTCTCATCTGGTGGTCTCTTTAGAGTAGAAGTGTCGGCGAGAGTCTTGGCGAGGCATGGAAGGATGATATGCTCCTGGTAAAACTTCCTTTTACGGTAGGACTGTCTCCAGTCTCTGAGCCCGGTCTGGTGGGTCCGTTTTCGGACCACAGTCGGGTGAGTTGTGGAGTGTGTTGGCCTGCCGGGAAGTTTCCATCTGGTAAAATGTAGGGACCCTGCCCTCTGCATTGTCGTGGTCCCTCTCTCTCCTCACGCCTTACCCTTCCTCCCAGAGGTACCCCCCTTGGGGCATAGGTACAATGGAGCATCAGATGGACATCCGTACCGAGCTCCGTTCGCATCGTAGCCCTTTCGAATTCAGTTGCTCATAAAATACCCATAAGTAATAAAAACAATCTGTTTTGCATTCCTATGACTTTCCTTATTCACTCTTATACAAACTGTTCATTCATGAGCTTATTATACTATATCCACAATTTGCCAACGCGAATAAGACTTCATTATACCTTTACATACACATTCCACATTCTCTTACGTTCCAATGTAGTTATAAGCAGATTATAGGAAACCAAAGCGACGGTAAAAAAATGTTAAAGGTGGATCGTTTATTGAGGCTTTGAAATTCCCTTTCTTTGCATGACCGCGACATTAAAAATAATACATTAAATGTAAAAGTATTTAAAAATCCAAATTGATAATAAAAATATCTGAAATGCTTACATCCACAACAAATTTCAAAATTGAGTGCTTTATTTATTATTATTTATTATTATTATTATTATTATTATTATTATTATTATTATTATTATTATTATTATTATTATTATTATTATTATTATTATTATTATTATTATTATTATTATTATTATTATTATTATTATTATTATTATTATTATTATTATTATTATTATTATTATTATTATTATTATTATTATTATTATTATTATTATTATTATTATTATTATTATTATTATTATTATTATTATTATTATTATTATTATTATTATTATTATTATTATTATTATTATTATTATTATTATTATTATTATTATTATTATTATTATTATTATTATTATTATTATTATTATTATTATTATTATTATTATTATTATTATTATTATTATTATTATTATTATTATTATTATTATTATTATTATTATTATTATTATTATTATTATTATTATTATTATTATTATTATTATTATTATTATTATTATTATTATTATTATTATTATTATTATTATTATTATTATTATTATTATTATTATTTTGCATAGTATTTGATCTTTTATCTATCTCTTAGGGTTTACTACGACACACGACTAACTTTATCTGAAAATGCTTTTCTATTCAGAGAGTTAAAAGTACGTATTTCCATTGAAATATCGTATGGAATTTTTGGGTAGAATGAACTACTTCCTCTTATTATATAAAGTAGTAGAAAAGGTGGAAATAATACTTAGAAAGCTTGTTGGTTCATTTTTGTTCGTATGCTGATTAATAATTATTTTTCTTCTGGATGACATACAACAGTAGCCACTAAATATTAGATCGTCTAGGTCTGTCTTACATAGCGGCAGGCTCACCTCTATTACGTTGTTAAAAGAGGCAAAACGATGAAAAAACGTTACTGAATATTATTAAAAGCATACTAATACAAAAGAAAAGAAGAATTGCAGCGATTCAAAAGTTCTCCTGTGGTATTCCTCTCCTTTTTTCCTTTGGTATTTTCAAAATTATTCAAATCCACTTATTGTTAGCACAGTAAACACTTGATGTTATGCTGAAAATGGGCTTTTATCTATGGAGGAAAAGAAAAATTGAGTAATAGAGTTACTGAACCTCATTAACGCCTGAGGCTTTATGACTTCACAAACTTATTTCCGTTGTCAATTTATATAATATATTGGGCAGAATTATCAGGTGCTATATTAAAATCTGATTTATTACATTGACATAACTTATTCTGCGTTCTGAAATTTTATGTTTACATAGCATCTAAAAAGTCCTCTTAAGCAGGTTTATTTTTACTTTCTTTACCAAAGCCAGAGTCAATTTTTAGCAAATATTTTCACATAAAGGATGGTTTAGGGTGAGGATTTTCATGATACTCTTTGTCTCATATTTTTGAAAGGTACTGAACTTTAATACGAAATTTCTCATTTTTGAGTTATGCTGTTCTCTCTACCATACACACATAAATGTATGTTTTATTTATTTTTGTACTCAAGGGGCCTCAAAACAGGTATTTATGTTGAAATATCAATGTTTAATTTTTGATTGGAATGCACTACCTTCTCTACTTATTAGCTAAGGAATAGAGAGCATAAAATTGCTCTAACAAAGACATATAGAATATCTGTTTAGATACAAACCAATGTAAAAGCATAAAAGAAATGAATTAAATAATCACAGAGTAAGTATTTATGTATATTAAATGTGAGACTTTAGCTGCTAGAATATTTTATTGAGGAAACTATTTTCTGGAGTCACTCTGTCCGTGTATCACATACTTGTGGGATAGGTTCACACCTAAGTGTATGGAGGTCATTCTAGAGACCTATAGTTATTTCTGGCCATCTTAGAGAACAATGACTGCATATAAATACACAAGTTAATACTCCGATGATTGCGGAATGGAAAATGCTAACGCTGATATTCATCGTAAGAAATGGGTAAACATCTCGAATTAAAATTTCAACTTGAGTTGTTGACCCGACCGGAATGCAATGCTGCAGCGTAAGCAGCAACGTTCACGCTACATTACCGCAACGGCTGAACGATATACTCTTGCCTGCGGTACAAACCATTGAGGTTTTGGGATGCTTTCAGTTTTAACATATTGTAACCTTTAACGTATAACTTTCTTGTGAAATATTAAACCATGATCTGTAAATCATTATGTTCCCTGTTTGCTTCTGCTAGTTCTTCTTTAGTTTACTGAGCATTAAAATATATTCTAAAAAGTATATCTAGCTTTCAAAATTCTGCCAAATAATCTACTTTATTGTCAATTTTTAGCTCAATTTGAGATAGATCTAAACGAGTATCATGTGAGAGCACTATGAAAAACGATTTACCACCTACTGTGGAATAGCTAGCAACTATTGGAGCAAAGAAAATTTTTGTGTTACAGGTTTGACTACTTGTAGCCCATCATAATCAAAATATAAATACAAATATGTAACATTTTTGTCTGGAACAACATATAAAACAGTTATTGCACTTAAATTTCACTGGGCCGCAACTATATTTTATAATTTTCCCCATATTTAATTGTGTAAATATTTCAATGTCTTTGTAATTATTTACTGTTGTACCGAGTGTAAATGATTAATTATAATGGTCAAATTTTGGTGTACGGGACGTCCTTGAACGTGCAGGGATATTTGTTAGATGTAAGTTGCCTGTTTCATTTAAAGGCCTCTCCAATATTGGAATCATGGTTTGGATGGATGGTGCACTTTGGGGCAATGTTGAGAGCCGACAAGGCTCTCTCTCTCTCAATAGATGAGAAACATTTCTGTATTTGTATACAAGGCCGCTATTGTTTATTATTATTTGACACTATTACGTCACACTATAATCCATTTTATCTGCAAACATATGGTGGGGAGAAACAGATAGACATACTGTAACAAACGCTTTTAGGCTAATGATTGGCGGGATAATTTATGGGTATTTTATTTTTGATATCACAATAACCGGTCGACTCTTAATAAGCACAGTAAAGTATGCATTTTCTAATCATTGCTCACTGTGAATTAATTTCGGGGACAGAAAAGACTACAAATGTTCAGATTCGTTTTTCTGTATCCTGCACATACATCATCGTTGCAAATGTTCTAGGCCCATGAAGTCTGCAAGGAATACTTACAACACAGAGATATAGAAAAATAGAAGACAATGCGGGTATACATTATCAACATATTCCTGTTAAATAGTATGCATCCTAACTTGTATTATAATGATGCATTTGTATAGTAACTTATTTCTGTTTATCGTGCAGAGTCACTTCTGTTATTTAACACTATACCCCATACGTTATCTTGGATACCTTAAAAGCAGAGAATACTTGTTTGCAGTTTAAAAGCAGTCAACCTCCATTATGGAGCAAGCCTGTCAATCTGCCAAAATGAAACACAACCAAAAAATCTTTAAGTGATCGTGTATTGTTCACGATGCATAAGAAAGAAACCGTGAAGCATAACTGTTATTAAATTACTGGATAATATGAATTTTGTAAATCATATATGTAATAAGTTACTGACAAATTCTTTACTTGATTTATTTTCAAGAGTTTAGCGCTACTACAGCGAAACTTATCTGCATCCATGTACTCAAACACGAGGCGGGTAGAGTGCGCTCTTTTTTATTGCTTACAGCAGGATCATTCTTATCTGAGACAGATTATACGTTTGTAGGTATGTGAAAGAAAGCTGAACATACCATTATAAGTATTTTAAACTAATTAATGTGGCGTTTACTCTTATTGTGGAGTCTAGAATTCCCGTTCAATTTTGGCAGGGTCTAGGGTGTAAATAATTTCTGCACTTGGATTTAGAAACCAAACTTAAACACATGGTATTAGCCTATTTTATTATTAGACTGAGTATATCCTTAACTGGCTGGAATAGAATTCATTGTTACTGCACTTCCATCCGGCAGGAATCGATTAATACGTAATTTTTAGACAATGCGAATATCTTCTTCACGTGGAGTAAATAATGTGACAGGAAGTGATTTGACGTTACGTCTTTGGAAACGTTAGTACGACCGTATCTCGTAACATACTTTTTACACTCTGTGGTTTATTTCAATCTGTTAATACATTGTTTCATTCACGTTGAGTTGAACTTTGTGTCTCTCTGTATTGTTATTTAGTCATATGACAATTTGGAATGCCATAGAATATTAATAATAATGGCGGTGCAGAGATAAAAAATTGAACTAGTTGGTAACAGGATAGTGCAATCAGAATCTATCGGTTTTTATAGTGTAAAACACAATATATTTAGGTTACTGAATGGAAATACTGCATGATTTCTCTGTAGTGCTGCTAAACAAAATGAACATGACATTTATTAGTAACGAAACACTCTCCTTTTTCATGTTACGTGTGTAATATTTAGGTAAATTGTTGGCAATATAACATTAAAATACCGATTTATTTACATTGCAGTGCTTAAAATAATGGAAAACTTATTAATACCTTATTTTACATTCACGTGAAAATATATAGGCTCACCCTGAGAGCAGCTCTTGTAGTTGCAAAAGACTCTGAAGGACTTTACAGTTTGCAGGGATTAGAAACTGAAGAGGTAAGAACGTTGGTCTTATAATACCACTTGGCTTGGTGAAATAATACCCCACAATGTTGCCGTATCTATGGATACTTTCTTATATTCACTTCCATGTCAAAAGTTTATTTCTCTTGTAGTTCACACATCCTTAACAAAATACTTCACTAGGAGTTTACGTTTATATTTATCTCACAAGCTATGAATCTAACACATTTTTGCCAGGTTACGTACATATTCAAGATGAAAAATTTAAATTAAATTAAATTAAAATTAAATTCAGGTTTTCTTAAGTATTTTCAATAGCAGAGATTTTCAGAGATTTTCAATAGCAAACTTACAAGATCACAGGATAGAATGCAACTATCTATACCGGAGCCATCCTTAGTTTATATGATAATGTAAACAAAGCGGGAAATGTATTGCTCCGCAAGCGACTGTAATTGGAGGGAATAGTCACGCCATCTTATCAACCACGTATTGAGCATGAGCTGTCAACGAACCTGAAAAGTTTTGCTTTTACGTTTTCGATGTTTCAGTAGCTTATATGTGTACTGTGAATATATTTTTCTTTTTGTACGCAAAAAAAAAGTGAATGAATACTTACAATAGTTACTCAAATACTTGATATCATCGCCCACCTCGGTAGCGTAGATGGTAGCGAGTCTGCCTCACGTTCAAGAGGTCCCGAGTTTGAATCTCGGTCAGGGTGAGTTATCTGGATAAGGTTTTTTCCAGGGTTTTCCCTTATCCTGAAAGACGAATGTCGGGTAACTCTAAGTTCTATGGACCCTGGGTTCATTTGAGCATCATTTCACCCGTTTCATTCATCGTCCGATATGACTAAACGTTGGAGGACGTAAATTTAAAAAAAGAACTTGATGTCATCACATAACCTCACCTCATTTATAATTAAAAATTAAGGCATGGGTCTTTCTGCAGAATAGCAGTGCTAAATAACTGCGTGTAGCCACTTTAGCAATGACTTGAAAGTTCCACTGCCATGCAACTGAAAAGACAAATTACGTACCTAATTGGAATCTGACAACGGACGAATTCCTTAAACGATTTCCACTTCCGAACTTTTTTTTGATAATTCCTTCACCACAACAATATATCTTTATGCTCAAAAATTATATGTTTTGTCTCTATTCACTTATTCAAAACCTGTGTAGCGAAGAATGGTGTAGGAACTAGTTTTTCAAAGCTCGGCTAAATGTAATCATTGTTTACTTATTGAAGCACTCTTGTAACTGTGTTGGCTCATTTCTTTCAAAGAAGCTATGTACCGTGGAAACGTAGAGTAAGTCTGAAAAATTCAATGCCATAGCCGGGATTTGAACCACGGATCTTCTGGTTTCCGTCCAGCCCCTCTAACCATTGAGCTACTATGGCCAACGTGCCGATATGACATTAAATTCTCCAACTGACTCGTATTTTTCCCGGTAAACCACTAGGAGTTCTCATAAACACATGAGACAACTACCTTAATGGCGACTTACTATCCTGTAAGTACTTTAAGGCCCGGGCATTATAGTTAACCACTCTTAGGTCAGTTAATGGCCGTGTGTATGCTAAATTGTGGAAGCGTACAGTCAGACTGAAAATTCAATGCCATAGCCGGGATTTGAGCCACGGATCTTCTGGTTGCCGTCCAGCCGCTCTAACCATTGAGCTACCATGGCCAACGTGCCGATATGACATTAAATTCTCCAACTGACTCGTATTTTTCCCGGTAAACCACTAGGAGTTCTCATAAACACATGAGACAACTACCTAAATGGTGACTTACAACATGTAAGTACTTTAAGGCCCGGGCATTATAGTTAACCACTATTAGGTCAGTTAATGGCCGTGTGTATGCTAAATTGTGGAAGCGTACAGTCAGACTGAAAATTCAATGCCATAGCCGGGATTTGAGCCACGGATCTTCTGGTTGCCGTCCAGCCGCTCTAACCATTGAGCTACCATGGCCAACGTGCCGATATGACATTAAATTCTCCAACTGACTCGTATTTTTCCCGGTAAACCACTAGGAGTTCTCATAAACACATGAGACAACTACCTAAATGGTGACTTACAACATGTAAGTACTTTAAGGCCCGGGCTTTATAGTTAACCACTATTAGGTCAATTAATGGAAATTAATTGTTCTTTCACACTGGCCGTGTGTAGGCTAAATTGTGGAAACGTACAGTCAGACTGAAAAATTCAATGCCATAACCGGGAGTTTAACCACGGATCTTCTCGTTGCTGTCCAGCCGCACTACCATTGTGCTACTATGGCCAACGTGCCGATATGACATTAAATTCTCCAACTGACTCGTGTTTTTCCCGGTAAACCTCTTAGGAGTTCTCATAAACACATAAGACAACTATCTTAATTGCGACTTACAACATGTAAGTGCTTTAAGGCCCGGGCTTTATAGTTAACCACTTTATGGCCAATTAAACCAGAAGATCCGTGGTCCAAATCCAGGCAATGGCATTTAATTGTTCAGTCTGACTGTACGTTTCCACAATTTAGCCTACACACGGCCAGTGTGAAAGAACAGTTAATTTCCAAGCTATGAACCTTACGCAAATAACACTTAACAAATTCATCACATTCACTTTCCACAATTGGCTTCATTCTTTTTCTGTGTTTTCCTGGAGTGGAAAGCCCACTCGTTTTTACAACCGCACTTCAAGCAGCATTGAGACTTGCCGATGAAACACCGGTTAATTCTGCTAACAAATTAACAGCATCCTCAACTGCTAAGGTTTGATATTTTTTACACAACTCGAAAAATACGTTAAATAAAATTTGCTTTACACCAATTTTTAAAGGTTCTCTTTGTGATGTTTTACATATTGTACGGAAGCCGCCATGTTTTAAACTGATTCTCTTCCCACTTCCTTTTAAGTTGCGCAGGCGCAGCGTGCACTCTGATTAATATATACAAATTATGCTTACGTTTACCAAATAAAATACTAATTAATTACTGTTTGACTGTTGCATTTGTAATAATGTGATGTTTATACATTTTGTATTAGATTAAGAACCCTTAATATATATGTGAACTAGGGGAAGGTCGTGCAGTATCGGCAGGGTTAAGTCTTTTACTTTACTCAGTAGCTGTGATGGTAAATCGGAATCTTACTATATTATTCTCTTACCTCAAGACATGTTCTGTAGATAGTATAATGTAATGATATTTATTTTTTATTTATAGTACTTCATTACAGCGGTGGTTTCGTTCGCGGCTCCCGTTCTAAGGGTCCCGAGTTCGATTCCCGGCTCTGGGGTTGGCGATTTTAAGTTGGCCCTATCCACGCCTTCACCTCTGTCTAGCACACGTGAAGTATCCCCTATGCCCAACGTGGTTCGGAGTCCACGGTAAAAACTGTAGGTCCTCTCACCTCACCGCCATCTTCACTATCACCCTATCATCGGAGGTAATGGACACCGCCCTCTGGGTGCCTCCACCTGAGAAATGGGTCCGGTCATCACTTGGTGGGGTGAGGTTACCCCGAAGGCCAAGGTTGCCATGTGGGGAGTGTTAGTAACTAACTAACTAGTACTTCATTACATAGAAAGTAAAAAAGCTAAAATCATAAGGCTTGTAGAAAGTGTCTTGCAGTATCAGCCACTGCCTTTTAAGTTACAATATAGATTGTCAGTGACACATTGCACTGCCACATACAGAACAATAGTAGAATACAAAAACATGGGAAATTACTGTCACTATTTCTGCTCAGTTCACAAATGTTAGCTCACTGCTTTACAGAGATCGCAAATATAGCACTTCTATAGGCCTTAGAATATCTTCCGTGCGCTAAGAGCAACACTATTATGTGTTTCAAATGGGAAGGAGTTTGTCCTTGAGCGCTAATAGGTGAGCAACCAGTGGGAGTCCTGCGGTGTTCACGTATTGCGTTCCCACTAAGTGGTGTGTAAGGAGCGCCAGCCTAATCAGTATGAAATACTATTCGCGCTAAGACAAAAATTCAGATTTCGCCAAAACTGATCCATGCGGAAGGTAGAGAGTAATGTATCTAACATAACCATGAACACACCATATTTTTAGCTCAAATAGTTTTTTTAATACAAACAAATAAGCCACTATTACCTGTATTATAACAATAAATCGCGACGTAAGCACTGTATGAATATCATTATTGGTTGGCATGTATGCGGGTACGTATATTTGTAATTACGCAGAACTGAAACGTAAATGTTTGACATGACGTGATAAAAGAATTACTTTAAATAAGCTAATTCGAGCAAGAGGAAACAATAAATTTCCTGCTGCCCTGGCAGAACGTGTCTGGTCACATTATATCTTTGTTTATGAATGGTTCGTAATCTCTATTTACACTAGAGAGTTCAAAGTGGTTGGTGCGTATGTATGTACATATACTTTTCATTACTCAAAACTGAAATTTAAACTACTGCATGACGTGATAAAAGCATTACTGTGAATAAATCAAGGTGTTAAATTCGAGAAAGAGCAAACACTTCATTTCCTGTTAGCCTGTGGAATGCTGTATGCTTATGTTTACGAATGAATGAATGCTGGATAAGAAGTGTTTATTTACTCTGGAGAGTTCAGATCAATATCATTCAGTTGTTCTTTACACAACAGTAGAGTAAGAGTTAAATAGTGCAATGGCTTCTGGCGGTGAATTTAGTGGCGAGTCAAAAAGGCAATTATTACGAAGTCATGCTCGAAGTATTGTTTTTAAGGTGTACACGTTCTTCAAACATTGGGCAATGAGGAATATAGAAATCAGCTCGATTTCAAAAATACTCAGCGGCTTACTGCTGAAGCGTGTGGTGTAGGTAAAACAAGTGTGTCCCGCATTTGTATTAGAAAAGCAGGTAATTCATAAACTATAATTATAGTTATAGTATTTAAAAATATACATAATTTGCGAAAATGCTTTTTCCAATTTTGATTTTAGCAACTGCATCACTGTAAAAGTTTGTAAAATATAATTCGCTTACCCTTACATCTAGCACCAAGCAGACCTGCATGTTGTATGGGTGTGCGATAGAGAGGGAAATATAAAAGGAGTGGGGTAACAAGGTGGCAACGCTGAGTGTGATATGGCATCTGATTTGCTGGACTCCATAACCCTTCCCATTTGAAACATAATAATCACTACCAAGCACTCAGAGCAGACAAAGAACTGAAGAGAGGAAGAAGATATCCGACTATAGCGCATGTGGATGCACACGCTTGCTACTGCTTACTGGAAACTTATGCCTCATGGAGGCGAGAAGGGAAATAACGGTAGTGGCCGGTACTGCATGCCGGCCGATACAGCACGACTCTCCCCTATATTTTTCATCCGCAGTGAGTTACAGGCTAAACAGCCAATGATGTCGCATACGCACACGTGCCTCTATTTACTTGCCATATAAACTTAGGACGACTCCCACATAGGAGGGCTAAGCTTGTCATTATCTTAAACTTACCATTTCTCATTCTGTTACTAAAACTAAAGGGGCGCAAGGCCAGTGTTTATATTTGGCTAACGGGAAGTTTGCAAGTAAATACAGGAAGGTTATCATGCCAAACTTTTAATACTTACAAATATAATAAAACTTTTCGTTCTTAAAGTTAAAAATTGTGAAATCTTATACCGTTATCTTGCTTTGTACCTCCCTGTAGGAAAAATAAAACTTGAGAAACCTCTCATATGGAGTCCTTTTTTGTCTGCACTTAGCTCAAAAGTTACACTCGTAAAAGCCTTCATAATAACCCTGCGCATGCGCACTGTGATGTTCATAGGAAAATCCGAGAGCCAGAAATTGTCACTTACTGTGTTCATCATCGAATTATCATTCTATTACTACGAGGGCTGTTCAATAAAGAATGATCATAATTTTTTTACGGCCATAATTTTTCGCACTAAAATTCAATCTTATTATATTCTGCTAGCTTAATGTGAAACAAACAAGTCATAGTAGTTTCATTGTTGGTACTCCAGGTTCCCGCCTGTGAGAACCAGGCAAGTTCAGACATGTTCAGTATCGCCTACCGCTGCAATGGAGGTAACATGCAGTTAAAGTTGATGTTAGAGGAAGATCCGGAGTTTCTTTCAAACGTAATCAATGATGATGAAACTTGGCTACATCATTTTGATCCTGAGAGCAAACAGCAAAGCTCAGTGTGGAAATCTCCTTCATCACCAACGCCCAAAAAGGCAAACGTGGTTGCTTCTGCTGGGAAAGTTATAGTCATCTCATTCTTTGATACTCATGGAATGGTTTATCAGCATGTTGTACCTGCACATAGATCAATAACTGGAAAATACTACAGGGATGTCCTGAAAACATTGCAAATCCATATCAGGCGCAAAAGACCACATTTCCGTGAAGCAGGTTGGATGTGCAGCCGCATATTGCCAATGTTGTTGCTGAATATCTTGCAAAAATCAACGTGTAGTACATCCCTCACCCTCCCTATAGTCCGGACTATAGCCCCACACCCTCTACACACACCACTATACCGGACTATAGCCCCACACCACTACACCCTCCCTATAGCCCCATGTGACTTTTTTCTATTTCCTAACTTGAAGAAAAGCCGTCGTGGGAGGCATTATCCATAATCAAAAGCAGTGGTGAAGGCTGAGGATGCGATTTTGAAGGATCTCTCAAAAATGGTTTCCAGCATGTCTTTGAAGACTGGCAGAAACGCTGGGACAAGTGCATTGCATTCAGGGGAGATTATTTTGAGAAGGACCATCAAAATTATGAGGATGAGTAAAGGTACGTTGTCAAAAATTATTGTGACCATTCTTTATTGAACAGCCCTCATATAATAGTATTTAAAGCCCACCCCCTACTGCATAACATCACCTCAGGCGATGAGAATTGATGATATATGAACATGAAATGATAATTGGGTAACGAAATTGGTAAGAGAACTTTCAGGCCTGCAGCTCTTGGGTATTTGAACCGTGGACCACCCCTTCAGAGTCCGCGCCTTAACGATCTCAGCTATTCATTAAATATTACCATATCGCCACAACATATATAGCAATGTTTTCGGCAAAAGTAAGATTAGGAAGTATTTGGGGCATTACATTTGCCTTACACATTTTTATTGCATATTTTACTCGAAGATATATTCAGCTACTTGACTTCTCCTTAACGTAGCAATCTCTATACAGGTCGACGTTCACAACCACAGGAAGGTACAACTATCCTCAGTAAATTTCGACACCTTGATTATAACATTCTAAAGAACATCGTTGCTATCTTGTGGCATAGAATGGAGCCAGAACTACCAATGGTTGTTCAGGCTCATCGCATTCCGTTGAATTTATTTGACAGCCGCACCTAAATGTAAATAAATAAAGCATATGAAAGCGCCGTTTTCGCTTCTTTTTTTGCGCCATGAAACAGAGAACCGTTTTTACCTTCGCCCGTTTGTTTATAAATTATGTATCCGTTATATGGGATTCTCGCGCCTACTTGAAATATGCACAGCTGTATAACCCTCCCCGGGTTTTATAGCCACCCTCTCGCCATAGAGTCGAGAGAGCAGGCCCTCCAGTAATAAAATTTTTTTGCTATTCCACGATTCTCTGCTTTTTGGAACAGGAATTGTTAATTAACTGAGCAAGTCTGCTTCTTTTGTTTAAAAACACCTGTTAACTGAAAGGGTTAGTAGTAATACACACCCTTAGGTGGTAGAGGGACATCGTCAAACTTCAAAACAAATTAAAAAGAAATCTATTTCCATGCAGTTCTACAACACGAAACAAAATGTGAAATGTTTTTCCCCCACATTTTTCCAGTTACTTATTTAACGTGATTTCAGTTGAGAGATCATATAGTTAGAAGTTCTCGCCCGTATATTTGATATAGTCAGTGTATATAATTTTTTTCTTGCACTATGTGCATTACGAAAGATGTGGCTCCATGGTAACGCGCGAACCTCGCATTTCAGAGGTCTTGGGTTGTATTCCCGCCAACTGACCACTGTGATCATGGGGCTTACGTGGTTTTCTCCGGATTGGTGAATAAGTGCCCGGGTATTCTTGAACCACAAATTTGCTGTCATTAATTTACTGTACTCATAATTTCTTTAATTATTATCTGTTTTAGGGTTGAAGGACCGGGAGATGGCGTGTTGCGGTTGGTCGGTGGAAGAGCGATTTGTGAATGTTTCTCCATTGTGAATGAATTCTGCAGTTTTCCATACGTTGTAAATTCTAAGACAATAAAAACTTTTCTGGATAAAAATGTATATCTGTTTAAAATATGCAATTTATACCCAATAATTTACCAGTTAGGATATAATTTTGTTTATTGTTTCAATTTACAAATGTTTATAGCTTTTGATGCGATTAGTCAATCATTTTGGCGTTAGGAAGTGTATATGCATTACATATATGCCTGCTTCTTAAGGGTACAAATAACTGAAATTGTTAGTATATGTTTATGATCATATATATTATTCAAATTTATGTTGTAAGTCATACATCAAAACATTAGTGCGTATAACATTTTTGATTGTAATAACTCGATTTGTTTTCAGGTTATGCTTAATTTATTATTTTGACTCGTTCATAGCATTAAAATTAAAAAATCATTAATATGAATATGTCATTTGAATCTAAGGAATATCTAAGAAAGAATTTATATTCAATAGTTTAGCTATTGAGAAAAAATTATAACCTTATGAGAAATAGTATTTTCCACTAATTTTACTGTGTGAAGTGTTCTAATTTACATAGTTCCAATGATAACCGATAATGAAAAACTACTCAAAGCAATTTTATTGTTATAGTGTTGTGTGTTACAAATTTTGAAGAAAATTCAATCATAATTTAATGGCGTGGAAAATTTTGAATGCCCTAGAATGGGGTGAGGGAGTAACAGAGAGAGCGAGAGAGAAAGAGGGAGAAAGAGAGAGAAAGAGAGAGAGAATTAAAAAGTATGAAAGGGTTAGCATAGCCTCGGGCGCAGGCGCATTTAGAATTAGGATTACTACGGAGGGGATTCGGCACCAAAAACTGCGGTTTCTTGTACCTAAGCCGCAAATGGGGCATCCTCAGGAGGAAGGATGAGGCGAGAGGAGACAGAGGGTGGGCCGATCCAAGGAATCACTACAGCTCAGGGTCCCTCTTATTTACCAGTTGGAAACTTCCCCGTTAGGCCAGCAAAACCAGCATGCCACCCACCATGGTCCGAAATGGCCTACCAGGCTGGTCCTGAGGAAGTGTTTACCACAGTCGGGACACCCTCCAACACTTCTACCCTGAAAGAGACCACCAGATGAGAGGTGATTTGAAATGATAATGGAGATGAAATTCGGGGGATGTAATTAAATTACCTATCATTGGTCTGGCGAACCGGAGAAAGCCTCGAAAAAACCCATGGGTCAGGTAGGTTGGCCACAGGAATCGAACCAGGACCTACCAAATGCAGGCAACGGACGAAACCGCCTGAGCCATCCCGTTCGGTGGATACATTTAAATACTGTATACAATTGCCTCTAATCTTTTGTAATTACACTAAATGCTGTTATGAAAGTAGATTGTTCATTTTTAGTGATATTCAAACAAAATGATATATTCCAAGGATTTCAGCTAATTATTCACCTCTATGTAGCTTAAAAACTTGACTATCGCTTCAGTTCACTGTACCCTCCTTGTTTGAATAAAATATGAAAAAAAGCACATCTGCAAACGCTGATCTTAGTTGATGAGAAGTCCGTAGAAGAATATTCATTGGTAAGTACAGTTTAAGAGTAAGTATAAAAGTCATGCAAGTGAGATTCATAAAATGTTTCATTATTTTCTGGACATGTGTATTATATTTTTTCCCAGTAATGAGTTTAATTACTCAGCAACCTTTTTGCGTTTTATTCGATTCATGACAGATATTATTCGTTTGTAAAACTCTCGATTATATAGGGCACTGTGGAGAGAAAATAACAGCAACGAAAGTGTGACATAAAAACGTATACCTTCGGGCAAGAAGAATCGAATACGCGACTAACGAGCACTGGGTTCTGATCGTTTGTAGTATTGAGGATTTTTGAACCAACTCGGCTTTTATGATGATTAACAGTCGGCCAAGGAGTCTGATGAGAGGTTAACTGTTTCTATTGTGCATCCTCGTCTCTTTAATTAAAATTTATGAAAGCGCCCTGCTACGCGGGGTGGGCGTGCGGGGGTGTGGGTTGTGTATTGTAGTCCGGGCTGGGAGCGATTTTGCTTCAAATACTGCCTGCAGCATTGTTCTGGCTATCATAAAGTGCAGAACATTTGCTTGTCACGCATCCATCAATACTACCTCTGCCTTCTTTGGTTTTTTATTTCCTTTTTTCGTTTATCTTTCACCTATGTTAATGCAGTCCCCATCGCGTTATTAAATTATTTGTAAGATTTTTCTCTCTTACACACACTCTCTCATATTTTCTCACAATGTTTTACTCCTCTCACTGCCTTCAGCCATCCCATATTGACACGGGTAGCCCAGGTCGTTAAGGCATGGACTCATCTGCGGTTCAAATTCAAGGATTTCTCCGGATGTTCTTCAGTTCCAATTGCCGATAAATGACGGAAAGGTACCCTAAACTTATGTTTGAAACATTTTCTTCCCAATTGTTTTACCTGAATTATCATTTTATTTCACGCATCACCAGCTTCAACGCCTGTGGTGTCGTAAGAAGCAACAGTGCGTAATGAACATTATTTAAAAACCTTTCTTCACTCTTACTGCTTTTCCTACTTTCTTTTATATCTATATTATTTTCTCTCTTTCTTTGCAATGGATATTTTAAGAAGATAAAAAAAACTGCCTTTTCTGGGATATCGATAAGAATTAAAACACATTTTAAATAACTACACAAACCCAACTGCGTCTTTGGTTGAGTGTTCCGAGTTCTGGCTTTTAACTCCGAGGTCCAGAGTTCGTTTCCCGCCTGGAACGAGGACGTTTTCTTTAGTCAGAACCATACCCTACCCTCCGCACAATCTGGATGTATATTTGTGAGGTGTTTAAAAAGTGTTAAAATTATGTGTAAGATAACGTATTTTTCAGCGAGTTTTAACATTAATTTGTTTCTCAAGCTAAACACCCCGACGTTAAAGGGGCTGTACAAATGAAACAATTTAAAAAAGAAATAACGAAGCACACAATCTCGTGCGTATCAACCACATAATCGTACTGTTTCTATTGTAACATATAATGACAGAGCTTCAATATGACCACCGATAACTCAAATTCGAAAAAGGGATTAATATCTTTACCTCAACACCATGTATGTTACACAACGAAGAGTACATCTCTTACACTTCAATGTAGGGATGCGCATAAGTCCCTCAGCATCGTAGGCTTGAATAGCAATCCCACTGTTGCAGCTGCCTAGAGATCGATGAACAACTCATTAATCAAACAGCCGTCTAGTGTCCATGATTGGCACTGTTTCCTTGAGCAATCATGCGCGTCATCTGCCCCCACCGTCATACGCCATGAAACCTAGCAGTATTCCTAATACACGTAAAGGAAACGGAATGAAAGAAAAATGATGGAAAGGATATCAAGTTAGCATTCGCCTACCGAGCAAGGGAAAATCAGGAAATTTCAAGTGTCATAGTGGGGGGTCGAAATGGGTTATTCGAAATGCTAGCCACACACGCTACCGCCAAGTCATTTCACTTGGCCAAACAGTACGTTAAACAATAATAATTACTTTCATCATGTATAATTCTTTTCAAACATGACAACAATGATTTTGTTTAAAATCATATTTATTTGAGATTCTGTCACGACGGGCCCATATGATCTAGCTGTCAACAGGCCCTATAACTCCTCACTCACTCACTCACTCACTCACTCACTCACTCACTCACTCACTCACTCACTCACTCACTCACTCACTCACTCACTCACTCACTCACTCACTCACTCACTCACTCACTCACTCACTCACTCACTCACTCACTCACTCACTCACTCACTCACTCACTCACTCACTCACTCACTCACTCACTCACTCACTCACTCACTCACTCACTCACTCACTCACTCACTCACTCACTCACTCACTCACTCACTCACTCACTCACTCACTCACTCACTCACTCACTCACTCACTCACTCACTCACTCACTCACTCACTCACTCACTCACTCACTCACTCACTCACTCACTCACTCACTCACTCACTCACTCACTCACTCACTCACTCACTCACTCACTCACTCACTCACTCACACACTCACTCACTCACTCACTCATTCACTCACTGCTAAACGTATGTCTTGAATTTTCTGATGACAGTCTGCGGAGTTGTTTTATTAATGAAGTGAACCTCACAAAAAGAATAAAAAGCCCACATATTCCAAAAAATACCCTTATTATTTTCTCGTATACAGCTCATTAAGATACATGCCTGGCGTTATTTTTTCATCACATTACCTATTTACGAAATATTCCATATTGTAAGTTTACAACTTTACTAAGCGTAACCTAATGGTCATGATTGAAAGTTTACGATCCAAGCTCCCTTAGTTTTCGTTCATCCTGGAGGTTTGTTATCTTAAGAAACTTTTGAATGTTGTTCCGCGTGCTGAAATAGTCTTGCTTAATTTTAAATAGAATTCCTTAAAATCCATATTAAAAGTAATCCTTATATCCTTGCTAATTTTCTCATAATATATAATGTGTAATATGTATGTGAATTTGACCCGGTAGAAATGTCAATGCACATCATTTGCCTATTAGAGAATGGCCCAATCAGCAGTATAAAGGAGTATCTATGGCCTATTTGAGTAGAGAACTGCTTATTTATATGGTTGCATTAAGAAGTATCGATTAAAAATCTAATGTGCTATATACAATCTCAAGACACTCATAAACAGGCATTCTTGCAAAAAGCTCATTTCCCCTTTTACTTCCTGCTAATTGAGAGAAACGTTTACAGAAATGTTTTTGTTAAACGTATCAAAAAACGGGTAACCGTACCATTAAATAAATGCCTTTGTTTGAATGATGATGAGGAAACAAAAACTAACACTTGTAAAAAGTATATCCAATTGAAAAGTCAAACCAACAACAAGCAATGTCTCTGAAATGATTAAGGCCGTAAACATTTTTACTTAAATTGTGTGCTTTAACGAGATATAAGTATTCTCTCATAGTTATGCAATAACCCTTAAGAGACATTTTTCATAAAATTTTAATCTGTTTTCTTCATACATAAATGTCTTAAACAAAACGGCACTTTAATAAAAATCGGCATAACCGTTTTTGAGATAACAAACGTAATCAAACATTCTTTTATTTAAAGGAATTTTTTTATATTTTTTAAATCTCCTACAGCCGTTGGAGCTACAGAAAGTAAATATCATTTTTGGTATATTTCCGACATTTTGTTTTCAAGAAAAAATATTTTGTTTATTAAACACGCTGTTAATTGCCAGAATTGTGTCAGCGTCATCGACATGCCGGAATTTCGTCCCACAGGAGAACTTTCACATGCCAATAAATCTACTGATATGGGGCTGTTACTTTTAAGCACAGTTAAAAACCAACAGTCACCAACTCTCCACCGTGGGATGAGTACGCCACACAAACCTTTTTCCAAAATGCCATTTTGTTTGTAGGAGACCTCTAAACATGTACTTCCAGTGAAATCTCTGTGTGAAAGTTTTCGTTGTAATGCCATATTTTAATTACTATAATTAAGTAAAAGAAAGTAAATGTGTTGATTGGTTTCGGAGAGAATAGCTAAGCTTTGATATTTTGTACCTAACAGTAACTTACAACAAAGTGACATTTAGGATGAGCTCGAGTTTAAAGTCATTAAAATGCAGTAAACCGAGAGCAAAGAACGCATGCCTTTCATCCTCAATGAAAGTGGTTGAGTTTTATGGCTTTAACCTGCAGCACCATGTTCTTATACGGCGCAATAAACGAGCGTATGGTTGATTCAAGCGGTGAACACCAAAGCATTGCCTTGCAGCAAGTTTCTGAACACACTCGCACATGACGGATCTGACGGTACTATTTCCGATAGAGAACACCGCTTTGGCTGGCTCTTATTGGTTAATTCCCCATGGATGTAGTATTATGTAACGTACGTGGCATAACAGAAAACGCCTTTTACGGCGTTACAGACACACAACTTTCATTAGCATTGTAACTTTATAGTCATTTTATAGTGATTCTACAAACTCTCCGCATAACTTCTTCACAGTTTAAAAAAGTGTTAAATTAAACATTCACAAAAGATCTTCAGTATTAAATTGTTTGGTGTGAGGCTAAGTTCCACCGAAACAAAAATATTTTTAATTTCTCTGTAGTATGAATAGAATACAATAGAATTTATTTTTACAACTTGCTATTTAAAATATTTTATCTACATTACATACATCTTTCTTAGTGTAGTTGTATAAATTTTTTGATGCCGTTTTTTTAACTTAGCTTGCTCAGCCTGCTTGGCTCCCAGGCATTGCGGAGTACCATTTTCACCTTCCCGTCATCTACTCTAGTTTGCTTTTTGTCCTCCTTTGTTGTTTTTCTTTTCCACTCTTTACTTTTCTCATCCATTTCTCTTTAGCATTTCAAAATAGATTCTACATACTTCTATTTATACTTTCATTTTACCCTTAAACGATTTTTATGGCTATTAACTCGCTTTGCATCTTTTCTCATTTCTGTATCTATACTTTCTGTTTCCACACTGCTAGCTCTTTGCACTCTGTCGGAAGGTGAACTGGGCTTTTTTCCCTCCACATAATTAACATATTTCTATCCTGCTACTTCTTAGTCCTCTTAAACATATTGATCCCGTTCTAATCCAAGTCATTCCTTTCCTCTCCTCCCTATTATATTGGTCTACATATCTATCTCTTCCTCATCCTCTCTTTGTTAACCTATAAAACTTAAATGATTTTCTGTTTTCTAACCCTCTCCATATTTATTGTCTATCCATATCCTCCATTCTGGTTCTGACTATTTTCCAAAATCCTGCTACATTCCTATTTTCTAAGCTCCACAAGTTCCCCATTTCTATTTCTTCCACATCTTTTTCCGGCTCTGATCACCAACGTTTTCTATTTCCCATTTTATTTTGTTGATTCATACAACCTTTAGGATTTCATCAGCATCTTTTATCAAGCATTTATACAAAAATGGTAAAACTATTTCAGTTATTATGCACTTTATTTTGGTTTTTCCTAATTCTACTAAGACTACTTTTCCTGGAGCTGATCTAGGTAATCCCAACATCTCTTTAGCAAATTATTTGTATAACTGGTCTATTGTATTAGTTACTTTTGACATCCCCCATATTTCTGCAGCATACAATAATATCCTTCACTCTACCAGAGTTTCATACATGCTCTCTAACCATTTGCTTGATATATCGAGTTTCGCTTTGCATATCCTTATTCTTGACATTACTGTCTACTTTGGCTACCACCTTCCTGCCATGCGCTTCCCATACTCCATTATTATTCATCCTAACATCTAAGTACTCAAATTCTTTCACGACTTCTAGTTTTTGTCACTCTAAAAAATATTGTTACTCTCTGTTTAATTTTGCTCCTCTTTTGAAAACCATCACGTTTAACCTTTTTGCATTTACTTTAATTCCCCAATCTTCACAGAACTTTTGAATTTCATTTATTGTTCTCAGTAATCCTACTGATGTTATTGCTCCTACCTGTAGTAACAAGAGGAAGTTATGCATTCCAACCAAAATTTGGGTTGGAGATGTTAACGAAATATATCTTTGATGCTTCCTGAACAAAATAAATAGGAAAGTAAAATAAAATAAATAAAATTAGAAGGTTCTTGTGGCAGAATATATGTTTGTGTGTCTATCTGAAGTTCTGCAGCAAACTGAAAAACGAAAACCTGTTAAGTATTACATGTACGTATTTAAACTCATCACCTTTCAAGCATGCAACACAGATCTTTTCAAGAAACTACCGAAACTACCCTTTATATGGAAAATATTTAATTATTTTTGACTTCTAAAAATAGGTTTATCAATAAATTTTGATAAAATACCCATGCTAAAATTTTGGTTAGCAATTAAATGTAGTGCTGATTTTTTTTTCTTTCGGAAATCTGTGAAGTAATTTTAATTCCAATTACTTTAAATCGCAAAGGAATAACATTTTTGAGAGAACGTAAGCTTTCACGGCCGGAGTCAATATTGTAATTAATTATTTACGGGCTGTTTTGCCTTGGTCTGTTGCGTAAGAATGTCCAAACGTTACATCCACATCTGCGGTAGACATCTTCAGTGAGGCGGTGGAAGTTTCCTCGGAGACAGTTTCGCTGCGTTTACGAGGAAACTTCGACCACGCCACTGAAGATGTCTACCGCAGATGTGGATGTAACGTTTGGAGTTCTTACGCCAACAGATCACGGCAAAACAGCCCTAAATAATTAATTGTAATGACATTTTTGCCACAAAAATGTCAATTTCGTGAAGTACAAAATTTGACAAGTAATAGTTGTTTTTGTTTTCCTAAACGATGTTGCAAATATTCTTTGTTAATTTTCAAATTATTATACCTTTCTGATGTGGAAAGCTGCGATTGAGTTTTTATCATAATTCTACAAAGAGCATAGAATATCAACACCATCATACAACGACCCACATTTTAAAAACATCTGTTTACAGCTTTAGCCAACAGTAGTCTTATTATGCCTACAGAAATAGGTATAGAAGCACAGTATTTTGTTAAAATAATTTGTAGAAAAGTGAGTACCGAAAGTGATGTGAACATAAGATTGTTAAAAAGGGAGCTGTCAGTTGTTCCTTAAGAATGAAATTAAAAAGAGAAACTTAAGTAACTGCCATGTTTTATATTAAATTTGAAGAATATTTTCGAGCTTTCATTTCTTCTAAAACGGTGTAACGATTTGATCAAAATGCGTAAGTTTAACATACTTATACATGGAATAATATTTGTACTTGATTTTTCTATACATTGCATGTAAGGTTCACTTTATTTTATTGAATTTCCTATAACAACATGAATTAGAGGAAAGCTTAAAAGTTAGACAAAAACTTACTACAGGATAAATGTAGAGCTGAATAGAGCATTCAATTTAGTAACCTTCTCAGTGCTAGCCGATTTTTTTATTCTAAATATTCCATACTGAAACGTTCTACGGCAATAGTCATCTAACAGACATGCCTGAAAGGTTGTGAATTTCCCCATTTATTTTCTTTCCATAGCAATATCTCGTTACCATGAATAAACATTTGAATGCTATTTGTGCAAGCAATTGTGGCAATCGGAGTGTTTGCCTGGATACTACATAGGAAGGGCAGCTGAGGAGATGTAGTGATTCCGTCATATGCCCATTAGGTTTATTCCACAAAGGTCTAGTCTAACCAATTCAACAAATAACATAGCTCGAGAGTTCCAGCCGGACAATATGATCATTAAATACAGTAAAACCTCTCTAAAACCGAAACGCGAATGCTCCGGCATTTATTTTCCGCTTACAGAAGCTTCCGTCTTACAGAGGGCTGTGTTTGAATACAAAGAAACTACGAAGTAGTGGCACAGGTTTACAGTGAAAGTATAATGTAGAATGAAGTGTAAATGATATTAAAAGGCTGATGTATATTGAATTAAATTTTCAACTTAGTACAATAATTGTAGTTTATCGCCTAGTTTCTCTGTTTTCAATTTTCTCTTTCCAAACTGCAACTCTCGACATATCAACATCATTTGGTGCACCAGACACAACATTCAAAACAATGTTATGGCTATACTTGAAACTTCGAGCCATCCATTGAAAGTTCTGAAATTCTCTTATACTAATTTTCTTGCTCTCTCTAAAGCTTGAGTCTGAAGCAATGGTCCAGAATCGGGAATTCCTTTAGCGCGTGTACTAACAAACTAGTCGAATAGAGCATTATTGAGCTCGTCATACTCTGTGGATTTTATGTTGCGTTTCACATGCCCTTCTGTTCTCTTTAACCACTCGTATTTAATTTTATTTTTTCATAATCCCATAAATCTGAGTTTTCCTCACTTTAGCTATCACATTAAGGCTTCATCTGTACATTTGCTCTTTTCGTGTTCTTCAATAACCTTATTTTTTCCTCTATTGAATTTATTATATTTAGAAATAATTTTACAGAATTTGTGTACACAAAGATTATGCTTTTAAGAATCACCAAGGTTCACAGTTTTCTTCCACTCTAACTTGATCACTTGCAACAACGAAACTAAGAAATGAACACACTGCAAAGCAGTTGTATCTTTACTATGGTGTTGGAAGAGTTAAGAGAGCTAATGGTTTGTTTTCTCTTTTCCACGAACGATTACAGTTTATGACTTTATGGTTCAAGAAACTTTGGTGCAAGCACAGTCGCTCTCAAAATTAAATTATTGCACTTTTTAAAATACGTACGTAGTAACCCATTGCATATAAAGTAATCCATTTTAATCAGGTCATTTATGCAAACGGTTCCTGAAAAATATTTTCGTTTCCACGTTAGACAGTTTTCCGGTGTAGAGTATTATTTTACATGGGGTAATAGCTCCGTTCCGAAATTTATTTTGCGTTTTATCAGGTTTCCGGAATATGAGGGGTCTACGTATAAGGGGTCCGTTTTAGGCGGGTTTTACTGTATTAGGTATTTCGGAATCGTGGGCGACACAGGGACAAGGCACCTCACAGAGACATTAATACTGAGATACTGTAACCTACTTAGAATGACTTATAGTGCTTTTGGGTGTGACTAAAAATATCCATACTCTAACCGATATGCTTTGCTTTTCAACACTTTGTAAGATATTGTACAATTTCCTCATCGCTGGTTCGAGTCATCATTGTTACTAAGCCCTGTTCCATAAAACTTTGTCCCATATCTCTTAACTGTCACTAGTTACGTCTGATTAGCTGGTACCTTGGAAGAAGTTGTTTCCGATAGTAAATACTTCCTAGTTTAGTATTATCATTTATGGAAACTAGTCATTTTTACACACTAGCCGTTTGGAGGTTAACATTTGGATAGGTATAGTCAAACTGAAAAAATTCAGTACCATAGCCGGTATTTGAACCAGAATCTCCCGATCTCCGTCCAAATCTTAGTGTGCACACGGCTAGTCTGAAAGAATGATTAATTTCCATCAATTTACCTAGTAGTGGTAACTATGGAGCCTGGGGCTTAAGTAGTTACAGCATAGTAAGTGGCCACAAACGGTGCATATCTCATTGTATATGTCAACCCCTAGTAGTTTACCAGGAAACATATGAGTCAGTTGGGGAATTTAATGTGATACTGACATGTTGGCCATAGTAGCTCAATGCTTAAGAGACCGGGAGATCCGTGTTTCAAATATCGGCTATGGCACTGAATTTTTCAGTCTGACTCTATCCTTTAACATTTATCTTAATAATAATTCGACGGTAATTGTCAAATTTACATTTTGATAACTGTATGAATCAAATAATAATATACTCGTATATGGAATTCTTGTAATATCTCATCAACAAGTAAGTTGAAGCTTCCTTTGGTTTAAATATATTCAAGAAACCATGTTTTTAATAAACAGGCGAGTAAAATATTTGCCAAATTCGTCCCATTTCTCAGAATATGGAAGTGCGTGCATTAATCACAAAAGGAAAGTTTAATTGCTTTTACCATCTGACTCTGCATTGCACAGGGCTTGTTTGTTACACATCTCATTCAGAAGTGTACATTAGCCAATGAAGGGGATATATATGTGTGTGTATGTGCGGGTGAGTAAAATTATATATTATATATTGTGTGTGGGGGTGAGTAAAATTAATAGTCGAGTCACTCCCATATGAGTACTAAAATATCTTATGGCCTACACATTTTGTTTTCCATATTTCAAATGTTAACATTTGGTGTAATTATAGCGAAATATGACGTTAAATTAAAATATATAGCTACCATTTTCGTGTAAGGTTTTACATCGTATTTTTTAAGAACAGCGCTATAAAAAGAAAGTAAAACATGAAGATAGCATCAGAAAGTTGACCAGCTCTCTCACAACGCACTTGATGATAATGAAAGTCAGCAGTAAACGGAATATTGTGCAGGTCATGCATACAGTAATTTTACTATAGTCGTAAAGCATAAGGCGAGGTAGGAAGTAAAAGTCAGTCGCGTGTGTTATAATGGGCCGTACTGCAGGAGAGATCAATGTTGCGGCACAACTGTGTTAATTCACTGACGGAGACAGAGTTTTATGTGCTGGAAAACTGACATAGAAAAATTGCTCTGCTTCTGAGGACATACATATCCACGATAGGGAAATGGGACGAGTATCAGAAGCTCTCAGTGTTAAGGAACTTCTATGGAAACTTAAAGGAGAGACAGGAATATGTGGGTTACTAGAAAGGGAAGGGCACATTTCAGAGCTGCAACCTCAAAACAATACGTTTAAGAGTTGAATTATTACTGTAGTGGTAACGCCACCAAATGTAAATATTTAAAATTATTAGACGTTTCTAATTTATAGCTACAAGGCATGTAGTTTAGAGTAGAATCTGTGAGCAGGGCTAAGATAGTGTAGCATGGCTCTAAGGAATGTGCCACAAAGTGGAGATTTTCACGCAGTTCAATCTCGGCTGTGGTATTGAATTTTTCAGTCTGGTTCTACCTTTCGAAATATTGTCCTACACACAGCTAGTGTGGAAGAACAATTTCCATCAATTAACTTTATAGTGTAACTATGAAACCTGAGATTTAAGAGGTTTTGGTAATTGTTTAATTCCCTTAATTCTTCGAGCCCCAGATATAGCTTTTTCTCGAATAAATAATATAGAATTCCAACTGCTTCCTCCTTCTATTTTACTTTTAATAATTAGAACAGCCGAAAGAGAAGATGAGGCACGCTGAACCTCCAGCACTTACAGCATAACAAAAGTGGCCACATTAAATTCATATGGACATTTAATGAATCCTAGTATTGCTACTATGATTATAAAAGCTGCTACAATAGGTCATGGGCTATAAGTGACAATAGTAGGGGTGATTTGTATGTACTGACATTATTGTCAATCTTATCTCAAAGAATAATCATAATTTTTTGCGGTCATAATTTTCTGCACTAAAATTCAATCTTATTATATTCTGTTAGCTTAATGTGAAACAAACACTCCGTAGTAATTTCATTGTAGGTACTCCTGGTTCCCGCCTGTGAGAACCAGGCAAGTTCAGACATGTACAGTATCACCTACCGCTGCAATGGAGGTAACATGCAGTTAAAGCTGATGTTAGAGGAAGATCCGCAGTTTCTTTCAAACGTAATCACTGGTGATGAAACTTGGCTACATCATTTTGATCGTGAGAGCAAACAGCAAAGCTCACTGTGGAAATCTCCCTCATAACCAACCAAAGTGGTTGCTTCTGCTGGGAAAGTTATGGTCATCTCATTCTTTGATATTCATGGAATGGTTTATCAGCATGTTGTACCTGCACACACTTCAGTAACTGGATAGTACTACAGGGATGTCCTGAAAACATTGCCAGTCCATATCAGGCGCAAAAGACCACATTTCCGTGAAGGAGGCTGGATGCTGAAGAAGACCACTGAAAGAGATAATACTGAACAAGTTAAGTAACTGGAAATCAAATGGAACAGATATAAATTTAACTAGTGAAAACGTCTTTGGGGTCACTGAACAGTTTCGCTCCTGTAGGTAACGAAGCAATTACTCCTGTCTTTTCAACTTCACTTGAACCTCTTCCTGTGTCTCCGCAGATCATGTGGTGTATCGCCAGTTGGCCATTCGTTCAGCGAAACATCACGTGAACCTTCGATTTAATTATCTTGTGACTGTTAAAGCGATACTTTGAATGTAGATATGCATATCATAGCAGAGAGCTAATTTACCGATACACCAAAGGCTCATCTCGACATACAGTAAACGCAATATTTTATGGGACCATCATTCGCGCAGGACAAGGCAGGATTAAACGAGCAGAAGGGAGCACAGCCTTGAGTCCTCTGGTTTCAAGATTTAAGTCAAAATTGCTTTTTAGCAATTTATCGACCAATATATTAAATCTTTGCTACGGTACGCAAATCTACTTTATTAACGCCTTCACTTTTAGTGTGTGGTACCCCTTTCGTCCAATCGACAATGCCTATTAATAATTTAAATAATATTGATACAATAACATAAAATAAAATCTACATATCTAATAGCCCGCTTTCTGGAATTTATACCAGGCCTTATTATGCAAACTTCATTTTTAACTTTATTAACTTCTAAATCAGATTTCACAAAACAATTTAGAAATTTTGTAGATATAATCTACTTTCTACCTTAACGAACTAACTAAACATAAAGATCACTGGAGTCCAGTAACCTTAAAAATATAATCTATCTAAAATAGTATTTTTTCTACTTTACTTCTACTTCAACAATATGAATCAAATCTACATTTCTATTACAGCTTTAATTCTTATAACAAGCTACGAAAGACTGTTTCCTACAGTTTTAAAATTTCCTCTTCTGCAACTGGTATCCAAAGCTTCCTCCTACTGGTCTCTATCTCCTAAAGGAACTGGCATCAGTAGATGGAGCTGGTTCGTCAGTTCCAGACATCCGGGTAGTCATCTCTCCGCTTCTGCATAATCAGTTGCATCTGTCCGCTCCGATACTCTCCATAAATATCTTCTCTCTCCTGATATTCTCTTTCTGTCTATGGTCTTTCTGTCTTCTTTCTGATGTCCATAATTGGCGTCTTAAATCAGGTCTTCAAGTCTGGTAATCTGTATTTTCAGTTTCTCTTGGACCTATTTCCCTACGACGATCTCTTAAGTTACAGTCTTTTCTCATAGATTGAAATGTTCTTACATTTCTTTCTTGAAATATTTTGTCGAGGGTCATATATTCCTCCAACGCCTTAACGGATATTATTTGAGACATATTTTCTAAATGTACAATAAATAAATCCCTGTATATCACAACATTAGGGCTTATCAAAAGCTACACTTCAAAATCTAATCACAGGTTAATGCTGCAGTTATGCGAACGAGAAGGTTGCTCTGAAACCATCTAGTAGAGCAATATCAGCACAAAATTATTATTTCAACGTAATCTTCATAAACAGAAAGCGTATTTGTCCACCGTTGCTATCCTGGAAGTCTCTGCTAGTGCTAGAAGTGCATATGTAGCTGCAATCGTCCTACGAGGAAAAGCTTGAACTTGGAAAGAGATAAAACTGGAGAAATATAAATCCGAATAGGAAGGCGGATGCTCTAACGATTTACACTGAAGATCATTTAGATGTTCTATCATTCTTTTTTAAATTTATGTGCTCCAACTAAAGTCATATCGGACGTGAATGAAATGGGTAAAATGATGCTCAAATGAGTCCATGGACCATAGATCTTAGAGTTACCCGACATTCATCTTTCAGGATAAGAGAAAACATAGGAAAAACCTTATCCAGGTAACTCACCCTGACCGAAATTCGAACTCGGGATCTCTTGAATGTGAGGCAGACGCGCTACCATCTACGCCACCCAGGCGGGCTAGATCTATCACCAGGAGGCTTTTGTGAATAAATGCATTGTCCTGGTGAATTTTTCTGCCTGGTTAAAAGATCGGAGTAATATAACTCGATTGTTTTTCATTTTCATTTTCATTTTCAGTTAAAATCAAGGAGAAATGCATTTGGCGTTCCAAAATATCGTAGTGGGTTTTACGCTGACGGAACTGACTTCACCGAACACCTGGGTTCTAGATAGTGCTTAGACTAGATTCTGGTGTGTCCAAATTTGGACCAACAGTTTTGGAACACTGTGTGATACATTTAACTCATGCCGTTGTAATAATGTAAATTCGAAAATTCTCTTCCAATAAATGATCATTTTAAATAATTACCTACTTTGTATTCCACAACAGCATATTCCAGGGCAGCAATCCATAAGAAGAGTTTATATGATAACAGGTACGGGATAAATTTATATGAGATAAATCTTAATCAGTTATAATTGATAATTATTTACCAGCTATTGAATTTATACAAATTCTTAATTATAAATAAAATGGAAGAACATAGAATTCCTAAAATAGCTTATAGTTACCAACCACAAGGACGAAGAAACATAGGAAGACCGAGAAAAAGATGGAGGAAACAAGACTTTGGAGCTGGAACAGGCTAAATGTCCTAAACCGTGTTGGAGAAGAAGAAGACAAATTGTTCAACTTTAGAAGGAAAATTCTAATAAACTAGCAATCATTTTACCATCAACCAATAAATAGGACGAGATTTAGGATAGTCAAGAACGACGTGGAGATACCAACTTGACAACCTTTAATGCGGAACAGACAAACACCTTATTCTTGACATGGTGCAAGAAACAGTAAAAGTTATTGCATTTATTTAAATTAATTGTAATAAATGTTGCCCGAAAGTTCCTTTAAACTTAAAATTCTAAATAATGAACTCTTGAGATAAAAATTAAAAATTTCAAGTCTATAATATCTATAGAAGTCACATGAAAGTTATTAACCTGGCGAAGCTTAAGCATGTAATAATATTAGTAAATTTATAACACTAAGTAAAGTTGTAATTTCAAAATAATTATAACTCTTCATGGATTACCAATTACATAAAATTCAATAAGAATGAAGGACATATTTTGCTAATAATTGAACAGTAAATTTTCTTAACCTGCTGTTCAATAGCTTAAATGTATTTGATAACATAATACGTAATTTTAAGAACATGAAAAAGAAACGAAGAATTATTTGGGGTGGCAGAATGTAACATAAGCTGTGAATATAATCTCATATGGTTAGTTGCCACTCTCTGGGATTTATAAAAAATACTCTCTGGATTTAAAGGCCTACAAAGCGTCAACGTCTGATAATACAGTTTTAGGAGTAATGCAGTTTATGTTTATACATACATTGCCATATCACATTGGGTTACTCTGTTCACCGTCTAGAGACAACCTACGGTTTAACTATAATGTCGTTCTTCAACTAAGCTTTTTAACTCAGGAGCTTCTGCTGAGATGACTTGGCAGCTTGGTAGTGCAAAATAACGTCCCCCAACATTCACAAATGTCATAGCGAGACGCATGGAATACTCTAAGCAAAAGTTTTAAGTGCTTTATGTTTCTACTTGAGCGGCGAAGTATTCAGCTGTGTTTTGTTTCTTGACGGTGCAGCTGTGAGCTCCAAACTCGCGCTTGCGCTCTGCGGTTCTCCCATTCACAACCAATAAAGC
The DNA here is from genome assembly GCA_030765055.1 of Mantis religiosa. NCBI lineage: Eukaryota > Metazoa > Arthropoda > Insecta > Mantodea > Mantidae > Mantis > Mantis religiosa. The sequence goes on from CM060952.1 coordinate 105,158,388, forward strand.
AATTTAGCGAGAAGAGAGTTAACAAGTATCAGACAAGGTAACGTCTTCTAAGGATGACGTAAACCTGCAGTCACTTGTTAAGACAGACATCTGCTCCAGGGTTGCCAACTGAACCTCCATTAATCTAAAAGCGCTGTTGTGTTGCAAGTCTATTGAAGGATGTTTGATAAGATTTTAACAATGAACTATAAAAACGAGACCTTTAATAAACATTCTGGGGTAAGTTTTCGAATTTATTTGGATCGAATTCTCTGAAGAAGGCTTTTTAATTAGTGTCCAAGGTTCAGTACTTTCTAATTAGGTGTTTTCCAAGTTTTTCTTAGTTATCATTTCTGGAGATTGACGGATAGAACGTTTTCTTTCCTAAATTTCTTTTACAAATATCAGTTCATTGCACGAATAAGCAGTGTCCACCGCCTGCGGTGCCTTATGTAGCAAGAACAGCAGTTATAAAACTTAGGTCTTCTAGCTCAGGTAACATCTTTAGACAGTCAGATGTCATTTCACAGTCTCTTATGCCCGCCTCGGTAGCGTAGATGGTAGCGTGCCTGCCTCACGTTCAAGAGGTCCCGAGTTAGAATCTCGGTCAGGGTGAATTACCTGGATAAGGTTTTTCCCTTATCCTTCAAGACGAATGTCGGGTAACTCTAAGCTCCATGGACCCTGGACTCATTTGAGCAGCATTTCACCCAATTCATACACCAACGATATGACTTAACGTTGGAGGACGTAAATTACAAAAAAAAAAAAAAAAAAAAAAAAAAAAAAAAAAAAAAACAGGCACTTATAAACTTCTCTAACTGCACAGAACTACCATATTCTCCATTGTTCAGTCATTGTCTTCCTAGGGTGAGTTACCTGGATAAGGTTTTTCCGGGGTTTACATTTTCCTTCAAACAAATGTCGGGCAACTCTAAGCTCCATGAACCCTGGATTCATTTGAACATCCTATCACCCAATTCATTCACCGTCCGATATGACTTAACGTTTGAGGGCGTAAATTACACACACACACACACACACACACACACACACACACACACACACACAAAATGTTTCCACAATGTTCTTTTTCCCATGTGTTTATTGGTTTTCATGTTTTCCTTTTTTTGCATTCTAAATACAAACCTTCGTAAGCTCCCATACGATGTTACTTACCTTGTCGACATGGCTAGTTTCTCTACTAGTTGCCTAGAGTATATAAGTAGAAGCATTGCATTCCATCCAAAAATTCGATACCAAGATTTTGAGGTTCCCCGAATAAAAACGTTTACAAGAAAGTCTTCGTGTGCGCATAAATCAAAACGAAAAGTCGTTTGAATATCAAATCTGGTACTATTTAGGTTCAGCGTCTTGCAAGGATTTGATACCACATACTTCTTCCCTAATATTTCATTCTGTTGAAAACATGGCGGGATGGCTCAATTTCGTCTGTCGCCCGCATTCCGGAGGTTCGGGTTCGCTTCCCGTAGCCAGTCTACCTTACCCATGGTTTTTTCAGGGTTTTTTCCCGGGTCAACCGAATTTTCGTGCTTCCATTTCAACTCCATGATTATATATAAGGGCGCTCAACTACGGCGGTCATCAGCGCTCTTTAAAATACTAATCATGGCAAAAGCCAGATATAAAACTTTCTAAAAACTATACAAGTATAACAAAACCTATTAAAAATACACGTACATAAAAGACACCAATCAAAACCTACTAAAAACTTCGTTCACTAAATCCTAAACTCTAAACTAGAAAAGAATCTAAAATCCTTCTCCACGGGTCTCCACGCAAGGCCTACACGTGGGTGGGCATGTTGACCGTCTCCCTCAACCACGAAGAGGAGCCCACACGAGGGAGACTGTTGGCTCGGGACCCCGGGTGCGCCAAACCCGTACCTACCGAAGTAGGCCCCGGGGGGATTTCAACTCCATTGTCACATCATATCCCATCTGGTCGTCTCCTTTAGGGTAGAAGTATTGGAGGGAATTTCGGCGCTGCATAGCAGGATGATATGCTCTTGGCAACATCTCCTCCTTCTCCTCCTCCTCCTCCTCCTCCGGTAGGACGGTCTCCGGTCTTCGGGCCGACCTAGTACACGGTGGATGGGATGCCGGCTGTACTGGCCTGCTGGGGAGTTTCCATCTGGTCAATAGTAGGGAACCTTCCCTGAGCAACGTCGTGACTCCTTGGGTCGGTAGCCCTGTCTCCTCTCGCTTCATCCTTCCTCTCGGGATTTCCCACTTACGACATAGGCACAATAGATCCAGTCTGGTCGACTTAGCGAATCCCTTCCTTAAGTTTCTATCCTATCCTGTAATTCTGCTGAAACTTTGGCTTCCTTTTAAGTTTATCCTTAGGTTAATATTATCTTGTCTCATAAGTACTGTTGTCTTTTTGATTTTGGTGTTTTGGAAACTTTATGGGGTTCCTTTGTTTGGCAGGCTATATACAGAATGTTCTTGGCTAATGTGTGCATTGCGAACACGTATCAGTCTTCAATTGTTAATAAACAATCACAAAATGAAGATAAAGTTTAAACTTAGAGTCCTTCACTTCTGGAAACAAAAGTATAAAACCTCTGCCGGAGCTCGAAGAGTATGTGAAGTGGAAGCAGAAGGTGCCGTTAGCGAGCGTGTGGTACAATGATGGTTCCAGCGTTTTAACAATGGAGACGAAAACACGGAATATTGAGGATACATGCCAAGTTTTGCGAGAAAGTCCGCAAAAATGGTGCATCAACATATACCATACATCGCCAAATTAAGCTACTTGAACAATCATGCAGAAGCTATACATCTGTACCTCGTGAACTGACACATCAACAGGCTGAACGTAGAGTGGATATCTGTCGTCAGCTTATCCGTAATCCCATGGGTGGTAGATTTGTCAGGAGAATTGTCACTTGTAATGAAAAATGGGTATATTACCAAAACCCTGATGCCTCGAAACAGCAACTTGATCCCCGCCAACCTGCCAAAGTCATCGTTAAAAAAAGTCAGTTTGGTCACAAAGTAATGGGTATCTGGTGGAATTTTGAAGGTGTGATTCTGTGCGTGTTTTTTACAAAAGGGTGGGCGATTAATGCGGATCTTTATTATCAACAACCGGAACGATTACCTGAAACTTTGAGACGGAGATACCCAACATTAGTTATCCGAAATAGAGTTCAGGACAGTACTACACCCCATACTGTACGAACAACCATGCATGAACTCAGGAATTGGGAGGAATCGAACTGGTGCTACACCCAGCATACAGCTCTTATCTCGCACTATGAGATTATCATATTTTTTTATCCATGGCCCATTTTCTAAGGGGAAGATATTTTGACAACTTTGAAGCAGTGCAAGTGGGCGTCAGCGAATTATTTGCGTGAAAACCAGAGACTGGTTCTATCGTGGGATAACAAACCTCACTGAACAATGGCTCAAGACCATAGTGGCTGGCCCCATTGCAATGGGTAACCTTGTTACAATTGGGAATGATTGAAGGTGACGTTCTGGAAGCCCTACGTTGTGGCGATCATTTTGCAATAGGTAATGCAAAGATGGATGGATGATGCTGAGATGATTTGTTTCTCACCTTTATGAAGATCTTGTAGTCTAATCCTGTAGGTTCCTCGGCAGCATCACTGAAAGAAGAGATCTTACCTCTGGGCGTGGTCGTGGAGTATAGGAAGTTGATATTGCTATTGTTGGAGAAGGAACAATAATTCTTCTGTTTAAATAATGTGGATTTTATTCCACAGAAATAATTTTAAATTCTGATGCGATTTTAAATGATGTAAATGCTGTATTTTAACAAACTCTGGTTGTTGCATCGATGAACTATTTCTCTCTTGCATACGTTATTAGTGCAACATAAGTGCATTCAAACAAAATTGTTTCTGCACACTTTCGGAGCGACACAAATACACGTCTTACTCCTACGAAAGCTGCTTGCAGAAGAAAGTTAATTGCAGATTGCTCCCATCTTCCAACGTTGCTATAGCAACCAAATAACTTATCTCATACTGGTCCACGTCACCAATTGCGTAATCTGTCTTACAACAACCAATAACAATATTGTATAATATTTCACTTACATTGAATCACCTCGCGACCAACCTAATTTTACATTTTATTTACGTAGAAATTTATCTGTTCATAACAATTCTAAATTAATTTTTAAAACTTAGAAACATGAAATAACCGCTACACCGTATCTCAGACGGTAGATTACCTGTCTGCCGTCCTAGGGATTCGGGTTTGACCCCCGGGTGGGGTGGGCACTTTTCTCCAACCAAGATGATTCCCCATCTTCCCCAGAATCTGGAAGTATGAATAAGAGTTTGAATGTGTGCGTAATCTAATGATTAAACTGTAACGAATACGAGTTAACACCTTTGATACGTTCCAAAAGCAGAACGGCCGCCAATAGGACCATTGGAATTAAAGGCGGGGTATAATTAAAAAATAAACGCCATAAAACTTTGAGGTCTATACTTTGAGAATTAGTTGCTTGTCAGAACACATTTCGAATAATTGTTTTTCTTAAAGAACTACATTACTTATAAGAGTGTATCTATAAAATGATTATTCTTAGCTACACATTGAGCTCATTACATTTTCATTTTCATTACATTTCGTTTAATGTGGCTTATCCAGTCTAAAGGCTATATGACAATACATGAGTAAAAAGAACTGAAGGGAAAATGAAAGGGGATAGTCGGTTTTGGTTAAAATTCTGGTGACGGAAATGACTATCGATCCCTACAGGTGACACAAAAGTATTGGAATGTCATAACTTTTTAACTGATTAATTACATAGCTTTATAATACATGAAAAGTTGGTATACCTAGTAACAGCAGCCTTTGTAGGTTAGGACAAACATTTTGAAGTGTAGTAATTATCAACCTATTATATACATCTTCATGCACTGCAGTCAATATAATGTGATTACGCAACCTCGAAACAAGATACATTAAATGGAAAACATCATTCTAATCTCTTTGAAGTAAATAGTTTATATCGTCTGTTTGGTTTAATTTTTCCAAGTTTGCAAGTGGAGAGAACTCAGGTCACGGGGTTGAAGTTTCTACTCACATGAATACATTAAGTGGTAACCGGGCGCGGGAACGGAAGAGCTGAAACTTGACCAAGTGCGTCATTTCCGTGCTTTGGCTCCGGTAAGCGTCTCGTTAGTTGTAAATGTTGCACACGTGTCTCGACTTTGTCATTCCTATTTTGGTTCCGTTCCCGGTTCTTTGTGAAGTTTATGCTCATTCTTTGGCTTGTTACGTACGGAAACACAAAGTAGAAATACTTCTTATTGTACAAATTCTGCATAAATCGGTTTGCCTCTTATAGATATACAATGTGGGTTTTCGTTATTTTTGTGCTGCATCACACATAGAAGTTGGTCTCAAGCAAAACCTATCCTTGAAAATTCTATGTTTCATTCATACTACTCTGTTCTTACCGAACAATTGTTTTATAACCAATTCCACTAATTCATATAAACGTTTGCAGAAATACTTTTATTAGAAATTTCATGTAGATACAAGGGGGATAAAGATACTGAAGTAGCATGTTTAAAATGTGAGCTTTGATGACTCCAAAATTGTGTACATATTCTTTTCATCACATTACAAGAAATATTAATGGCACTTAATGAAATAAAATTATTAAAATTGAGACCAGTGACAAAGTGCCTCTCGGAAAGGTCTGATACCGCTTAAACTTTATTTTTTATTTTCTTTCATTTGTATAGAAGGTTGCATGTTCGAATCACGTCCGGGTCACCAATTTGTTGCTCTCTTGTATTCATATTTATTAATTATATAACACCAAATTATAACAAAATATGTTTACAAGATATTTATTTCTTAATCTCTTTTTAACTGTTCATTTTTTTACTATCTACGTTTTTTACAGCCTCCTGATATCTCTAATTAGTCCAAAGAGTTTCTATATCACAACAGTGCCCTCTACAGCCCCTTTAACTTAATGGCCATGTAAAAAGGGGCTTTGCCTTGAGAACGATCTTTTTGATCTGCAGGTTTGTCAATGTTTATTATTATTTTTCAGTATTACTTAGAAAACCACACACATTCATACCTTTAGGGGAGTAGAGAATCATTTTGCTTAAAGAAAAATGACCTGCTTCAGCCGGGAATCGACCTCTAGGCTAACAAGCTAGATACTGATACAGATACTGTCAGGAAAACTTTGACTGAACTTAATAGCTTATTTTTAAATACTTACAGTTTTTGTCGCATAGATCTTTTATACACAGTTTCGAACGGTTAGTTATTAAAAATCATGTGAAGTTCATTTCAAGAGCGCTTTGAAACCCATTCGAAAATATTAGACATACATTTTGAAAATCATGTAAATATTTTAAACATCAGGTGTTTTATTATAAATCCTCATAAGCATTTTTAAGAAAAATGGATATAAACATCCCATGTGATCAATGATTTAAAGTGATGCGCGCGCACAGACGCACACACACATACAAACCTTTTTCTAAAAGTGCCTTTTTGGATTCAGAACACTAACTTGTATTGAATATATTATAAAAAGATACTAAGAAGGTAAGAGTGGTTATTTATTGAAAAAGAAGGGACTGGTATATCCCTTATACGATGTTACAATTAGGAGCCCTCAAATTCTATTATTTACTTTCATCTTTCTGTTAAAAGACCATGTTTCACCAAATAATTGATAGTCATATTCAATTATACTTTTTACTTTTCTAGAATTTCGTTTCGCTATTCCTGTCTTTAATACGGATTCTCTACCTTCTTAACTTTCCAAAACAACAAAGTCTAAGTGGCTAATATCTTGAGAGCAGAATGAGGGTGGAGCTACTTTCGAATACCAGTTATCCTCAAGTGCTTCTTCATTATGGATGTGGGCCGCCATTATCATGAAGGAGATGATGTTAGCATTTAGCCATTTCGGCGTCCGTCAAGTGCAGGCGTACCCAAATCTTCTCAATAGCGTGCTTTTCAACAGAGTTTTCACCAGCTTCAGCATCACAGTGACACGTTCCTCTTGCTCTGCGGCTTGAAATCAACGATTAGAACACTTAGTGTTAATTTGGTCTGAATATCAGTCAAAATGTAAGCTAAATCTTTCAAAGTTACAGTTTTCACAATTTAACAAAAGCGCAGTTCAGTCTCAGGGCAATATTTGTCAAGCTGGTTCACATTAATATGAAAGTGTCCACTTACGCTCTATAGGGGTAGAGTGTCTATCTTACATTCATGAGTTCGAACAACGAATATGGTATTTCTAGAGTTTCATCTTATCTTGAAAAGACGAATGTCGAGCAACTCTAAGCCCTTAAAATCTAGGCTCATTTGGGCATAATTTCACTCATTTCATTCATCGTACGATATGACTTACGGTTAAAGAACGTTGTGTACTTACACTCATTTACACACAAAGCTGAGAACGCAAAACAGAACGTAACAAAAGAATACGGCAAATTTGTTCACGCTTCACCATGATTAACCGTAGCGGGATGGATCAGCTGGTTTCATCTGTGGTCCGCATATGGGAGGTCCGAGTTCGATTCACGTGGCCGACCTACCTGACCCATGGAATTTTATCGGGTAATTTCCTGGTTTACCAGGTGAATGCATCCACAGAATTTCCTGTCCCTCCATTTCACCTCCATCATTATTTCACACCGTCTCTCTTCTAGTGGTCTCTTCCAGGGTAGAAGTGATGGTTGGAGTTTTGGCGTTGGTAAAACTTTCTGCTCAGTAGGACGGTCTTCAGGTTCCGAAACCGGTCTGGTGGAATCGTTTCCGGACCACTGTAGGGTGGGTTGTAGGTTATACTGGCCGACCGGGGAGTTTCCAAATGATGAAATATAAGAGAACCTATCCTCTGCACTGTCCTGGCTCCTTGGAACGGCCGTCCTGTCTCCTCTCGCCTGAAACTTCCTCCCTAGAGTACCTCACTCGAGGGCATAGGTACAATAGACCAAGTATGGTCCTCCGTGCCGAATTCCCTCCGTAGCGTTGTCCACTACAGTCAACATGAATGAGAACGGAAATGTACGAGTATATTAATGGACTATATATAGTACAGTGTAAAGTGGATTTTTAATATTGTGAAGTTATTTCTTGTAACTGTCCTATTATTATTACTACACAGGGTTGAGCACAATCGACGTTTCGAGTTTTGAACATATGTAATTTGTGTTTAATAAACCTTAGAAAGATTAAACCTGCAAAAAATGAAAGAGGAACTCAAAATGTTTTGGTTACATCACAGTTGGCAACAATGACACATAATCACGTACAACATGGTGCCTCGTTGGTAGCGTACAAAATGGTAAAGGATAGATGAGTATTCTGTCTTCCTCATTGTTGTAAGACATTTTCGAATAACACTTGCTGTATATCCACCAGTAGCCCATTAATTGTTAGTGGTACTTATAAGAAGGTACATATTTAATAGGAAATGAACTCAACATGAGATTGTCCCTGCTGGTGATGGCAATAGGGAATATTTCCGTCGGGCTCCATATGGCTCTCCTTCACTAGTTGTATACGTTTATGTTTAAGATTTTGTGTACAAAGAAGCCCTTCTCAGATTGTTCTTGATATAAGAAGGAGCATCACATCAGTTGACTATCATATACTAGAACGTACGTGGGTTGAGATGGTGTACAGACTTGATGTGTGCTGCTTTATCACATGCAACATCTTCACTCTCTTTCCATTGGTACTAGTTGCATGTTCTTAAGTATTATATGTGTTAAAACCCCAAAAGGTCATTTGTGGTAATCCTGTAATTTTATTTTACCAGCTTACAGATCAGCAGTTTAGATAGTATAAAAATCCAATAATAACATTTTCTAAAGGCACACCTATTACTATTTACGATTTCTCTAACAAAATCCCTTTACCATAAGCGTATCTTAAAGGTAATGTGTCCTCCAACGCAGAATTAATTCGAGGATGAATCGTACGTTTCCCGGAATCCCTTTCACCTTGATTTTCTCAGGTTAATTAGAGCGACCTAATTAACTGTTTTAGGTCATGACCGTCTTGAATAGCTTCTAAGGGGAAGACTCTAATTTGCGCAATATGGATCTAATATCCCGACTTTTCACGTACCCTGGAGCCAGGGAATCTTCCAGTTAATTACGAACGCTCTCACTGTGATACATGTATTTCAACTTTGTCGTTTTACTTCTCGTTTCCGTTGCCGGTTGTGATGAACAAACTCTTAGCTGCGAGCATTTTATGTTAAGTGTTGTTAACACAGACAGGAGGACTTACGTTAGACGACCTTGTAATATTATTTTATATTGGTAGCAGAATTGCTTCATTACTTAACTGCTCCGATGACTCTGGGCTTATTTTATAGCTAATTATAGGATCTCGAAAGCAAATAGCGCTGAAAATTTAAACGTAATATTTCCTGATTTTGTAGTTCTGATTTTATGTATTGTAAGATTAAAAGCTGTATTTATACAATAATACAGTTTCCTTACAAAATGTTCATTGATTATTATTAAATCATTATCGTTCCCCTTATATACACACTTGTTTGCAATATATTTTTCTATTATTTACTTTATTTCAATCAAAAATATTTTCACTGTCCATGCTTTTTCAGGTACAGTAAGTCGAAGCAGTAGGCATATATAGGGTCTTTCAACAAGAGTGTCCTTCTTTTAAAAATAAAACACTTTCTATAAATAATAGACCTTTATTTATTTTTTATTTTGGACCTATGATTAATGTCATTACATGTGGAAGAGAACATCAGTCAAGTGACCGCAGCGACTTCGTTGGGTTGCGCGTACACGGTTGAACCAATTTTCAATAATAGAAGAACGTATATTAGGTAAAAGTACACGAATAAAACGCGTGATATCATTCGTAAGATCAGTTATGAGATAAACTCATAAACTCGAGATTTAACGTAATCCCACAAAAAGTAATCCAACGGAGTTAAATCAAATTATATCGGGGGCCAGTTAACATCACCACCACGGGAAATGATGAAACCTCTGAACTTCTCCTTCAGAAGATCGATAGTTTGGAGACCAGTATGACATGTGGCTTCATCTTGCGGGGACCAGTTGTTTCTGAGATTCATACTATCCAATTAAGGCCAAAAATAGTCTCTTATAAGAGCCAGTATCACGCAATACACGGAAGGTTTGGCGAACAGATGATCCATTTTGATGATAACTTTTCATAATTTCTAAGATTTGCTGAATGCGTAATGTCTGTTTGTCAATAACAAACCACATGAAAAAAGTGACTGCTGTAATTCAATAACAATGGCAGCTATCACATGTTAAAGATAAAACACTTGTTGAAAGACATTTTATTTAGAAAGCGGGTCATTGTACCGTGGATTTCAAATTTCACTTTTTGCCTGACCACAAGAAACAAACAGATGGCTATTCCAGCACTTCAAAAAGTACAAACAATTTGAAAGTTTAAACCAATAACATCAATATTTTTGGAAATGTTTATTGACACAAAATAATTTATTACGCATAAACCGTGTTTCTAAATGAGATCTGTATTTTACAGTAAGTTTTTGTTTAACCTTTATGACTTACCACTTATATAAAAGAATACAAATTCATTCAGAGAACTTAAGATTCGTGTTTTACCGCTCTTAGTATATCTTGAATACATTAAATAACTTTCTTAAAAACTGTCAAGACCATTTTTGAGAAAATAAAAAATAACTAAAAATGTCCAATATAAAGGCTAATTGGGAAGTGTAATTTTATTTAAAATCTTAATTTTGTATTGTTGGAAGGTAATGGAAGTAATAAGCAAGCGTTGTTTTCACCAGACTTATTTATGTCTACAGACGTACTTTCTTTGGAATTACATTAGGAGTTTTTTTGATCGAATGGAGTGCTTTTGTACCAGTGGCAGAGGGTGAAAAATTAATAAGAACTTCTTAAAGAGACGCCAGTACAATTGACATTCCTATATTATATACTACCGAGAGACCCAAAAACGTTCGAACGGGCTACGTGATGTTTTCCTTGTTCATGCCCTCCGCTGTCGTTGCCGTCTCTCGGTAACATAGAATGGCGTAGATGAAACCATACACTTTAAAACTACTATTATAGGCTTTAATTATCCATATTATTAAAGCAGATGCTGAAACTGGACACCGCCATTGTCCATATATTTTTGGCACTCTTTAGGAAACTATCCATCACTCGCCGCGGTTGCATTAGCGGAGAAAGAGTTATAGATCTTCCTGTTTTTTGTTTAAAGAATTAACAGAGAGTGAGGGTGATATTACCTTTTTTAAACAAGACACTGTAGCAGCTTACACAGCCAGTCTTTCGAAGAGAACAACTGAAAATGTGTTTCAGGAGAGAATAATTAATAGAAATTTGGCCACCTTGATCCCGCGAATTAATCCCCTGCAATTTCTATCTCTAGAATAACTTAAAGCGTAAAGTGTACATGAAAATTCACACACCCTGGAACAATTAAAACAAAACATATGTCAGAAAATTTCCACTCTTTTTCAACGATGGATAATTTCTTAAAGAGGTGCAAAACATGTATGGACAACGGTGGCGGCCAGTTTCAGTATCTCCTTTAATAATAAGAGTAAGCTAAGCCGTTAATAGTAGTTTTAAAAATGTTGTATGGTTTCGTCCGCGCCTTTCTATGATAACGGCAGACGACTACGAACGCCGAGGGCGCGTAGAGGCAAAATACCGTGCAGCCGGTTTGGATGTTTTTGGGTCTCTCAGTTATACAAAAACATAATATATTTGGATATTCAAAGTAATTTCAGAGAATACTGTATCGATCTTTTTAATCCCTTTGCTAGTGCAATCACATTTATCACAAATTATTTTATCCCATTTGGTGCTTGTTTAACCCACAGCGAGTTTACGTTGCTTAATATCCGGTTTTGTACTTTATTAATTATAGATCTGTGTTGTATTGTTTATTTATCCTAATATGCTATCTGGAACGGCAGAAGAATACCTCTAGAAAAGATGATAACAATGATATATTTATTTGATTTTTAACTTGAGTATTTCTACAAATGCGGTTTAGGACCGGAGTGCTATATCAGAAAGTCAATAGATACAATTTAGCCTCTATTTTGATACAAACAGAATTTCTGTGCTGCATGAGATATCCCACTGAAGTAAGTGCCGATTGGCAGAGGTAGGTTAATTCATCATATCGATTGTCACGTACACATAGTTGTGTTATAGGATCGAATTTATTGAAAATTCAAATGGGAGAGTATCTGGGAACCAAAAGAGTGCACATTGTAAATGCAAAGATTTTTCAGCAAAACCGGTATTTAACGAATTAAACTGGGGAAGTGGTTTTCATATCATCTCGCTGTAATATAAAATAATACCTGACTATAAAAGTAAGAACATATCTTCATTTTTATTCTATGCATTCAGAATTTCACTCCGACTTACATATTCCAGTATTTAACTATCTCTACCTCTGCATCTGAAGTTCCTATGTTTGTTCTTCAGGGGTGAGAGAGAATTCCCGAGATAATTCAAGGGCAAGAGAAAATTCCCGAGATAATACATAAAAGCCATGAAGCACGTAAATTAACCTGTTATTAAATCCATGCTCCATTACATTTAGGAAACGGTTTAAGCTGTAAAATCCTTGACCTATATTTTTTCTTAACGGTAGAAGAAACCTGTATTTTCGTGTGCATTATCTCCAATTGGCTGTAATGGACCAATAGGTTAGATTCCACCAGGATGTAGTTTATCAGCACCTTCATGTTGAAAAAGGGGGTAGGAAATTAGTTGCCTTTGTTCAAGAAATCCATAATAGCACCTCGATGTCTATCGGATCTTAAGACAGCTGGAACTTCCAAGAAATTGGAGCAATTTTGTGCATTAGCCTCGATCCAAGTTGCGTGATAGGTCTGCTCATTGATAAAACAAATTTCGCTTCGACCTCTTTTTATGTAATCACTGTAATGGGGAATATTTTAAAACGATGTATCAAATAAATTATAACCTAGAAACTTTTCGCTTTCTTTAATGGAAAGTACAGAGTTTCAGGAAATTTCCATAGAAAGTATTACAGACTTATTAGTGATGAACGTTTTGTTAGAAACTTTTCAAAATGTTACATTTTGTTTTGTGCAACTTTTCTTCATTTATATCCTTCCTTTAACCTCGAAGTTCATGCAACGGTGTCTTCTATTCAGAAAAAGTTGCTCATGTTTAATGTCACAATTCTAACACGTGTTGTTCCAAAGTACGTTTTTAGTTTCTTTTGCACTTACCTATAACAAGTAATAGCAAGTATTGTACTCTGACTCGACATTCAATATCCGATATACAAGTAAATTAATAATAGTGCGAATATGAAGTCTGAAGGCCTGTCTCTAAAAGGGAATAAGCAAATTAAAATAAAATAGTATTTAAATTGAGCATCTTCCGTGGCTGCGAGACGGTTTTGAAGAATCTCCCATTCTGTATTACCCTTTAGACGAAGAAAAAAACCAAACAATTTTGATATCTTATTTTGATCAAAAGCAGTTTAAGTGACGTTGCTTTAAATATTATATGTTAAAATGATACGAGAAATAAAACGTATAAATAAATTTGTAGAGATAAATGAATAATAAATAAATAAATAAATAAATTTGTAGAGATTTAAAACACTCATTCTGCTTCAAATAACATTTTTCTTAGCGTTAGCTCTCTTTGAACTATTCCATTTTGCAAGCATTCCTTAGTGAATATGTTTCAAAGTTTTAAATTACTAAAAGAAGTTTGATAAGATGAATAAACACATGAATAATATTTTCAAGTTTTGAAAGCTTCTTTTTAAATATGAAACAGTTTCAAGGTAAAACTATATCGAGGGGAATTGAACATGATATAGTGATTACTTTTTATATAGGATTGATACACCATATAATAAATATACTTGAGTTATTTATTAGTACAGAAAGCATTATGAATGCATTATAAAAATTTTTAGCTTAGACACTTAAACACATCCATTCACGTTTTACATTTAGGATAGGAAACAATCCTAGTTAATAAAACGATCACTAGATCCAACCTAGAATTGAAACCGGTACCTCTAGACGAAGTACCTATTCACTAAATCAGAAAGGAAATTCTGAGAGGTGCGTTATTCAGAAACTCAGTAAGAGTCCATCTTTTTGGCACTTTAAATTCAATCAATATCAAAATGCATAACACGACTTCAATTTGAAAATAGGGAACAAATTATGGGAAGGAAATTGGAGATAAACTAGTATATCCTTCATAAATTACAAGAACATAATAAAACTACAAATAAATTTGTGATGAGTAGGTTGCACATATCGTTAATTTTAAAGCAATCAGTAATTGAACGAAGCTCAGGACCACGCATATTATTCCAAGAAGCGAAAAGAGCGAACGTTTTGATATATTTAATATTATTTTATGGAAACACACATAAACTAAAAGCATATTTTCGTAGAATGTACGAATCTGTTGCAATTTCATTATGAGAGCCTTTCCTATCTGGATATAAAACTGGTGGTCAGCATCATACCTAGGAATCTAGTATTCCCTCGGTGGAGGGAATATTGAGAAACATGTAAAGAGGTTAGTTGAAAGACGACTAGATGCTGACGGCGATACCTGCAGGCCAAGACGGGGTCCGTAACGTTTTCAGAATAGTACTAATCTTCTCTGCGCCATCATCCATTATCCAAAGATCTATATCCCCAATTGATCAGATAAGCGTCAGGATGGGAATCTTTACACAAAGCAAACTTGATCGTTCGGCCGCAAGGCATAAATCGCACGGTCCTTCTACTCGTATCTTGAAACATATGCAGGTGAACAGCTAAAAGAGCATTATGGGGCAACAAAATAACAAATAGGAACATTTTTATCAGAAGAAAAGCCATCCCAGCATTCTGCTACAGACTTCGAAAACTGATAAAGCCCAACAGTGTGTATAATAACAGTAATAATAACAATATAATAGATAAAATCCAATCAGAATAGCGATGAAATGGGAATGTAAATCAAGGACTTCCAAAAACCAATCTCATCTCGTCCTGTATGCTTTTACCTCAAAACAAAAGTAAATAATGAAAAATTGCGTTCACTGCAAATCGATTAATTCAATTTGTTGCACGTTTGTCAGAAAATCGCATAATCTCCACAAATGTATGTGTTTCGATTGTATTACACGGGCATTTTTACCTGATTTTGTACAATTTTTGTACCACCCTTTCAGGTTAGATAGCAGCCATTACCCGAGAAGTGCTTCCAGACTTCGAAGCCAGTTTTTAAGTGAAGGGCGAATACTGTTCATGTGATTTCTTCTAAAGTGGTATTGTATACCAGCACTAATTTAATTACCTTAAGAATATTCAGTGTCATTGTGTGCAACATATACCTTTAAACATATACCATTGGCAAATAATATGAAGTAATCAGCTCAGATATTGTATCAGCTTAAACAATAATTTAAGAAGCAAGCACATCTTCAGTGAATTTTGGAATGTAAATATTTGTATACAGTATCAACTTCACTTCAACATGACTTTACTTTAGATATGTTAGGAGAAATTTTTTCCCTTAACCTCACTGTAATACTGAGTCAACAGAGATGAAGCATGTAATATTGGTTATTTACAGTGTTATCTCTAAGAAACGTTTTCTATACCTGCGTCTTCATAACAGTGAAACAGAGCAGGTAAGGCCAGTTGATAGCTTCCTTTCATGTAACAGGATATGCAAAGAAAAGTGTTTTATTTTCTTGCTCTTGCAAGTTAGCCCTCGGTGTAGTCCCCTTCTTGCACACACATTCAAACGAATATAGGAATTTGGAAAAGAAATCAAATAAAATGAAACGTTTCCCCTCCCATTCCCAAACGATTTCAAACGCAACACGTGGGGTACATTTGTGATTAAAATAAGATTTACCAAACGTTTTGAAATAAATAATGCAGCAGGTATGGAAGCATTTCAGCAGGGAAAACATCGCCATCTGCAATAAAGGGGACGCGCCTGGTGTGACACCTGCTGCAACCCACACGACACAGCTGCAGGAGAAGTTGCTTAGCCACAAGGCTGGCCCACAGAACCCACAACACTTGCATACGTACGTGATTCTTGGGATGCAGCCAGACGAGAGTCAGTCTTGTAGACATGAATGGCAAACCAGGAATGCTGTTCGACGTCGAGAACATTACACTCCACCGAGACTTTTCAAGTGCGACGGCTGAATTTAGCGTACGCTTTACCTTCTCAATTAGATATGTACGTGTAGCATCGTACTATATTCCATTAAAAATTACGATATCCCTAGTTTAGCACAAATAAACAGTTCGAGGTCTCTTGAGTAGGAATATAGCACTTTAACGAAAGTTTAATGAGCATGTGTGTGGTAAAAGTGCGTCAATAATCAGTGTTAAAATGCCAAACTTTGTATATTTAAGTTCAGCACCTTTCAAGAATTCGGCTCGTAAGATTTTGAAGAAAATCTCATTAAAAACTACTGCCTACTTGAACACATGTTCCTTACTTTTTATGTTTTTCATAAGTAGCATTAATAAATTTAATTAAAATATTATATGTTTAAGATGTTTATATGACGAAATAAAAATGCACATTTTGAATTTGCTGCAAGTAGCAAAGAAGATTTAGGAGTGAAAAGCATTACATTTTCTAATCTGGTATTTCTTTGCTGCATATGAAGGCGCACATTCACAATACGGATACTAAAAATTGCTTGTGAGTAGGTATTTTTGAAATTGGAATTTATATATTTGAAATTTTAACAACATTTCAAAGATGGAAAGGTAGAGCCAGACTGAAAAATTCAATGCCATAGCCGGGATTTGAAACGCGGAACTTTCGGTCTCCGACCGGTAGCTTCTAGCCATTGAGCTATCATGACCAATGTGCCAGCATGACATTAAATTCTCCAACTGAATTTTGTTTTTTCCTGGTAAACCACCAGGAGTTCCCATAAAGACATGAGAACTATCTTAATGGCCACTTATTGTGCTGTAAGTACTACAAGGCCCGGGCTTCGTAGTTCGGAACAATATTAGGTAAATTAATGAAACTTATTTATTCTTTCACATTAGCGTGTGTAGGACGAAATATAGAAAACGGCGGAGTCAGACTGAAAAGTTCAATTAATTCAATAAATGAAATAACAATTTATTTTAATTTCAAAGGCGGATGTTCTGAACGTATGTAAAATATGCACTTTTACAGGATGAATTTCCAAATCTGCTCTAGGAGCATTAGAAATCGGACATTTTTCATAACTTCTAGTTAAGTCAGTATACATCAATTTGCAGTGAAGAGAATGAGTTTTATTTAAGAGTGTTATCAACATTTTGCGAAAGGAAGAACTTTT
This sequence comes from Mantis religiosa, assembly GCA_030765055.1. Lineage (NCBI taxonomy): Eukaryota > Metazoa > Arthropoda > Insecta > Mantodea > Mantidae > Mantis > Mantis religiosa. The sequence continues at coordinate 105,175,775 of CM060952.1, forward strand.
TTGTCACAATTTTGTATTATTTTACGTAACGACATCACAGGGTTACTGAATGAAAATCATTAGTCTGAGGCTTTGACTTTAAAAAAATTAAAGCTCAAGAAACACAATAAAGTTTGATGATTTCAGTAAGAAACAATTTTAAAATTTTAAAAATAATCTTAATTGAAGTCGTTCCTCTTATAGAACAAAATATCGGCAGATGAATTATTTGGAGTGCAGCAGAACCTCGTAATGTAGATGTTCAGGAGAATCATAGATATGAAACGCAGAAAAGAGGAAAGGGAGATGCTTGACTGGTTTGATAGCTTTGTACATGCCAGTAAAATATGCATTTTAGTTGCCTCATTAGTGTTTTCTTTATCAGTGGCTTCCCACTTTCTCTTGTTTTATAGTTGTCACGGAGTTGTTCTTTCAGTGCTGGAAGACAGAGAGACGTGTTTTGTGATGTGACAGAAAATTCAGTTATCTGACGTAATGTTAAGGATTTGTAGGGTAGCGGCGCAGTGAGCGGGTAGCTCCTTCTCTTACCAACTCCCCAAAACTAATATAGCTCTACAACCGTGACACTGCAATGTTCTGCGTGTGTATATCTTCGCGTTTTTTACATGTAGGCGGAGAACCTATACAAGCACAGGTACTGACATTTTTTATCATTTTCATTCAAATTCCTCTAAAGATGTGACTTTCGTATTAAAGTTTTAGACTGGATAAACTGCCCTCTCTATTCCAACCCCTCCTTTATAAGCGTTTGGTCTTCAGACAACGATATAAAGTGACGGTGAATAATGACATTAACATGAGCTAAGTGATACAAATGTGTTATTACTTTGCCTCTTTGGTTGAGGATCAACCTGATCAAGCCAGAAATCGTAGGTTTGATTACTGTCTAAAATGAGGGAGTCTTTTGTGTTTCTAATCATATTTTAATTCCTACTGCAGAATAAGGGGGTATAAGAATGAAAAGAAAGAAATGAAAGGATGTTTCATGGCAAAAATTAAAAAAGTTAATATATAAGGCTACGCAAATGTATCACGCGTACTAGGAAGTTCTTTTAAATTTAAATCCCTGATATGACCTTAGACATTATAGAGAGGTTTACAAATGAAACAAAAATAGTTATTCAAAATTTGTCTTATGGGATAAAGAAAGAATTCAAGAAGATCTTGTCCAATAGTTATCCCTAAGTCAGATTACATTACTGCCCTCAGAGTGTCCATCACTATAGTCTTTGGCAGTGTGTTTCCTTTTTAGCTCTGAAATTATGAACCAGAAAGTCGAATGACGTGACTCGTTAAAGTTATTTGGTTTTCACATAATTATACTGACACACTTATACTGTGCTTTCAGACCAACTGACTCACAAATTCGTGTATCATGGCTTCTTTAAGCCTTAAATTAATACATTTCATTACCTACATGGTTTTATATCATTGAAGTGCTCCATTCCCATGAATGAAGTAAATCCTAGTCTGTCCATTTCAGATATGAATGTATTCTGTTCTTTCCCATCTTGGATAAGTACTCTATTGTAGCTCTTGAGTGTCCACCGTTTTATACGTTCTTTTCAGTTGGTTTTATTCTTTATTATTCATTAAATTAAACTAAAAATGTTTGGCTCTTCCGTAATTAATGCTTCCTTAAAGCACTAAAATTATATACACTGACAATCCGCAGTATTCTCATTTCACCTGCTTCTATAGCATTATTCTGTTTTGATCTATTTCCGTATCTTGAAGAGATAGAATACCTCGTTATAACTTTATAAACTTCATGTGCCTCTATTTTCCTATATTTGTACTTATATGTATTATTATATTGGAAAAATGTAAATGCTCTAGTTTTTTAGATAAGTGTTTATTTTCCTGAGTATAATATTATGTCCTAAGTAACGAATGTGTTTAATTGTTCATGAATTAAAATTTTGATTTGATTACAAATTTGGACTTTGTAAATTGTTTGTAAATTCATTGGCAGTGAAGGAAATTATTTTTGTTTTATTTACAGATATGTATAAAACATAAGTATTTGTTATATATTCAGAATATGCTGTGTTTTGTTTTCGATCTTGCAATTAGTGGAAGGCTCTCTGCACGCAAGACTGTATTTAAAATAAAGTTGATTGCCAATGATTACTTTTACTTGTAGGTGCAAATGTTTTATGGCTTGTCTATGTATATCTTACACAACATGGATGGTAGTGAGAATATTGTGTTAAGCCTTTATTTATTTCTAGAATTTCTCGTCTGATGGGTTTGTTTTAACTGCGTCAGTTGTAGTTTGGTAGGTAGTTTGAACTATTGATATTAGGTGTGACGGAATTTCCCTTTATTTCATTATATTCCACAGTTAGTCTATATTTCTCAGTACCATTGTGCAATATTAATTGTTGACTTAAAAGATATTCATACAAGATCTTCCTCTTCTGAAACCTTTTTCTCTTCAATTAGCAATGAATCACTATTACCAAGTCTTCTGGCGACAATTTTCGTATGTGTTTTGAATGCTAAGATTTTAGACCTATACACCAATTTAACTATCTAACATTTATAATATGGAGGAGCCTACTTTCGGATTTGGAACAAGGTCATGGCAAAACTCACTAGCAGGTAAGAGTTTCTCCCGGAAAATATTTAAATGAAACACGTAGTCAGTATGTTATATCCTGGATTCCAGGCATATTTTAAATATATTGGTAGAAGCAACAAAAGCACAATGTTTGACAATTAGCATCAAAGAAGCTTAGTAAATATTTGAAATACTTGGAAAAATGCTTATTACAATTAATCGAAAAAGAAACAACGTATTCAGCAAAATTTTACATTGTGTCAAATCGGATTATCACCTGTTGACAGCAACCAGTCCTATCTCGCATGACTCACCTGTGCTGTGTAAATGTAGATGCAGGTAAAGGCTTTACAGTAAATATGATCTATATAAACAGATTGTTAACCTCTTAATTACATCAAACATTAGGAATTTACATAAAATATTAAGTATTTAGAAAATCTCTGTAGCACAACTGAAATAGTCTGAATATTATAACAATTTAAATAAACTCTAAGATTGTAACATCTCAAAGCTTCAACCTCCCTCTAAATATAGTTTTCACCCCAAATAAAAAAGATAAACATACTAATTTAATGTTGAATTACCACAAGGAATTACAGTTTTGCCAATTTCGTTTCTGACCCCGCTAAACCAATTATTTTAAGGAAAGATTTAAACAGCAACATCGCAAAATGCAATGGACAAGATCAGTAAAAAATTAACAGTGAGATCATAAACCCCTTTAAATCTATTCAATTTCAAAATTACGCCATGCCAGAACCTATCCCGTGATCCATGCACATATGTCAGATACAGGTAATCAAAACTGACCGTGGCGCAACTGCTGGTGAAAAAGGAAACATAATAAAAATACATCATGCAAAGACTAACAAATTTCCGGATGGTACATCTCTGTAGTTATCAGACTTATCTCGCTTTCATTTTTTCATTATTTGTATTATTATGCTTTACTCAATTCTTCTGGCACATGTCTATATTTAGAGTTCATATAATCTATATAGTGACGCATTTGCAGCACAGCGCCTACGTTTTAAATGTTTTTATTTCTTATCCATATATTTTTTAATTCTTACTAGTTAAACCGTTTTGTTCACAATATCTACAGATTTGAACGTTGAGCTCCAAATAAAAAATTAATTCCGAGTGTTAGTTGTGCTAATAGGGAGGTGGACTGTATGACAAGCTCTGCATTGAATGATGTGGAATGCAGAATTTAATATTTTTGTATGTGCCGAGTTATTTGTAACAAAAGAATTCAGAAAGCTACCCTTACAAAAGGGGTAGTTACTAATGAACCCCAATTTGTGTCTTCAAAAGCCAGTAAACCCATTCAGACGTTGGACGCAGTGCTGTTAGATAATCGGTCATGCGTTTTGCAGGATGTAGATGGCCGATAAATGTGGATTATATACAACGGCAAAGCATCATCGAGAGAGGCCGGAAGCTGCATCTGTCCCTCTATGTTAATTGGGCAGTTCATCTGGGAACTGGAGCTGTGTTCTGCTAGAGCTGATGCTGAATTGATCACTACTCTGACTGGGTGCCCCGCAAAGCCCTTCCCATTATATCGCGACTTGTCAACTTGCCCCATTATTTCTTTTATACACGTCGATTTTATTTTCTGCATTTTTCCTTTGACTTCTTTATCTCTGTTCTTTGCTTCTCGGTATTCTTCGTGCGTTAGCTTGTTATTTTCGTAACTTTCTATTTTCTGATGTACTTTCCGTTTTCTTTCTTTGATCTATATTTATTTGTCCTTCTCTCTGTTTTATTTCCTTTTGAGCGTATCTTCCCCTCCATCTTTCATTTCCTTTTTCTTGTGGAGAACAAAACGCATTATAAAGAACTGCAGCAGCACCAACGTTTCCTGTATATGGGTTTTCCACCCTTATCTGTCGAAAACAAAGTCGTTATATTAGTTCTACCTAGATTCACAAGCGGCGCTGTACAGCCAGCATAAATTGAATCAGTTCTCGCTTCGCCATATCTGAGAGAAAAAGTTGAAATCCACATGAGGAGGCGTTGGGAAAAAATTTGTTATAGCATCTCTACGTATGAAAGGAAGTGACCTCATCTTTGTCTGTGTCTCTGAACGAGATCAGCCCAAGGGTACATATTTCCTGCTGTTTTCGTAGTTGTGTAGAGTATTCATAAAAGAAAGGTCTCATGTGATGTACACCACTTTCCCTACCAATGAAAATGCACACATATCTGTAATGAATGTAGTATGATTTCTACTGGCATTACGTTATTTTTAGTAACAATATTTTGCAAAGAAAAAACAATAAGAAAAAAAAGCCATTTTTACAATTTACCGCGGACGTACTTAAAGCATTATAATGATTCTATCTGCTCCTGTTATTTAATTCCCCTCCGTCCGTCACTGCTGGCAGGCTGTGATCAGCCTGAAAGTCTTTGCTGCGTGCCCAACCTCAATATTGGGTTTAACCGTCGGTAAGGATTAGCATAGGATTTTATGGGGTGACTGAATTCAGGTAGGAAGTGAAAAAGAGTGAGAGTGTTACAGTAGAACTGAGCACCCGCTATACCTTGGTGTAAATAGTATTCCATTTTGTTAGTCAGTACTTTCTGTATGGGGTTATATGTACCTCAGCTTTCGCTGCTGTTAGGAATTGCTCTAGTGTTAGCTCGGGTACCCAAAGGCCATGCTGGGTACTGAATGTCGAGTCATATAATTTTTGTATAACAGTAACGTAACCTACGGTGTAATAGACCTAAAGGGTCTGAACCTGCCAACCTGACTGCCGGCCTCACGCTCACATACGCAAGGTAGAGGTGTGCGATCACACAACCGTTACGGGGAGGAAATGTGGTCAGCATCTCGGCACCCCCAGCCGGAAAGTTGGCTTTCTTTAACAGAGCTCCTCAATTTCATCACGATGCTGAGTGGACACCGGTCCTATAACCGGGATTTAAAATCCGTACCCCCCAGGGTGGGATAAAACCCGAGAGTATTCCGGGTGCAGAGTAATTTTTGTATAGCATATACAAAATTATATTGTTTAAGCTTATTCTGTTTTACTTTGATCCAGAAAAAATAATTTTACATAGAGCTTCACTGAATATTTTCTTGTAGGTATAAGTTTCTAAATTTTAGAATTCACCTAAAACTCATAAATTATCTTGGCGCTCGACTTCTACGACAACCATTTAAATATCTCTAAAAATAAACTTCAAATGTACATGGCTCCTGAGTTGCTTCATGCTTGCAGAAAGACAGATGGACAACTTTGATAGATTAAATGACTTAATCTGCTCTCTATCGATTTTATTGGTTTAAATCTTTAAATCTAAATAAAAAATAAAATAAAAAAATTAAAGATAAAGGCAAAACTATTTTTCACGCAAAATATATTAACTTATATCGATATCGCGGTCAAGTACCTCGAACCCAAATATATAAAAAAACAATAAAAATTAACTTTAAATAAAAAGTAAATGAATTTAAATCAGAACCTAAATATGACATATATTAATATACTTATAAATAAAATTCTTGAATATTCTCTTAAACATTAAAGCAAATCCACCTCCTCCATATTAAACATTAAATCCTGAAACTAATTCAGATTCACCTTGAGCAAAATCAAATGGACTACGATTAGTTTTAGCAAGACAAGAAACAAATCAAACATTACATAAAGGTAAACACAAAATAAAAATCAAATTCCCATTTGATAATAATAAAAATCAAGTAATGAATATCTTGTAACTAAAAAGATAAAACTTAATAAAATTAAAGCCAAGCTAACTTCATAAGACATTTCCACAAAAGCTTAGTTTTCTTCATTGTAAACAAATAAACATTTGCAGAAATAGATAATACATTTTGTTATAGATGTGAAGAGAAAAGCGATATTCAGATGCCTGAGAACTGTACGCTCTATGTTGCCTTAAAATTGGATATTCTATCCATGAAATTTCGGAAAACAACTTAAAATCAACCGGACTTAAAAAGATTGACAAAGGATAGAACAATTCAAGCATTAATAACAGTTTTCTCGGAAATGGCTTATACCACAAAATTATTTTAAATAAGTTCGTATTTCAAAGCCACATACACTTTTATAGTATATTTTTGTATTTAGTTTCACGTTTAAAAGTTATAAAAGATTATATAAAATGATTCTGAATGAAGACGTTTTCATGGATTATTCTTTGAAAGGAACCTAGAATGGTAATTCGTTGAAATACCATTGATGTTTTTATATTTTGCATTGGTTTTTTGAAACTTCTTCTTTTAAATGATATAATAAATTATTGTACAATAGCTTAGGTATTTGAGACGTTTATTTTGATGGCAAGATTGTGCAGCAGGCATGCACTGATATTTCAACTTTCAACTTCATGTTGAAATATGTCAACTTATTTCTGCCTGTATGCGCATCTTCTCCAAAGCTCCTACTGAGTCTAACTTGATGAATTATCAGAACTTCTTCACACGAAACATATGGAAACAACTTTTTTACAACTTGTGAAGTATTAGGAACTCCAACATTTTGCTAAATATTTAAAGACTCATTATGGAAAACTTTATTTGTAGGTCATTAACCAACCCTAATAAAAGTTGTTGTTTCAGCGTGAATAAAGGAATTTATAAAAGTGTACAAAATGTGACTTTTCAGCTTTGGTAGTTTCAAAGAATAAAGAAAAGTATATAAAATACACTATTTAACGATGAGCAGATGGGCGATTCCAGGTTGTGTCAAAGTAACACCTTTTGTCATGTAAATATCATTTTAAAGGCATTGTAAACAATATCATTAGATTCATTTTCGATAGAATGAAACATTTTAAAACTTTTTCATGCAAATTTTCCTTGGTGGTAGGAAATTTTCTTGAAAATATATTTGTGTCCGTCTTTATAAGACTTCTCGTTTTCGAGTTACGTTACTGAAACACGCACGGTAGAGATACAGATCTTATTTTGTAAATATGACTTCTTTTGGATTCAGGGATGTATAAGACATATTAAAAGATGAAATTTATAAGTGGATTTTTTCGGTGGAATTCAATAATTCTCAATATTTATAGATAATCAGTAGAGGAAGAAAAATGCGTGCATAAAAGTATTCTCCAGAAGCCAAAGTATTTCAGTTGTTTACATATTGTTATTATTTGTTTACTCTTGGTTGCTGTCATACTTTTGTTTACAACTAGATACATTTACTCTTATTTGAGAAACATATCAGTTACTAATAGGAGTCTAACCTTCTGAAAGTAGAGGTGTTTCTGACTCAAGAGATCATATTGAATGTGGGATCGGTCAGTGTGTAAACACTGTGTGATGTAGCTTTGTGTGTAGAGGTTAGCTGTGGAAATCTGCTGATTTCAGTATTCTGCAAACAGATTCTCTGCCGATACCATCCTCGAGCCACGTAGCACAGCAATCTTTTAGGGCAGACCGTCACGTCCGCTGGATACTGTTCATCGGTTACCGATTTGGGACGGTCACTTCGCTTCGAAATTGTTTTACATTTACAACGGCCACACGTTGACATTATGCGGGTGAAACATACTACGTGGGCATTTACTAGTTTGCAAGCCCGAAGTGCTTCCCAACTTTCTCTTAAATACCAATAAGTGGAACTTTTCTCGACTTCAGTACCTGTGCTGGTACAAGTCAGAAGTATTTATTGATGGGCCAATTTTTTCACTATCGTGAATTAGGTCATGTACACGTACATATATAGCGACCGGCCTTTTAAAGATTTGATAATTGCTTCAATACCGTTGTATTTCATTGTACCTAAAACGAAAATTGAATAAATTTTTTTTACTGGAAGTAGAAAGTAGACTACATTTTTAAAACAATCTTTTATAAAGGAGTGAACAAAACGGAAATATGAATGCACTATGTCATATTATTATCTTAATGACTTCTGGACGACAGTTATCTTTAGTGTATCTCAGGTACTCTCTACCTGCTCTATTTCTACATATCTTATACTTGTAACTTCTGTGCGTTGCTTCAATAGACGTAGTTCTTTTTATTACTAAATAGTGATTTGTACCGATGCTCAAATGGCCCGCTCTTTTCTGTGTTCTAGGTTTAAAAACATTTCGAAGCAAGTAAAATTGCTGAAATTAGCTCGTTAGATACGAAGAAAAGCTGGTGCAAGAGCCTTGCTTTCTCTTTTCAGACTGAAACAGCTGGCATTGTAAATACGAATGAGCAAGCTCAATTGCCTGCGTCAGCAGAAATTTATCTCAATCTTACCGGATCCAAGTTGCTTTGCAGATCAAACACTTTTCACTAGGGCATGAAAGCTGGGCTGTCCAATTGAGTGAGAGTTGGATGAAACATGATTATAAAGTGATTTTCATTAAATGACGTAAATAAAAGTAAGATGAATCAGTTATGAAAGTAATCAACGTTATCCAGAGCAGAAAAATACCCTCTATCGGCTTATTAATTCTGAGTCTGATTTCTAAACGAGAAACATTCATAATTTCTTTTATCTTTTGAATCATGGGTTCGTTTGTGAATCCATTAAACATGATAAGGCACATCTTTGTACATTGGAGTTATAAAAGACAAACTATAGTGTTGCGAGGCATTGTTTTGCGGCGGGCTACGGTCCGCACGTATGCGAACGACGAGAGAGAGAAGCGGGGAAAGAAAGAGATAGAAAGTGCCCAAATCCACGCCCAAACCCGCGCGTGCCACTGCTTACCGAGAGGGAAAGAGATGGAGATAGTCTGGATAATTCTTTCTTTTCTCCTGCCATCGTCAAAGATTGTGATACTTCGATAAGTTTCGAGAAACGATGGTTCGGAAATAAATAAGAGAGGTGGGCTGAGCTGAGTCAGTGAATGGAGATGAAGTTGTGCAGTGCGGAGAGGCTAGTGAGTGGAGAACTGTTAATTGTACAGTGTGGACGTGTGGCAGAGGGACTTGAAGATTGCGTTCGTGTGTTACGTCATTCTGCTGATATCAGAGTTGTACAAAGTGTCTTCCTACGCACATAAATAGCATTTTGAATTTCTGCAACTAGACTGAATTTTACGAACCACAAAGTCAGAATATAAAATCGTGACATATTCAGACGACTTTCTCCACCGATGAGAAATCCATACATATTTGTTACAATTTATTTGTATTCACACGTAAAGTTAATCTTAAAGCTTTCCTATGTTAAGGCACTTCTTATATAACAAAAATTTCATACTAAGCAAGGAGTTTTAAACATGCGGAAATACCAGCAAAATATTATTCGTCTTCACCAAGATAATTGTTAGCAAAGACGGATTGGAGGATGGGGGTGGCTGCTAAGAGCCGTAAGTTTCCAGATAATTGTATATGGAAAACGTTCTAAATTTGCAATGTAGATTATTTCGAAGATGCTAGCACTACGAACACTACACTAATAAAAAGGTATTTAATACAAAATGTGTGTATTTTAATCAACTTTGCATTTTTCTTTCAGTAAGCTACTTTTATGTTGATCAAGATTTATTGGTCATTTAGAACACTTTGTGAGAAAAAAGATGCAGCTGTTTTTATTTTGTGGATTATTCAGGGGAACACAAAAATTATATATATATATATAATCAAATTTGAGTGAAATGCTCTAGTTCCCGTAGTTACAAAGCAGAGCAAATAAAATGGATCCAAATGAAATGCTGAAGAGCTTTTTCACAAACCTACTAATATAAGAGTAGTCGTTGCTACAATAGCCTTATTTATGTGTCCATCGACAGGATGAAGGACAGAAGAGGAAGAGCGGGTTTTCCCTCAAACTAGTTCTTCTGGACTTTACTACCTCCTATAATGTGGTTGGAAAATTGCAACTATTATGTGATTCAAATGGGAAGGCGTTTGTCCTTGAGTGCTATTAGGCGAGCAACCAATCGGGGTAATGCGGTGTTGTCGTATTGAATTCCCACTAAGTGGTGTGTGAGGAGCGTCAACCTAATCAATCTGTATGAAATACTATTCGCGCTAAGACAAAAATTCAGATTTCGGCAAAACTGATAAATGAAGGTAGAGAGTAATGTAACTAACATAACCATGTAAACCCCTAATTTTTATCTCAAATAGTTTTTCTAATACAAATAAAATACTATTACCTGTATTATAACAATAACTCGCGACGTAAGCACTGAATGAGTATCATTATTGGTTGGCATGTATGCGTGTACGTGTATTTGTAATTACTCAGAACTGAAACGTAAATGTTTGACATGACGTGATAAAAGAATTACTATGAATAAATCAAGATGTTAAATTCGAGAAAGAGTAAACACTTCATTTCCTGTTAGCCTGTGGAATGCTGTATGCTTATGTTTATGAATGAATGCTGGATAAGAAGTGTTTATTTACTCTGGAGAGTTCAGATCAATATCATTCAGTTGTTCTTTACACAACAGTAGAGTAAGAGTTAAATAGTGCAATGGCTTCTTGTGGTGAATTTAGTGGCGAGTCAAAAATTCAATTATTGCAAACTCAGGCTCGAAATATTGTTTTTAAGGTGTACACGTTCTTAAAAAATTTGGGCAATGAGGAATATAGAAATCAGCTCGATTTCAAAAATGCTCAACGGCTTACTGCTGAAGCGTGTGGTGTAGGTAAAACAGTGTGTCCCGCATTTGCATAAGAAAAGCAGGTAATTCATAAACTATAATTATATTTATAGTATTTAAAATATGCATAATTTTGCGAAAATGCTTTTCCAATTTTGATTTTGCCAACTGCATCATTGTAAACGTTTGTAAAATATAATTCGTTTACCCTTACATCTAGCGCCAAGCAGACCTGCATGTTGTATGAGTGTGCGAGAGAGAGGGAAATATAAAAGGAGTGGGTAACAAGCTGGCAACGCTGAGTGAGATGCGGCATCTCATTAGCTGGACTCTAGAACCCTTCCCATTAGAAACACATAATAGTATCCATATAATTAAATTAGTCAATTATACAAAAAGAAAAAGTCGCAAATTGTCCGGAGAAGAAATCAGTAACTAGATGATTCAGGAATTTATGAAAATGTAATTATTAGGAGTCAGTATAGTTAAGGCAATTGGGAAAACTTATAAGTTAGAAATATACTACCTTAAGGTCCAGTCCTTTGAACTCAGTCTCTTCACTTATCACAGATTACTCCTTGTTTACCGCTATTTAGGTTAGTTCCTGGACATGAAAACAGATAAAAAAGGTTCTGAAAATTAAAACGAGGAAAGATAATTTAAAATTTAGCTAGTCAGCGAGTAAAAGTAATGTTTCAGATGTCAACACGAAGTTGAGATTTGGCAACGTTATGTAGGAACATGGTTGGTCTGTATGTAACATATGTCTTTCTTTCATGCCTTACATAAGCGATACACTATGATCAGTTGCCGGAAGTCCGTATTTCGAAAAGACACGCTCGGGTTATACATACTTGGCGGTAGCCGTAAAGGATTAACCGATTAACATTTTAGTGACACACGGCAACGTGCCTTCTCATTGTTATTTTTAAGGAAACGATTATTTTTAAAGACTGAATTTGTCAGAAGTCAGTAGATGTAGTTCAGAAGTTAAATTTGTGAGCGTTATTATTCGGAACAGTTTAATTAAACCTCCAACAGTAGGTGGGTAACTTGCCTTAAATAGATCATTAAATTTTATTAGCCTCCATTACATTTATCAGCGAACTTATCTGGTGTTGTCTATTCTCACATCCATTCACGCGTTAAGACGTATTAATTCACGCGTACCCAAATAAAATGCTCACATAATTCCCCACTGCAGCAGTTGGCAACAGATTCATGTTTCTGCTGAATTCTCAGATTTTGATCAGTAAGTAGGTAACTTAATAGATAAGAGTGAGTCACAAAGCCATTCTGTTTCAGAAACGTGATTTAGTGCGTCAGCTAGATCAGCTTCATTCATAACTCAGTTAACACTGTATGTTGCATGGATACTTCTGGTCCTTTCCCCATTGATTTGCAAGTTTTCATTGATATACAAGGGCCTGTCTAATGATGTATTCATTAACTCATGCAAAATGCAGTTAAAATTTATTAAGAGCTATAGTCCAACAGGTTCTTTGGGGCACGTGCGGTCTCGCCTGATTTCATTACATATACAGTACAAAGTTAAACCAACAATGTTCAATATTGACAATTTAAAAATATAAATGTAGCGAAAATATATCCAAAGCTTATCTCAATATTAAAAGCATGCTTCGATACCATTAAGTATTGAGAGAATCTAGGTATCGAGATCGCATTCGCACTCTTGAATTAACGGGCTATGAATATACGTCACTTCCGGTAAAAGGTGTACCTTTTGCTACCACACTCTTAAGGATGACAGACAATTTGAAGACGCTTTAACGTTTTTAAATATGGAACTTTATTGTTCCAAATCTGACAAATAAATGTGTCATATATGCCCTCGAGAACTGTTTGCCTGTGGACTGTCATGCATTACGCACAACAACCTTCAGTAAAGCTGTTTTAATGCAAGTTCTCTGTTACCTAAGGATGCAGGTAAAGCCAGGTTTGAGAGGTTGTTGGGGATATATTAATATCTAAACGTGGCACTCCTGGTCCGTGAAATACCTGCCGTGAAATATTTTAGGTCGCCCCACTATTGCAGGGGCAATATTTTGGGCGGCCATTGTTGCGGAAAGTTGGCAGGCGTGTAAAACCCGAGTGTTAATTCCTGCCATTACAGGGATTTCATTGCCGAGCTCGTGTTGGTTTGTTGGGGTGGGCCCTTGCACAAATGTGACCACACCATGAGAGGGAAATAAACTCCGGGCTAGAAGCGAAATTAGCATTCATTCCTGGGGCGACTCGCCCATTATGACCCCCTCTAAACTGATTCCATTTAGCCTATCACAGACTACAAGACTTGTTTTCAAAGAGGTTAAACAGAAATTAACTTTACTACAGAGCTCAAAAGCTTTTCCTTTTACGAGGTCAATTGTGGTCTAACAAAGGCGTTTAAGTGGAAGTATTGTACAGGACTTCTTGGTATACATCTATCAGGGAAGCCCACAAATGCTTTCCGAACAAAGCAGCGAAACATCACAAATGGAGCCCGTCTTGTCAGACAATGACCATATAAGACAAAGCAACAGCGCATACTCAAGTTTAGTGATGCAAACTCCAGAATCATTATTGCTCTTGTGATGTAACCTAGACTTCTCTCCAGGTAAGGTATATATGCATTTAGTGCATCTCTACGTGTATGAACATAACTGTTTGGAAATATTCATTCTGGCTTGTGGAAGATAATATTTGGTGACTTTCAAAGCATATCTCATATTTAACACTCACACAATATTATATTTCCAAAGTTACTTATTTATAGGTATATGTTCTGAAAGTAGGTAACGCGGCTTGGGTTTCAAATAAGATGCGTAAATATCACTTGGGTATTTATATAACAAATCAACTACAACATAGGTTTTATTTGCTAATGTTATAAGTAAAGGACTATTTTCCACACAAAGGATTGTCTGACAAATGTGAGAAATACAGTAAAATATTATCTTACATCATTTAATTGCGCTTGTCGTAAATTCCAAATTAGGTATACCCTGATACTTTTAAACATTTTTTTTGGTGTTCATAGCACATCACATTTCTGAGCGAAACACAGAACTTTTCCTATCTTAGAAGTGTTAGAGCAAGAAGTGTTTATTTTTATTAGAATTTAGGTGATCATTAAAGGGCATTCTCCGTAAAAATTCAACATCAAATTGTAGCAGATATGTATATATTTTTTGTAATTTACGTCCTTTAACTTTTTAAGTCATGTCAGACGATGAATGGAATGGGTGAAATGATGCTTAAATGGGCCCAGGGTCCATGGAGCTTAGAGTTACCCGGCATTCGTCTGCTAGGATAAGGGAAAACCCCGGAAAACCCCTTATCCAGGTAACTCACCCTGACCGAGATTCGAACTTGGGACCTCTTGAACGTGAGGCAGACATGCTACCATCCACGCTACCGAGGCAGGCAAGTTGTTCTTGTGGCATCTGCTAGCGTGTGTTACGGTTGTGATGGTTTGGATGCAACATTAAATACATCCATAGAGTAAAAAAGAGTCACCTGACAGGCTACATAAAGAGATCTTACTTATAAAATACTACTTACTGCTTGCATTTTCTTTTAAACAAACAACTAGCAGAGACTGACTACATTCTTGCTATGCTAAACAAATAAGCAGTTGTGTAATATTAAATTATTCTGCAAGGAATCTTTGCAAGAACCAGATCTTTTGAAAGGAACATTCGTAGAGTATAGATGTACTTCAGTTTTACTCTGCAAGTGTGCAGATAAAGAATTACAAATGAATGCCTCTGTGTGATTCATAATCGATGCTTCAATAACTAGTGTATTATTATATTTATAACAATTATTTTTCAGCATCAGTAGCAGGAGAAAAGGCAATTATCGATAATCAAGATTTTTTAAGATCAAGCATCAAATTGTGTATGTGGACTAAAGTATTCTTCTTTGGGAAAGTATTAATGAAAAGTTAATCAGTCAGTAGCAGAATTGAATATTTCTCCGTCCTGGGTGCAGAGATTATCGCTGCAGAGCAGCTGTGGTGAACTTCAAGAATTCTGCTAGAGCTTCACCAAAGGTGAGAAATCCGTCATTACCACCTTCATCAACAATAAACCGCTACAAATTTTTTAATTAAAGACGATATTTAATTATGATTAATATTCTTTGGCAACTTTGATAGGTAACAGAAGAATCAAGGAATTTTATTGTTGGTATAGGGAGGCATAGAAAATAACCAATTCTTAAATAGCAGACCAAAATATCCCCCAAAGGAGATGATGCTTTTTACGCTGGTAGTCCTGTTTCTCTTTGACGTTATAATAATATTAATTATTTTACCATCTTGTTAAAAGTTTTTGCCTTAAATAATTTTGAATAGATGCATTTGTAAATAAACTGAAAATAAGGGCGAGATTTGGAAAGTCTGAGTATTCAGAGACTTAAAACTTAAGTTTCCCACGTTTAGTAAGGATTAGAAAATTATTCATACTTATGCGTAAACTTAATTGGCAGGAGCTCAGTTCAGGATAGCCTATACTTTTTACAAATACTGAAATTTATATGCACATTTGAATCACGACTCATGAAGTGATACAATTTAATTCAGGAGACAAAGTGGAAGGAACTGCAGGTGGTAGCTCGGGAAAAGTAAATTAAAATACTCACTGAATAGTATTTTGAATATTATGGGCCTAAATTAGCGTTGTTGCGAGAGTATGCCTCCTACTGGGTACATAATTATTATTGAGAAATATGAAGTTTGCGTCATTGATATCTTCCAAGTAATACTAAATAAAACTCAAGCAGTTAATATGCATCTTCGATATATTGCAAATTGAATATTACTAACGATTGGGATTGAATTTCTTGATACAATTTTACAGTCTGATTTTTAAAAGAAGATACTTGAAGGTCATCAAGCAATCGACGCGAAGGGCAAGGAGAAAATGTCGTTGCTATGGTAACATAAACAAAGGTTGCCGGATTGTTACACTGGTGAATCACATACTCCTCAGGTCAGTTATCGCTAGTTGTATGCGGGAAACAGAGTTTGCTTGAGTATTCAGTTGCGCTGTGAATTGTTAGCCTACTTTGTTGAAACACAATTAAAATACGTTGTTATGGAAGCAAGACGTAGTGGCGGTACGATTAGAGGTAGACCGAGGAAACAAGGCCCAAGGCAAAGATCAGCTTACGGTCGGTGTGTTACATTGCATAGTTAAGCTAGAGAATTTGTCTGTTGTCTTAGAGAATTCTTCCAACATGAAGACGAGAGCTTGCTCCTTATCAATGAACAGCTTATTCCATGTATCCAAAAGCGATAGTCCCATGTCAGTAGATTGCTTGCACGTAAAAGAATTCATGTGGGTCAAAATTCCGACATATCGGCGGCGCTGATACGACCATGTCAATTAAAAATTCGTTAGTAACAGTATATTGCGATACTAATATAGCAAACACTTAATACGGAACGAGGAAAGGTTTGAAAAAACGAGCCGCTTGCACCGAGTTTTTTCAACTCTCGAGATTCCATTAGGTGCTCACCGTATGTGTGTTGCACATTATTTTTTGCACTATGTGTATTTATATCAATCTGAATTTTAGTAGTTAAGATATTAGCTGAAATATTAATAAATATAATTGAAGATAAATGTTAGATTTTAGAACGTGCATCGCCTATTAGTGTTTCTATGGAAATACTCACTGCACTGTGCGGGGATGTCAATTTAAAATGCATAGCAACAAGAATGGTAAGTATGAAATATCAGTTACATAGTAAAATAACTCATATGTGAAGACGCTACAACGCAGTGAAGTGTGAACAACTTATTTCTGTTTTTAAAGCAGGCTAATACAGATTAACTGTGCATGTTTTTGTTGAGGTAAGATAACTCGAACCCTTGTTTATGTTTCGAGTGTTGAGAGGGTAAAGAAAGGGGACCTGCTGGGATCATTGCAAGCACCCACGTGGAGAAACAGATGACCTTCATGTATCTTCTTTTAAAAATCAGACTGTAAACAAGATTAGAGTTTATTTATGTGCTTTAATTATTTAATGCAATGTTATAAAACGTAGAGTAGAATGTTTCAGGTTAGATAAAGTAAACTTGATTTGTTATGTTTAACAATTAAAATTAATAATGGAGTCTTAGGTTGTTTTAATGTAATATACGATTTTCCTGGATTATTTTAAAGACTGACTGCTTGTAGCTAGCTGTAAGCACACACAGAAATATTTCTCTCCCTGCACACTTGAGCAAGAGCTGACATTCATCTTATTTATGACGAAGCTATAGGCAATATGTATTCAGTTACTCGACTAAATATATTCCCCAGAAGACATCAGCCTGATCATAAAATATCAGCGTTTCTGATACATCATATCGAGGTTCAATATTTTAACATATTGTGTTGTATTTTGATCTCTGAACTGAAAAGTGTATATCTAAGCTCCATCTGGAGTTCAGCCTGTCTGATGAATTCTGGAAAATGGAATAAATTTGAAATAAGCTTTCAAATATTGAAGGTATTATAGGAATAAAAATATTAGGTGTAGCTTTTGGAAGTTGAAGAAAACTTACGGTGTCTGGTTGACCCTAAAGTGCAGTTTTAAGTAAGAGATTATGGTAGGATGACTTTTAATAGATCTGACATTCATATTCACCGAATAGATATTGAAGTTACAATTGGAAGTCATTAGGATATTTTAATATTCCTATATCATAATATGGTACGGTTCAGTGGTTGCGTGGATGTGCCCCATCTTATTAGTAGGAGAAATCATTGGTTCATTAAAGAGCAAGTATATATAGCGAAGTTGGTGCAAATACGTGCGCCGGTAACCGTATCTTCAAAGCAGAGGGGTCCTAAATTCCTCGATGACGTCCACGTCAGATAACCGATGTGAAAGTTTGAAATTTCTGATGCTCAATATGATGTTTCACTTTTCAGTTTGAAATGGGCCTCATAAGATCACACAGTCTTCGAGACAAACTCTTCTTCCTTATTTATAATATTGCATATACTGTACCCATTCCTAAAACTTAATTTGGTTATTACGGTGCTCCTAATTTAGCGGTTGCATTAATTGTTGTACACTTTCCACTTATTGCCTTTCAGAATACGCTTCACACTGCCAGGCCTGGCATGATGTACAATAGCGTACTTCAGAGGTGACGTTGAGAACATTTTCTGCGGTTGAAGAACGAGAAGTCTTCCACAACTTTCTTGTGCACATCACCATGCATCAGAAAACCAATTGGAGGCTCGGTCATAAAATCACGGCAAAAAGTTGAACTTCATTTTACAACTTGAACCACCGCTTTAAGCTGTGCTTCCGTTCTTTGAACTTCAAGTGTAGTCTGTTAATTGTGATTCGCTATTACAATCAGACGTTATTGATAAGAGGCATACAGATACCGATATTTGTTAAGAAAACACCATATTATATTTAAGGTACCCCCCCCAATGCTAGACCATATGGCCTCTATCGGGGCGACGGGTGATCACAGCACACATCTATGAGGGCTGTTCAATAAAGAATAATCATAATTTTGTGAAACAAACACGCCGTAGTAGTTTCAT
This sequence comes from Mantis religiosa, assembly GCA_030765055.1. Lineage (NCBI taxonomy): Eukaryota > Metazoa > Arthropoda > Insecta > Mantodea > Mantidae > Mantis > Mantis religiosa. The sequence goes on from CM060952.1 coordinate 105,194,457, forward strand.
TTGATACTCCTGGTTCCCGCGTGTGAGAACCAGTCAAGTTCAGGCATGTTCAGTATCGCCTACTGCTGCAATGGAGATAACACGCGAGGAACAATATGCGGCTTTAAAATTCTGCTTTCATCTCAACAAATCTTCAGTTGAGGCCTATGGAGAGTATGTTCTTCCCTACAGCAATGCTCGAAGGTGGTTGAAAATATTTAAAGAGGGGAGACAATCAATTTCAAAGGAAGGTGGACCCGGTGCTCCAGTTACAGCTCTTACGGAAGAAAACATCAACACTGCTGCTGCCATTGTGAGAGAGGAACGACAAATTACCTTAAGATTAATTTCTGAAATACTGAACATTTCATTGCGTGCCATTGGTGACAGAAACACTACACATGAGACGTGTTTGTGCACAATGGGTTACAAGGCTGTTCATTCCCGAAAAAAAGAATATACGCATGCAGTTAAAGTTGATGTTAGGGGAAGATCCAGAGTTTCTTTCAAACGTAATCACTGCTGATCAAATTGGCTGCATCATTTTTATCCTGAGAGCAAACAGCAAAGCTCAGTGTGGAAAACTCCTTCATCACCAAACCCCCCAAAAGCAAAAGTGGTTGTTTCTGCTGGGAAAGTAATCGTCATCTCATTCTTTGATATTCATGGAATGGTTTAGCAGCATGTTGTACCTTCACACACATCAGTAACTGGACAATACTACAGAGATGTCCTGAAAACATTGAAAGTCCATATCAGGCGCGAAGGACCACATTTTCGTGAAGCAGGCTGGATGCTGCACCACGATAATGCGTGGCCACATATTGCCAATTTTGTTGCTGAATATCCTGCAAAAATCAACGTGAAGTGCATCCCTAACGTCCCTATAGTCCGTATTCAGCCCTATGTAACCTTTTCTATTCCCTTCGTGGGAGGCATTATCCATCATCAGAAGCAGTGGTGAAGGCTGCGGAGGCGATTTTGAAGGATCTCTCAAAAATGGTTTCCAGCATGTCTTTGAAGACTGTCAGAAACGCTGAAACAAGTGCATCGCATTCAGGGGAGACTATTTTGAGAAGGACTATCAAAATTATGAGGATGAGTCAAGGTACGTTGTTAAAAGGTTTTTGAATAAATAAGAATTAAAAAAAATAAATTTTCGACAGAAAATTTCATTTAGCATACCTAAACCTATTCATAAAGACTTCTAAACTACAACTTGAAACAAAAGAGGGCCACATACGGGCACTGTAGCGAAAATATGGCACGCAGTGGCTGAGCAAATGCCTAATTTGATGTGTTATCTATGTAAATACTTTTGTTTTAACCTTCCGACCTTAAAATTAAGGAGAAGAAAGTTTGGTGATAAAATAACTCGAAAGAGAAAGGCGGTTCTCCGTCATTATCTTTATGATGCTCATAGGTTCCACTAGCAAGTCCAATGGTCTTCCACAAACACATTAACTCTTGATGTTAATCAAGTATGAGATCGAACAAGAAACTTTGTGATGGAACGAGGAGTTTGTTCCAGTGATTGTTATGGGCCTATATCTGAGTTGAACAAGTTAGCAACCTCAAGCACATTCCAATACGGACGGAACAACTTCAGCTTCAAGTGCTTCCATCCTCAAACATACAGACAGCATGCTCAAATGAAAAAATACACACACAACATTCTCTAGAGAATATTTCAATCATCCCTGTTCTACTCTTCACATACATTTGTGAATGGCTGTTTAAGGAGATAAATTAATCCATTAAGCTTGGAAAGTACTGGTAATTAAACTTTCCAGCTATCAAGCTAATTTATGTTATATTCGTTGACTTTCTCTGTCAACTTTAATGTATTTTGATATCTCCTCTATAAATAAATCTTCCAAAAGCTGAATTTTCTAACTAATTTGTGTTGAAAAAGGTAAGCATTTGTTGACTATTCATTTTGTTGTGGATATAAAGGTTATGCAGAAGACTGAAATAACATTTAAACAAGTATATCATATGTGATAGCTTGGAAATTGCACTATTTGCACAGGATCAGACAAAAAAGTTATATGTGTTAATTTTAATTGACTTTACCTGTTATTCAACGACATATGTTCTAAAAAGCTTATTTTTTCTATCTATTTAGGTTAATCTAATTAATCATTTGTAGAAATGCTTTTATTCCCTGTTAATACAGTGAAAATAAGGGAATGCAACGGAATTAAGCAACAGCGAAGTTTTTAATGACTTTTCTATGTGCTTGTTTAGAAATTGTGATCTATTTGCATGATTAGGAGGGAAAAACTAAATAACTTCTCCTGTTAGAAAATTATAAATACTAGAAAATGCAAAACCATTATCAAAGAATATTTTAGAAATATTAACTGAACAAAAACGTATTAGACATAAGTTTTGCTCTTTGAGGAGTAAGATGTGATCTGTTACAGTTTACCAGTTATGTAAAGATTAACCAGAATGAAGAGCATATCAGAGGATATTTGCAGAAATATCATATTCTTTTCGTTAGTCACAAAGATAATTTATACATTATAACTTTTAATAAAATTGTTAGTCATGATTTAGAAACCTTTTCTATATAAAGGTTAGCTTGGCGTGGGAGTATTTTCGTACAATTATTCAGGTTGCATCCTGGGAACACAAACTATAACACGTTTTGGAGTTACTGTACATGTGTATCCGTTCAAAGACACAAACACACATATTTTTTCCCAAAAAGCTCCCTTTTTACGAAAACATCTGTGTTGCATTTTTAGATGCTGAACTTAAGTACAAAACATACCATAAAGAAAACTTCACATAAGTTACACCTAACGACTAGAATGTATCACATTTTGTTTACTTCTAACACCCACAAACAGATTTTAAAATTAGACTGTAATATGATGGATCCAATTTTGACACATGTAGCGTGGTAAGAAAGCTTTAATCTATTTTGGCACTGCCTTTCTATTATGCAGTTTTCTGTTTATACTCCATTATGTCCCTCAGATTTTTGGTAACATCCTCTTTCTTCCCTCAACTTCCTGTTTATTACAACCTCTTAGAAGTGGTTGGTTGCAAAACAGATAACCACACTAGGAAGCATGGTAAACTTAAAAGAACATTTTATATCCGAATTAATTTTCCAAATTTTCATTATATTTCATGTACCATCAGTATCCACTTCCCTGTTATGCAGTAAAGCTAGTGGACATTAAGAAATATGAAAAAAATGGACAAATGAAAATGCCTTTCTTAATGTAAAAATGTAACGGAGTGAACCAACAGATATAAACAGAGAAATGACCTACGCTGTAAACGCTTTTCTCTGTGACTGTAACCCATCTCAAAACTAAGCAAACCAGGAAATTAACTTACCTGGGGCTATGCGAGCTACAGCGCAACTGTAACACATAGTTCTTAAGGGAATCATACTTAAATATTTCAATTCCACGACAAGAATGCGAACTAAGGTTGGTTTGTGCTTTTTGTGCTTTTTTTCTGTTGGCTTACCAAAGCGAAAGCACACAGCATACATATACGAGGGCTGTTCAATAAAGAATGATTACAATTTTTATTTGACAACGTACCTTTACTCATCCTCATAATTTTCATGGCCCTTCTCAAAATAGTCTCCTCTGAATGCGGTGCACTTGTCCCAGCGTTTCTGCCAGTCTTCAAAGACTTGCTGGAAACCATTTTTTGAGAGATCCTTCAAAATCGCCTCCACAGCCTTTACCATTGCTTCTGATGATGGATAACGTCACCCACGAAGGCGTTTCTTCAAGTTAGGGAATAGAAAAAAGTCATATGGGGCTAAATGCGGACTATAGGGAGCGTGTGGGATGCACTTCACGTTGATTTTTGCAAGATATTCAGCAACAACATTGGCAATATGCGGCCGCGCATTATCGTGGTGCAGCATCCAGACTGATTCACAGAAATGTGGTCTTTTGCGCCTGATATGGACTTTCAATGTTTTCAGGACATCCCTGCAGTATTTTTCAGTTACTGAAGTGTGCGCAGGTACAACATGCTAATAAACCATTCCATGAACCTTAAAGAGTGAGATGATCATAACTTTCCCAGCAGAAGCAACCACGTTTGCTTTTTGGGGGTTATTGAGGAAGGAGATTTCCACATTGGGCTTTGCTGTTTGCTCTCAGGGTCAAAATGATGTAGCCAAATTTCATCAGAAGTGATTACATTTGAGAGAAACTCCGGATCTTTCTACAACACCAACTGAAGCTGCATGCAGACCTGCATGCGGATGTCCTTTTGTTCGGAAATCAACAGTCTTGGAACCCATTGCGCTGAAACACGTCTCATGTGTAAATGTTTCTGTTACCAACGTGTGGGTGACACCCAATGAAATGCTCAGTGTTTCAGAAAGTGATCTTAAGGTAATTCGTCGATCCTCTCTCACAATGGCAACAGCAGTGTTGATATTTCCTTCCCTAAGAGCAGTAACTGGAGCACCGGGTCCACCTTCCTTTGAAATTGATTGTGTCCCCTCTTTAAACATCTTAAACTACCTTCGAGCTGTGCTAGAGAGAAGAACAGACTCTGTATAGGCCTCCTGTAACATTGTATAGGCCTCAACTGAAGATCTGTTGAGACGAAAGCAGAACTTCAAAGCCGCATATTGTTCCTCGCCTGTTACCTCCATTGCAGCGGTAAGGGATACTGAACATGTCTGAACTTGCCTGGTTCTCACAGGCGGGAACCAGGAGCACCAACAATGAAACTACTACGGCGTGTTTGTTTCACTTTAAACTGACAGAGTATAATAAGATTGAATTTTAGTGCGAAAAATTATGACCGTAAAAATTATGATAATTATTTATTGAACAGCCCCTATACATATATGTACTGCGAATTCAAGACCTTTTCAAAGACGGTGCATTCCGTAATCGTCTTTTCTCCTCTGTTGTTTGTACTTCCATACAATAATTGGAAGAGTATTTGTTATCTTAAAGTTTCTCTGTTTATATAATATTTCTTCTTGAAAGATGCTTACCAGGTTCCATTTTTCGTTTAAATTGAGAACAAACCTTATGTGTTTTATTTAGAAACAGTGGCTTATGGCTTTGCCACAACTTTGCTCATGTTCTAAAGATAACTGATCTGCAACTTTTACATTTTTGTTTCATTTTTTGATTTATTTAGTATATAGGTACGTTAAACAAGGCACATATTGCATCAAAATTAAATATTGAGAAATAGTTTCAGGTTTATTGAAACAAAGAGGAAGGGGTCTTAGAAAAGGTTTAGCATGTGTGCGTTTATGGGTGTACTTATGTACAGTATCACTCATAGTGTCGGTTAAAATCAATTCTTGGAAATTGTGTTCAGCGTGTTTCAAGAATTTGGTACGAAGATTTTGTAAGAACGTTTTTATTTAAAAAGGGAAATTTTACATTTGGTTTTCTCAAAATGACTCTAATGATTTTGATTAAATTGCCATATATTTAAGATATTTACACGAAAAATGAAATGTATATTTTGAATAACTATATGTCTGGAAATAACTGTGAAGGCCTCTTTATTCGGAATAACTTCTGTATAACTGGTAAAACCGTAAGAGATGCGCAGAATCTTACTACACAAAAGATTTAGATCTCGTTAAGGCACACAATTTATCTCAGCTAATATTTTTATAAAGGAAACCTTTTCCAAGATATCCTTTGATATTGGTTTGAACGTTTCAATACTTATCTTTTCCTCGAACAGGAAGTCCTTATTTTTGATTTTATCTCTTAACCATGCAAAGGGAACAGACTCTCAAAGATATCAAGTTAATACCAGCTCTTAAATGATACCACAATCGCTTGGGATCTATTGTATTTCCATATTATCCTTGTATCTAAAATGCAATTATCAACAAAGTGAATGTTTTTGTCTATTAACATAAAACAGATAAAGGAATAAGCATTTGTAAGTACGTTAGTTCAAGAATGAAGAAAATTATATGAGAGATACACATCCGAATTTTTGTGTGGAGCTAACCACTTCTGAGATACTCCTTTTTAATAGTCTGAATTTAAAATATTTATACGGCTCTAAAATGGGAAGTTGTTATTTCATTACACGCCGTTAAAATAACTATTGCTTTCTGTATTCCCTTTGTACTAAAGTGTGCAATAAAGCAATTCCTCTAAATATATATCTCGGTGAAAGTAGATAAAAGAATAAGCATTTGTAAGAATAGGTTATATAAAAATAATTAGAGAAGGTCATTGAGTTCAACATATGCAGTTTTTTTTAAAATTTTTGTCGAAAATCTATACAAATGAAAATTATTGCTATAAGTAAATAATCGGCTGCGCCGTGGCCGACAGATTAGACAACTTGACTCTCAACAAGGTGGCCTGAGTTTGACCCCTGGTGACCGTAAAGTGATATTTGTGGTGGACAACATAGCGCTGTGGCGGGTTTTCTCCGAGGCCTCCGGTTTTCCCCGCTATCATTCCACCAAATGCTCCATAATCATCTTTCCTTCCATCCATTTCGCCCTCGTTTCGTTCATCCACTTCTCTCGCTCTTTTTCCGGGGACCGGGTTGATCACCCGTCCCTGGATTTCTCTCTCTGATCCATAGTTGTGGCTCTCTCACCGAACGCCTAAAATAGCATAATGGGTAACATTGCAGCTCTAAACTTAATCTAACAAAAATGTAAAAATAAAATATAGGCTACAGAAATGAGATTATTGTGACTATCAGTTGGATATAAAAGTTATAAGATATACAACATAATTACATTGGTATAATTTGAAGAACACGGAACTACTACGACAATTGTAGACAACATTAACAAATACATAATAAATTGCCATGACCATATAGAAATAGTGGTTTCCAATCGCATCTCCAAAATGCTAAATAACAATAAACCTAAAGAAGATGGAATAATGACACTCCAGCCGGTTGGCCGCAAACCGCAACACCGGTGACATCACCCAGTCTTACCAACTCAGGCTAGCACTAACAAGAATTACAAACCTTGTAGCCGTTATGTCCCATAAATGTACAAGACTGTGTCCTAATACAACAGAAGAAGAAGTAAATAAACAACTAAGCTAATATATACACAAATAAATAAAAATAGATAAAACATGCAGCAGTTATGTCTGAGTTTGTAAAGTTATGTGGCAAATAAAGGTTTACAAGCATCACCTTTGAATTAATAAAGGTGTTTCAATATTACTTCCACATAGAAAAACAAATGTTTTGAAATGCTTTCCCTCTTTAACCTGAACGTTATTTCAGCCGTTTCCATGCATTAGCAATATGTAATGCAGAATTATAAATTATTTATCATCACCGTCTGTGTTATCCAATATGACGTGACCGCAAGCCGCAAACGTTTAAAACAAATTAATTTATATAATTTTTTTCTCGCTTCGCTTGGGCTTCAGTTTCCATAATCATTTGCATTAGAGCTGTTGCAGTCCTTGTATTGCAATGCTATTATGAGACATTTTTATAGTATTCTACCTGCTATACAACGTAAATATAAATATATTTTGATGACCAGCAATATTACATATTACATCAATCGTTAATCATTAGAAGTGGGAAACAGCTATTTTCCTGTAATGGTCATTAGTGTCCTAGTTTGGTTAATGGTTACAGGTAACTGTTACATGGACAAATTAATATTTATCACAACTATTTATAGGAATACACGCTATTGCTTTTGTTACAATTACAAATCAATATGTTGTTCATTATTGCCTCAATTATATTAATGGTTTTGTATGCAATTAGTTTACAAATTACTACACCGAGCTGCCAAGCTACCGTAAGCTGGCTATCGACATATTGGCCCCTGCTAACATTCTCAAATCTGTTACTTCATAATTTGTTTAAAATCACTACGTCATTTTGTTTACAAATTGTTCCTAAACATTTAACTGCTACTGAGCCTAAATAATTTCACAATTAATTTAGCTCCTTTAATGTATTACACCCTAAACAGTAATTTTTGAATTGTATAACACCAAAATGAAAATTCAGTTAAATGTTAAATTTCAAACGTAGTATTTTTCAACATCTTCCAAGGATATGACTTGGAGATTTTCAAGAAAATCTTACAGCCCAACTGTCCTAGTAATGGACAATTGGTTGAAACCTTAAAAATGCTAGCTTGTGTATATTTACATGTAAATAAAATACAAATGTTAACAAGATTGAAAATCGCACATTTTTCGCCATAAAATTCCCTGGCGAACTAGAACATCTCTTGAATCATAATTTCTGCATAAGAATCTTAGTTATATTCCAGTATAAAATCACACTATTATTATTATTATTATTATTATTATTATTATTATTATTATTATTATTATTATTATTATTATTATTATTATTATTATTATTATTATTATTATTATTATTATTATTATTATTATTATTATTATTATTATTATTATTATTATTATTATTATTATTATTATTATTATTATTATTATTATTATTATTATTATTATTATTATTATTATTATTATTATTATTATTATTATTATTATTATTATTATTATTATTATTATTATTATTATTATTATTATTAGTTACAAAGTGGATATTATCTCTATACCTCTTGTTCAAAATCATTCCACTTTAACTCCATTCCAGATCATTGAGGTCTTGTATTTGCACTTTAGTTTACTTTTCTCTAAACAAACAAGTTCTGATTGTTTAGCATCTCACTGAAGTTTTAAATACTGGCAAATATTTATTGCTTTTCAGTGTCTCAGATTCATTTCATATCTATACAAAAAGCTATTTGTCATGATCCCGCTTTACACTGTTTCCAAGAATTTGAATAAAAGTTCCCTTAAGTCATTCTATAGATTAATTTTTATGTACTTTTAACCACTGATGAAGAATACTTTAGCTTCTGATTCCAAACCCATATTTTAAAACTACTTTCCATATTTATGTAACGTCCCTGTATGAAGCTCTTATTAAGTCTAAGAGTTTTATGCAAAACATTTCAAGGTTTGTATTCCTTGTTAGGGCTAGCTTGAGTTGTTAAGTATACAAAGACTGAGTGAGCAATGTTTGATGGCACCGGTATCGCGGTTTGCGGCCAACCGACTGGAGTGATATTATTCCATCATCTTTAAGTTTATAGTTATTTACCATTTGGGAGATGCGATTGGAAACTACTGTATTCACCCGCCTCATTAGCGTAGATGGTAGCATGTCTACCTCACGTTCAAGAGGTTCCGAGTTCGAATCTCGGTTATGGTGATTTACCCGGATAAGGTTTTTTCCGGGGTTTTCCCTTATCCTGAGAGACGAATGTCAGGTAACTCTAAACTCCATGGACCCCAGGCTCATTTGGGCATCACTTCAACCATTACACTCATCGTCCGATATGACTTAAAGTTGGAGGACGTAAATTACAAAAAGAAAAAAAAGAAAAAAAAAGCTGTATTCATATGCTCGTGCCAATTTGTTATGTATTGGTCAATGTTTTCAACAGTGGTTGTAGAAATAGTTCCACGTTATTCATATTAACCTAATTTAATTATGGTGTAAGCTTTTATGTCCAACTGATAGTCTCAATAATCTCATTTCTGTTGTTTATATTTTTGACTTCTTTTGTTAGAGATCAAGTTTCAGAAGCATAAAGCTGTAATGCCATGACAATAATTTTATAAAATTTTAAGTCAATATCTATTGTGACGCTTCTAACAACTGTTCTTTTAATTGTGCTTAAAAACTTCTGAAATTTGGGTACTTAATATATCACTTTGAGATCATAACGTACTTTAAAGTCTAAATGATAAAGTAATTTACTTATTTAATTATTGCTAATGATTTTGTTTTAAGTGGAAGCTATTTATTCTTTCCAAAATTCCACGTGTTTCTGTTGCTATTTCTAAACCGTGATATACTCAATGTTTATGAGTCCTGCGTCAGCTCCTTGCTCTGAGAGAGGAACTCGGTGAATCACAGATTGTGCTAGAAGCGGGCAGATAACTTAAGGTTTTGATCCACTATATGAAACGTGGGCATTGAAATATTTGAAGTAACAGTTCCGTTGCTGGTTGGCTATTCAAGCCTGAAGCATTCTTTTTGAATGTATTTTCCCGTAGATTCATTTTTATCTGACAGGCTAGAGAAGGTTGATGAGAACCTTAATTCCTCCTAGGTGTAAGCCTTTAAGTTATTGCTGAGTAATTTTGTTGTTTGTGTTTACAAGGGAAGCATTTAATTCCAAACGATCTTTCCTCTTAAACATGCAGGTACGTGTACTCCAGTTTCCATGACAACGAGAGCAGAAAGTGTATCAAAGTTTTTCGAGTGATGCACTGCGTTGTTTCCATGGCAACTTCTATAAAGGATTCTGGTTTTATTCTCACAGTATACAGTTTTTGCCGATATATGTGTGCTATACACGGAATATCGCCCTCTTTTTTATACCGAATGGAGCAAAAGTTTTATATGACACTACGTTGCAGTAAATGCGCATAGCGAATATAAGAGAAACACAATTTCATTTTTTTTGTTATTTTTAAAAGCGGAAGGCAGGCAAAATTAAATAGGGGTATTTGATATTGGATTCGTTTCGCTTTTGTGTCCCTACAGTTGAACTTAATTCTGCCTTGTATCATCATCCCATGTAATCGGCCTTGTCCAATGTTATTTATTTGTGTTGCTTTCCCTCCTACAGTCTTTTGTTGTGCTCCCTACAGGAAGCAATAAAACCCTTGTAATCTCCAACCCATCAGCTGATCTCAGCATGAGCTTCTTTCTGGTCACTACAGGCACGCAATTCCATTCATGCCGGATGTCCTCGCTATCTTTCCATTTTCCTCTGACCGTTAAATAGGGTAGAGGGAGTACTACCGAAGATCCTATATCAAGATTTTCTTATAAATGTACGTTTGAGGACAGTAAATCTAAATGAAGCATTTTTAGAATTACATTGCTAGTAGATGCATGGTTGTAAACAATATAGTTGTAAAATGAAACGTTCCAGAAATATCACATTTAATATTTAAGTGTATGTATGACTGAAATTTCGTGAAAATCGTGAAAATAACGACTTTTTTATTTTAATTCTATAAAATAATTTAGACATTCCCGAATGTGAAAAATGCATAATTTGCCTCCGGAAGCCATTTTTAAATGCTTATTTAAATGTCGGTGGCCTTTAAACTCGGTCAGAGTCACGCCCTCTTTTGCCTACATCCACATTCTTTGTCTGTTTTCCGTTCTTAAATTTTCAGTTCAAGAAAAGAAAAGTAAGGCTTTCAGACAAAATAGTTCCTAAAATGTTGCCAATATATCAGAGGCTGGCTTCTACAACATTACTAGAGAGGTGCAAAACAGGAAAAACACAGAATGCCAATGAATCTTTGCATCATGTCATATGGAATAAGTGCCCAAAGGAAGTTTTCATATCAAAACAAAAATTGGATCTTGCTGTTATTAAAAGCATCAGTGAGTTTAACATGGGTAGTCTTAAGTCATTGGAGGTGCAGCAAAATATCAGAGGTGAAAGTGTAGTAGACTCAGCAAGGAAAACTTCAGTGCAGGATCAGACTCGTATCCTGCAAAGCAAGAAGCGAAGTTGTGCAGAAGAAAAGCAACATCTAAAGAAGAAAAAGGTGGAAAAAGCAGCAACAGAGGAGATAAAAAAGAAATCTGAGGGTCCAACCTATCAGCCTGGTGGATTTTAATGTGAGTTATGCAATAAAATCTTTAATCGCTGTTTTCTCAATGTTCATATTTTCAGCATTTTTCTTCCTGTAGAATGCTCCTTGCGATGAAGTTTTTGTACTACATTCATGAAATTTCCTACACAGGTTCAGAATATCATGAGGAATGGAAATTTTCCTATGTTTTATTGTGAAATGTATATAAGCATATATTTTTAATTTTCAAACACAAAACGTACAGTTTTTTAGACAAAGAAAGAATATTTGTAAATTAAAAAAATTTTGTGACCTAAACTAAAGGAGACACAGAAAAACCCAGAGCAATTTCAAAAAGTATGTGTATTATGAACATAGGGTTAAAATATTAGACCAAAATTCAAAATATTTTGTCGCAAGGGACTTTTTTAGTGACGTAACAAAAAACATACACAATTTATCATAATTTCTAAACTGCTGGAGAAAAATCGTTTAAATTTAGGTTGTAACATGCTTACAATATACTACACCTATGGTGTAAATTTTAAAAAGTTAGCTTTATTAGTTCAAAATTTGAAAATTTCAGTCATACATACCCTTAAACTAATTTAATCGTGTTTTTTCACCACAGCTCTTTACTGGATGAAAACTATATTTATTTATATCTTCTCTTCTACTTACCTATAATAAAAGGAAATATTGTATTCTACTGGGATTTCACCGGACATTTACGTTTTGAGACGAAGTGAATGAAGATAACTTTTGAAAAAAGGGCATATGTTTTTTTTTGTTCCATTTATACCCCGCCTTTAACTGTAGTCGTATCGGCGGCCGTTCTCCTTTGGAACATATCGAAGTTGTTAACTCGTATTTGCTGGGTTTTAATCATTAGATCACGCACACATTCGCACTCTCATTCATACTTTCAGACTGATGAAGATGAGGAATTGTCTTGGTCGGAGAAAAATCCCACCTCAATCTCCGGGAATCGAACCCGTGACTCCTAGTACGGCAGGCAGGTGCTCTGTCGACAGCTACGGGATCAGCCACATCTGTTTGATGTTTGAAACAAACAATGCCTAATTTTATGTTTTGAAAAAAATTTAAATTATTTGAGAATTCAAATCGGTAACAGCGTATATCTCGAAAATTTTTAGTGCGAAAAATAGTTTTAAAAAGATGGTGCCTTAACGACTGTAAAATTTTTGAGTTTAAGATTTGGAATATTTATTACGCTTTACCAGTTGTACAAAAGTCATTCAGATTGAAGAGGAGTTGACAAGCTGTGAAGCCCGCCTAGGTAGCGTAGATAGTAGTGTGTTTGCCTCACGTTCAAGAAGTCCCGAGTTTGAACCTCGAATAGGGCGAGTTACCTGGATAAGACGTTTTCCGTTGTTTTCCCCTATCCTGAAAGAGGAATGTCGGGTAACTCTAAGCTTCATGGATCCCGGACTCATTTGAGCATCATTTCACCCATTTTATTTATCGACCGATATGACTTAACGTTGGAGGACGTAAATTAAATTAAAAAAAAAAAAAACGCGCTGTGAAATTTAATCTGTGCGTTTGATTTGTCTTTCATTATCTTGAAACATGCGGTATTTTAATCACAATTTTAAATAAATTGATTAGAAAATAAAAAGATTGTGTGTTTTGGGTGTTGGGATTTTCTTAAAACTCTTTCTGTCGCCTCTTTGAAGAGAAAATGTAGATTCGGGTGAGAGGAAATATTGAATGTTTGGTATATCATAAATTTGTTTAGATACAAGTTTGAAAATTTTTTGATAGTTTAGAATAATTGGCTGCAAATTTTAATTTTTTCCCTAATGTTTTATATGAACGGCCCAGAGTTGCACATTCTTATAACCTAAACGAAAACATTTAAAAAACAAACTGTTATAACTGGTATTAATATTTTGAACACAGCTTCACTTCGTTATGTTGGACGTGTTATTAGCTTATGCATTATTTATTTTTTAAGAAATTAATAAAGTTAGTATAATTCATTTTTCAAAATTATCACTATTGTGTTAAGCGCAATAATTATCAGTTTTCTTATAGAGATTAATATGTTTACAAGAAATCCTTCATTATTAAATAATTGCGAAGTGCAAAAATTAATTTTCTGTCTAATTGTTTTGAAAACTTTCCCCCATATTTAAAAAGTGCAAGCTTTAGAAAAAGACTGCCAAGTTTTGGAAACACATGCAAACTTCTAAATCAGTTCAAAGAGCTAAATCAGTTATACTTACCGCTACAACGTTGGTATCCGTGTTCCCAGTCTTTTACCGAGTGGAATGACTCAGGCGGTTTCGTCTGTGGCCCTCATTCGGGAGGCCCGGGTTCGATTCCCGTGGCCGACCTGCCTGACCATTGGTTTTTCTGGGGGTTTACCGGGGCACTAAGCAAATGCTGAGTAGGTTAATTACATTCCCCGAATTTCCTGTGCCTCCATTTCATCTCCATTATTTCATATCATCTCTCATCTAAAGGTATCTTTAGGATAGAAGTGTCGGCGGGTGTTTCGACGGTGCATGGCAGGATGATATGCTCTGAGGAAAACTACTTCTTCCTCCGGAAGGTCGGTTGCCGGTCTCCGCTCCCCTGCTGGGACCATTTCGGGACCTCCAACCAGGGCTCAAATCGCCTGCCTGGTACCATTAGGGCTCGGCTGGTGAGCTCGTTGCCATCCTGCTGTAAGGGAGCGAGTTCGTTGTCCTGGCCTGTCGGGGAAAGTCTCTATCCAAGTAAACTCTAGGGACCCTGCTTTCTGTACTGTCGTGTCTCCTTGGTACCATTGGGGTTCGGGTACTGGGCTCGTTGTCTTCCCGCTGTAGGGGAGTGAGTTCGTGGTCCTGGTCTGTCGGTGGAAGTCTCTATCCAAGTAAACTGTAGGGACCCTGCCCTCTGTACTGCCGTGGCTCCTTGGGTCAGCCGCCCTCTGTCTCCTTCACCTCATCCTTCCTCCCGGGGGTGCCCACACTTGGGGGCATAGGAACAATGGGCCCAGCATGGTGGCCTACGTACCGAATCCCCTCCGTAATGAAATCCCAATCCCAGTCCCAGTCTTTTAATAGCAGGAGAGACTGTTGATGCAGTTTGAACGTTTGTACAAATATTATTAAGTAAATGTATATTAGTTGGAAAACATTTCTGTCAAAGAAAGCAGGCCTCAGGCCTTTAAATTTTAAGCCTTATTATTCTAAAAGAAGTGCATAACGCTTTATTAAGATTAAATACCTCCTTTCGAAGCACATTTTTTTTTTGATATTTTAGAAATTTGGTGTTTTCATTTTGGGCAATGCTATTCACATGCACATTCTCTCTCCCTTTCTCCCCTTTCTTTCTTCCACAAACATGCGCACTCTGCACATTTTCTAAACCTTATTTCGGGTTCACAAGGCCTTAAAATATACATTTAGGGTGAAACACCAAAATTGAATTTTTGAAGCAAGTATAATACTCCTCTACTTATCACGGTGAGTGAGTGTCGTTGGGCTAATTTTTATTCAGCTTGTTTGTTCAGTCTTATTTCTAATGCAAAACAAATGACCAACTTTTTGTATAAATTTCTTGCATGGCAATCAAAAGCAGCATATTATGATTTTATTCTTTTCCGAATTGGAGGATCGAATATTGCATTACATTTGTATGACATCGTGGAGCAGAACGAAACAAAATAGTAGAGTGTTACTAATGATGTCACGCTGATAGCAGATGAATTTCGGGTGCTGAGCACGGACCGTTTGACGTACAGCGTCCTTTGTACTGTTACGTTGAGATAACAGTAAACTCGCCCGCCAGATATGCACGCCCGGATGATTCATTATAATGGATTATACACTAATAAACAGACAACAAGACAAAACACAGCGACCGTCTCGCTCTCTCTGACCTGCCCATTTTTGGTTAACAAGGATCCTTGCCAGCCTACCTTCATGCACTAGAAAAATGAAAATATATTATAGTTATGACAGTTTCTGTTGTGTTTATTTTTACTTTCTCTAGATGTCAAACATTACCTATAAAATCTATACAAGAGACTGAATTTATAGCGGTCTTTTAAAAGTAGACCGCTTTATGTTCGCAAAGAAATTCTATGCTCTTTATATACATAAAGAATAATTAGCTACTTAGCACTGTAACTGTTGTTTTAATTTAAAAAGTTGCCAGTATTTTAATTTTGTTATTTTAAATTTATAGAGAAAAAATTTATTGGAAATTATTAAACATTGTAGTAGAAAGGAAACGTGATTAAAAAGAACAATTGAAGGTAAAATAGTGATTGAAGAGGTGGAAGCAAAGAAAAATGAATGTTTGATGTGTTTTACAATGATAATATTACTTTAAATTTTAAGAAATGGCATTTGAATGTTAAATTATTTAAAAATGATTTGAAGATTATGAAGAATACCACACATGACCATGAAAAACGTGCAAGTTAAAGATGACGTGAACCAATGAGAAGTTATTGAATTGCTAGCAACGGCCCGTTCAATAATTTCAGATAAGTTAGATAACTTCATTCTGTGCATGGATGTCGTTGAGTATAGAAGCAAAGTAATCTGTGTAGAATCTACGAATAGTAAAACATTATCATGATGAAAGGAACAATGACGCTTCTGAAATCATGTATTAATTTTGTGTTAGGACGTGTTTTTGTTCACTTCTGAAGAAATTAAAATTGTGATATTTGGAAAGAAGTTAAACAATTCTTCAATTTACTTAGTAAATCACTTTCATTCTATTCTCATCCGATATTACGCTTTAGGAAAGAGGTTTTCATGCGATAACTGTATAGTCCCGCTTTGGTAATAGACAACTCTCAGATAACGCATTACTCCACATGGAGTGAACATATATCTGTCATTTGCGATTCCTGCGAACTCCATTGCCTGAAGTGATGCGTTCATTGGTACTTAGCACACGAACGGGAGGCGCGTCAGTGTCCCTCCCACTCTTACAAGAATAATCAGTGCGTTATTGAGAGGTTTCTGTTAACAAAGATAAACCCATGGTAGCCGTTCCAGCAGCGAGACTATAGCTGCCGTGGGCGAGAGCATCGCAACCTGGAACGTTGGCTCCAGGCCCAAGGACCTGACGCTGCAGCATCCCAACACCGAGGTCCTGTAGCAACGCGATGCAGAACAGCAGCATTTCCATTTAGAAATCCCCTCACAGCACTTTAATGAACATTTGAAAGCTCAAAGAAATAACAAGGCATTCTCCGTAAATGGCTAACTATACAAAAACATTCTGACATGAATTGTGTGCTCCTAGGTTTTTAAAGATTCATTCTGATTAAAGAGGATTTCAAGGACTATTCTCAGAGAATTAAAGATATGGGATTCAATTATCATACAAATATCTGAAATATGTGGCGTTTTAATGAAAATCATCAGAGTATTCTTAGGCAGTAAAATACAATGAGACACTTCCGATGTCTAAACGCAGTTTACGATGGCGGAAAGTTTTGCATCTGGGTGCTCTATCTTAGACAGATTTTAAAGTTAAATACCAAATATATTAATATTTAGTTTTCAAATTGTGCCTTTCTCTCTCTTAGAGATACAAAGACTTTTTCTAAAACTATTTTTAATCAGGGACTTCATATCAGGGAGTTTATATCAAATCTTTAAGTGGAATGCAATGCTTTGAAGCAAAAGGGCTCTGTCTCATGATGCTGCTCCAATTTTAAGCCAATGTATCTGCCTCAATTGTTGTTGCGGTAATTTTGCTTCTCGCATTAGCAGAGACCTATGTTAGGGAATGCGTGCGTGTGTAATCAAGGTAAGGATGACACCAGAATCTGAGTTTGAGACATTTTAATAAACAGCATTCATTCTAACTGAGAAATTGCAGACCAACTGAAACTTTTTTTTCCTCCCTTACATCACCAATCCCGGTGTTAGTTGTTCGGGTTCCACTAGCCCGGAAAGTCGGGGCGATGGAGCTGATGCATTGACCTGATAGAGGAAACCAGGGTTGAGGAGCCAGCCCAACGCCTGGATGAGAGCGAGAGAAGTGGATAATACGAGGGTCAACTGATAATTTCCGGTCCTCACATAGAGATGGCGCCACTAGGCCAGTTTGACGGATAGCATCATATAGTTTAACTCTAGAGCAGCTTGTATCTAGACTAGCTTGTAACTTACAGGTCAATAAATAGTGAATAAATGATATAGTAAATATAATGGCAAATATATGATAATATTATGATAATTATAATGATATAATAAATATTAAATAATGAATAGTTTTTAATGAAAGCAATTTAAATAAGGCAAATGTAGTGGTTTCACAAAAATAGAGGATTTAGAAAAACGAGCAGTGAAAGACCATTTGAAAGGCTTAACGCCTAAAGAAATAAAAGAGAATATACTTTTTTTTGGTAATTTAAGCCCTCCAACGTTAAGTCATATCGGACGATAAATGGAATGGGTGAAATGATGCTCAGATGAGCCCAGGGTCCATAGAGCTTAGAGTTATCCGATATTCGTCTTTCTCTAGATGTAGGATATTCTCTGGGATAAGGGAAAACCACGGAAAAAAACTTATCCAGGTAAATCACCCTGACCGAGATTCGAACTCGGGAGCTCTTGAACGTGAGGCAGACACTCTACCACCACGCTACCAAGACGGGCTAGGGAGGATATATGGACCCTTCATTGAAAGCCTGCACATACACAATGATTAAAAGGTGGGTTTTAGAGTTTGAAATGGGACGTACGAGCACTAGTGATGAGCCTCGCTCTGGACACCCTTTGGAAGTTACAACTCCAGAAGTCACTGAAAAAAAAACTCATCTTTTAGGACAGGAAGATCGCACATTAAAGTTATCTGAGATAGCAGAGGCTGTAAACATATCAAAAGAATCTGCAGGTAATATTTTTATTATTGTTTTGGGCTTTCACAAGGACTGTGGAAGATGAGTGCCCCATCTGTTGACACCTAATCAAACGTTGCGAAGAAAAACTGTTTCTATTGAAATTTTGGAGGTCCACCGTAAAAATCAAAGTGAAGTTTTGAGATGGCTTATTACCATGGATGAAACTTGGATACATTATTACACTCCAGAAAGTAAATTACAGTGAAAACAATGGAATGCGCCAGGTGAACAAACCCCAGAAAAGGCAAAGGTAATTATGTCAGCAAAAAGGTTATGGCAAGTGTTTTCTGGGATGCAAAGGGAATTACTTTTATTGATTACTTGGAAAAATGGTAAAAGTATCACTAGGCAAGCTTACCGAAACGTTTGGGTGATGAGGTGAAAAGAAAAAGACTTAATTTGGCAAAGAAAACAATTTTGTTTCTTCACAATAAAGCTCCGGCCCATAGTTCAGTCATTGCAATGAGAAAAATATGTGAATTAATGCTAGACCTGCTTTAACATCACCCTATTCGTCAGATCTAGCACCCAGTGATTGGCACCTGTTCCCGAACCTCAAAACATTTCTTGGAGGACGAAGATCTCACAGCAACAAGGAGGTCATTGATGCGGTAAAAATGTTGTTTTGAGGACCAGGATAAATCGCACTACAGAGATTATTTAATTAAATTAGAACACAGAAATGACAAATGTATTAGCCTTTCTGGATAATAGTTTTAAATAAAGAAACAAATTTGAAATGTTTTTTTAAATGTGAGGCATGGGACTTATCAGCAGACCTTTGTAGTATGAGGGTGAAATGAATGATTGGAAAGATGAATGATGGCGGGGGAAACCGGAGAACCCGGAGGAAACCTGCGCCAGCACGATATTGTCCACCACAATTTATCAGGTTCATTGCATGACCTCTTACCAAGATTATTTGTCAGCACATATTTATATGTGTTCAAAACAAGCGCTTGAACTTGCTTAGAAACAGTTGCCGTTATAACTTTGTTTTTTGAGGCTTTTCCGGTAATATAACTCGGTCCAGTTATTCACACTAATGTCATCACTTTGATTATTTTTACTTGACTGAAAGTAATCTACTACTTCATTTGCATTTACCACTGCATTTTCCTTCCACGGTCTCCACATCGTGACACACAACGAATTTCTGCACGTAATGAAACAGATCAAGTGGAAATTGGAACTTTGGCAACTAAGACTCCACGTGGAGTAGACATGCGGCTGTCACTTCGAGAAATTCAGGGCTGCTATTGGTCCTCAACGACGGTGTTCAATTTCTGAAGTTTGGAGATTGATTTATGACGGTCATTAGTGGGCGGGAGGGTCAGTTTCCTTTGAGCAGCAACTGCACTCGCGTTCACTAGACAGACTCTACCACTTCATTTCTAAAATGTTATGCTTTCCATCCTAAAGTCTCGCCATAAATTTCTAAGACATCCTTCCACATATTACAAGAATTCCAAGCTAGCCAGCCATACCTATTCTGGCAATTTTGGATACTTTCACCCTTATAGTCACCTAACCGACCGAATCACTTCCACGAATTTGCTTGAGAACTGGCCCTCGCTAATTATCTTACTTAATGTTTAAGTTTTAACACAAATACACAACATACTCATTTATTTTATTACAAATATTAATTTTTAAAACTGATCCATAATTTCTGTATCAACTTCCTATACTTATAATAAGTCAGCTTGCAAAGTACTATTTCAATGCATAATGAGATGTGTTATAATGATTTATAACAATAACTCTGTGCGTCTGAAGTTTGAAAGTCTGTAAGATATCATGTTTAAATTATTTTACCCAGTTAGAATCCAGACGATTTGCAGGTTTTTCCAGCATATTCACAAAAATCAGCTGCATCCTCAGAACCTGCAAATCCACTAATGAATTCCGAGGAAATTTTTTTTTGTCTTTCTACAACTGTCACTTCTGAGGAACTCAGAAGTATAAAAGTTGTACTTTTTCCTAGAAGCTTTCTAATGCAGATTATTGGAATTCTTACAATTAATTTTCATTTCGGCTACTCTACATAGAGTTTGTTAAATGAGTTATTAACTACTTCCAGGAGAGAAGCTTTCTCTCAAAAGACAGGAAAGGTGTTAACAGAGTGGTTTTACTTATGTGGGATTTCCATTAGGGTCAAATTCCTGCCCTCCTCTTATGCACAAAGAAAATGGATACGCCACTTACCTGTATCAACTGAATGGATAAACATCTAAGAACCTCGGTGGGGTTGACAGAGCTGTTCAGGATTTTTCAGAGTACATTTAGGTGTCTATACAATCAGACTAATTCAACCCGAACTGCTTCCACATTGTTTTAATGTCGGCAGTGGCGACACCGTCGGACACCGGAGGACACAGGTCGTAATGAGCAATATATCACCATCTAAGGTAAAATTTTATATTTATGATACTGTAAATCATAGTTTTAATTTAAACTACTCAAGTAAATTTAAAATCAAACTAACATATAATCTATTTTTGAAGTTAATACATTTAAGTATAGTCAGTGTAGCATTAACAATAAGTGCTCATGACGATAACATATAAATTACATAAATAAGATTAATGGAGTTGGAAAAAATACTATTTATCAAGTTAAGGGTATAGTTTGAGGGTTAAGGAGGTATTACTTACTCTAACATCTCTTGTTTGTACATTTCGCCCACCTCGGTGCCGTAGATGGTAGCGTGTCTGTCTCACGCTCAAGAGGTCCCGAGTTCGAATCTCGGTCAGGGTGAGTTATCTGGATAAGCTTTTTCCGGGGTTTTCCATTATTATGAAAAACTAATGTCGGGTAACTCTAAGCTCCATGGATCCCGGACTCATCTGATCATCATTTCACCCATTTCATTCAACGTCCGATATGACTTAACGTTGGAGGATGTAAATTAAAAAAATGTGCCTTTCAATATTATTTATATTCACAAAGACATGGTTAGTTTGCAGATGATAAGTCTGAAAGAGAAATGATTACATTCTTCACGCTCTGTAGCCAGGGTAGTCTTTCTGCAGTGGTAGCCGCAGTGTAGTGGTAGTGCAGGGTAGCCTTTCTTACAAATTCAGTGCGAGCAGATATACTTTTGGTTCCTTCTCATGGAGTAGCATTCTTCTCATCCCTACACAGGTCGGTGGTATCGATGCCAGAATAGGAGTAGGTTTGGGAACTTGAAAACATTCCACCGTACATAACGTCCGTTGAGACTCATACTGTAACCCCGAAGAAATTGTGTGCAAGAATCCACTCCATTAGTGATCACAGAAGAATACGAAAACTCCTTAGATGAATCTATCACTCTGTGACAAAATTCGGAAGGAGGACTCATGTGAGATCTTTTGTGCCTATGGATAGCGCCCGGGAGGGAAGGATGAGATAAGAGAATTTCAAGGGTGGCCGAACCTATGAGTGATGACAGCAGAGGGCAGAGTGTCTAACAGTTACAGATTCAAATACCTTGTGGCGGGTCGAACAATGCTTACACATTCTTTATGGGCCCTGGTCTCGGAGATCTCCTCCAATCTGGAGATTGAGAATTTGCCAAAAGTAAGTATTCTGGTTTTGGCGCTGAAACTTCCGCCGACATTTGAAACTCTAAAACAGCCAATAGAAAACAAAGGAGAAGTGAAATGAGAGGTAAGGCAAAATGTAGGAACAAGAACTTCGAGGAATTTAATTTTCCTTCCTAACATTCATCGAGCGATCCAAAAAACTCCTGAAAAAGAAACCCAAAGAACAGCAAAGCTAGCCACGTTTTTGGTTCCTTGGATTGGCTAATCGGTACCTCTGAGTTTCCAGCAGATACCTCAGGAATGAGTGTTGTGAGTTTACGTCCTCCAACGTTAAGTCATATCGGACGGTGAATGAAATGGGTGAAAGGATGCTCAAATGTGTCCAGGGTCCATGGAGCTTAGAGTTACCTGGCATTCGTCTATCAGGATAAGGGAAAAACACGGAAATACCGTATCCAGGTAACTCACCCTGACCGAGATTCGAACTCGGACCCTCCTAAACGTGAGACAGACATGCTACCATCTACGCTACCAAGGCGGGCCCTCGGGAATGATATCACCTCTTGAGGCTCCTCTCTTGCTGAAAAGATTACTTATTTTGATGATTACTGTATTTTATAATCAATCTTTTAACAGTCTCTGCAGGCCCAAAAGTAAAGCTATATAAACACCAAACCCGATGTCCTATTTACTTTACCTGAAGAAAGAGGTTTTCCATAAAACTACTGCTATGATTGGAGGTAAAAATGCTTTCTTTCTTTCTTTTTCAAATTCATGTTATTTTCTTGTTAATTTACTACATACTTTATTTAAAGCGGTATATTAAAATACACTTCATATCACATTTTTAGCTTGCTTGTTCAATTAAACTTCTACCTTCATTATGTCGTTTGATTTAACATTATAAATTCCATTAGATGTGATGATTACATTTTATGCGCGATCTCTGCTTCTGTTTCTTGGCGCCTCGAGCTTCCATTAGGTATAATCAGAACTTGTGCTAGTTAATGAAGTTGTTTAAATTCTCATTTATGAAAAAAATAATTTAAACAAATGACTCATTTTATTATTAGATTTTATTTCTATATCTTCGAAATTTACGTATATGCCAAAAACAGAATATACAGTAGTTTAATGTTTGTCGTATTAATTTTCCATATATTAATTGCTCTATATAGCAAAAATGTATAATGATAACGTTCACAAAGTGTATTATTAATCATAAAAAAGATTGACATGATACAATCATAATTGTAAGTGCGTGAAGCAACAATTTTGTCGTGACATTTTAAATTATTAAGGAGAAAAGCGCAATACAGTTTGGTAAATTTAACACTGGCCGAAGAGTCATTTATCCTCAACTTACACATTGAAGTTCAGCTGAAAAAGTTCATTAAGATGTTTTGTAAAACATTAAGATCCTATCAAATTGAATATCTCTGATTGTTTCATTACACAAAATGGGTCGTATTATTTCACTTGTTGCACACCACACTCCAATTCTGAGGTCATCCATCATATTTAATAACAGGAACCAAACTTCCACGATGCTCTGCATCTATCCATATATAACGTAAGCAGATAGGCACAATAATGTTCGAGATGTTTCCCTTTGTTGTACATTCTGTACCTACGCTTTGCTTCATTTCTATGATCTGAGAAACCGAGCGGGGTGGTTCAGGCGGTTTCGTCTGTGGCCTGCGTTCGGGAGGCCCGGGTTCGATTCCCGTGACCGACCTACCTGACCCATGGGTTTTTTCGGAGGTTTTCCCGGGTCGATAGTCGAATGCTGGGTAGGTTAATTACATCCCCCGAATTTCTTGTCCCCCCATTTCTTCTCCATTCTCATTTCATGCCATCTTTCATCTGGTGGTCTGTTTCAGGGTAGAAATGTCGGCTGGTGTCTCGGAGGTGCATGGCAGGATGATATGCTCTGAGGAAAACTACTTCCTCCTCCGGTAGGTCGGTTACCGATCTCCGCTCCTCTGCTGGGACAATTTCGGGACCGCCAGCCAGGGACCTTTGGAGCTCTGATCGCTTGCGTGGGACCAAGCTGCTGGGCTTGTACCGTCCCGCTGTGGGGAAGCGAATTCGTTGTCCTGGCCTGTCGGGGAATGTCTCCATTCAAGTAAACTGTAGGGACCCTGCCCTCTGTACTGTCGTGGCTCCTTGGGTCGGTCGCCCTCTGTCTCCTTCACCTCATCCTCCCTCCCGGGGGTGTCCCCACTTGGGGGCATAGGAACAATAGACCCAGCATGGTGGCCTACGTACCGAATCCCCTCCGCAAATCCCAATCCCAATGATCTGAGAATGTCAATCTGTGTGACTTAGTTGGTGCTGGCTTATAGATCCCTAAGCCACGGGTTCATATCCGGCTTAGACAAATGGTTTTAAAGTGTGCTTAAAAGCAACAGCCCCTTATCTGCCTTTATATGCCCTTATCGCCATATTGGAACTCCTACGGCACAAAATTCTGGAATACTGGTAGAGCTGATATCCTAATAAAGCTGTTTGTTAAGGAAGGCATGAATTTGTTTAATTACGAACATTTATGAAAATTTATCATAAATTAACTGTTTGAAACATAACAGGACAACTTACTAACAGGAAGATATATGAGTAACATTTTTAAGGTGTCCTCTTGTATCAAAGTGGTCATTTGGGAAAACATTGTTGAAAGTAAAACTGAAGGTAACCCTGTCATGTTTAGAATTAGAAACAATTTGTGTAGTGTAGCTTTTCCTGAAAGAGGATCTGTATTCCAAAGAGGAGTGGATTTATTTATTATACCTAGGTGTACAGTAGAAAATGGTAAGTGAATTTCCGTTAAAAGTGTTTGAAATATAAATAATGAGCCTACTGTTAATAAAACACATATTCAGCTGAGTATAAAATTCCAAATTATAATTCTGCACAAAAATTATAAATATTTTTTGAGGGAGAAGTCCTATATTTGGTCTGCTAGATCGTATGAGATATAAGCAATACACTGGATGAAGAAAGTATTATGAGTGTAATGGATCAGTGTTTTTCCCCCGTAATTCAATTTTAAGTTGCGCGCACTGATTGAAAAGAAGAAAGTCGATACGATCATTATGAACTGTGGGTTTATTGCAGTAGCAGTTTTTGCAGCTGGGGCCCAACGGCCTCTGTTGTGTCTGGTCGTTACACAGAGCGTCGCTTCTGTGCGCGTTCAATTCAAAAGAAACGTTTTTGTTTATGGTTGGTTGATTTTGGTATCAGTAACAGGGCTTTGTTTGCAAACACAGGATAGAGGTCTACCAACCACATGAACCGAAATCACAGGTCAAAGTAAATAGCTACCTGATGGGGTAAATTCACAACACGATTTTCTCTACCCGTTTAGCTTCAATACCTGAAAGTATTGCATTCCACCCAAAAATTCGATACTGAGTTTTCACCCCAAATGCACGTTTTGGGACCCCGTGTATCGAAAAAAGAAACGTGCGTGGAAGTATACCTATGCGTTTGTACCATATACACAGCAGAATCTCGTTAATCCGAACCAATTGGGGCTCTTGTCCGGATATCAAAAGTCCGGATTAAGTGAAATGAACACCACACAGAAAAATTATGAATGAAATTAGGTATAGGATTTCATTTCTGAGGGGATTCGGGACGTAGGTCACCATGCTGGACCCATTATTCCTATGCCCCCAAGTGGGGGCAACCCCGGAAGGAATGATGCGGCGAAGCAGACAGAGGGTGGCCGACCCAAGAAGCCACGACAGTACAGAGGGCAGGGTCCCTACAGTTTACTTGGTTAGAGACTTCCCCCAACAGGCTAGGACAGCGAACTCGCTCCCCTACAGCGGGACGGCAACGATACCAGCAGCCGCGCCCTAATAATCCCAAGGCATGCGATCCGAGCTCCAAAGGTCTCTGGCTGGCGGTCCCGAAATGGTCCCAGCAGAGGAGCGGAGACCAACCAACCGGAGGAGGAAGTAGTTTTCCTCAGAGCATATCATCCTGCCATGCACCACCGAGACACCTGCCGACACTTCTACACTGAAAGAGACCACCAGATGAGAGATGATATGAAATGATAATGGAAATGAAATGAAGGGACAGGAAATTCGGGGCATGTAAGTAACATATCCAGCATTCACCTGGAGATCAGCGAAAACTCCCGAAGAAACCCATGGCTCAGGTAGATCCGCCACGGGAATCAAACCCGCGCCTCCCGAATGCGGGCCACAGGCAAAACAGCCTGAGCCATTCTGCTCGGTGAATGAAATTAGAGTATGTACTGAATAATTTTATTAGAACGTAAGATACAATAGAACCACCAGATTTTAATTACAGGGTCTTTATTTGTTTGGTTTGAAGAAACTACCAATTTACTTTTGTAGTTGATAACACATCTCTTTCAGATGAAATCACGAAGTCCCATATGATGCAATATCGGAAATATGTTTATTATCAGTTTTCTCAACAAAGTCTATTACACAATTCAGAAACTGTTTAACTTCAGTTAATTTCAGTTTAAACTTTCCGAAATCCACATCCTGATTTGCTAGTAGTGTCTCTCGCATTGCTTACACTTTCCAAAATTACTTCGTCAGTCATAATATGCTAGCCTGGATCATCTTCATCTCCTCAAGCCAGTCTTCGATCTCGTTTACTGTGATTTGAATCGTCACTGCAATCAATATTTGGTGAAAATCGTTTAATTCAATTGATTTGGAGTCTAACGCTGTCATTATACAAAAGTTTCTTCCACGCATTAGTCAATGTAGATTTCAAATGCTTACTACACTTGCAAATTTGAAACTCATGGATCTGAAATCAGATACACATAAATTCTGCACATACACACGCAAGAGTGGTACCATTTTCAAGCACTTATTTAATTTTCAGTTTCTTGTGTATTGCTTGCGTTTCCCTGTTGACATTGTAGGTCTACTAAACGACACTATGCACTCGATTTGTTTGTTTTGCTTAATGGCTGAGAAAAACAAATGTTAAATTAACCCTTCTGACAAGAGTTGCAAGCCATATCACAGGCACAACAAGGGTGTGGGAAGGAGGACATCTAATGTACCATTATCACTAATATATTCTGGTATTCCTAAGAAATTTCTATTGTACAGTCTGTAAAAAGAGAAAATGCAGAGCTTCCTTAAGTGTGTCTTATAATTTCTTCCTTTAAGTTTGTATTATAATTTAAGTTGGCAATTCACAGATTTTTAAGGATGCTTGTCCGGATTAAGGAAAATTCCATTTAAAGGGATTCGGATTAACGAAGTTTTACTTTAATTATAAACGAAAAGCTTTAAATCGCAATAGTATTTAATTTCAACATGTCCCAGGTATGCAAATAATTCACTCAAACAGTTTTTTGTGATGTTTGCCAATTTCGACATTTTTGTTTTGTTTCCAATCCTATAAGGAAATATATATGACATTTTATGTAAATGTTTGTCTCGATTAAAACGAAATACATATAATAATAAATTTTAGCAATAATAGTTTGGTGTAGAATGTGTAAAGGACGTTGTGGGGCAAATGGGCACCATCCCATTTCTAAGACAGTGAAAACAGAAACATATTCTAATTATATTAAAAACTTTACACCAATGACGGTACATATCCTGAAAGTGATTCCATAAAGAGCTCAAATAAAACCTGTGGTTTAAACAAGATTTTTATAGACTACATTTTTGTTGGTCTTTTATATCTTACCAGTTATACAAAATCCATTCGGAATAAAGATCATTTTAGAACAACTAGAATTAAATCGTTTCATTTTACAAGTCCTGTAAATATGTTCAGAATGTGACACTTCAATAAAATTTTTAGAGCTGTTTGCGATAAAGTAGAAATTAAAGAAACGTCTTAAAAGTTTAGATGTGTAGTGAGGTTTTATTACCTGTTGCGTCCAGTTTCTGGAAAGTGCTGAACGTAATACTAATTTGGGTGTATTAGACTGCCCCGAATAATTGGATAAACAGGTTTAGAAAATAGTCCGCGTGTGCGAGGGCCAGCTGGGTAGGTTGAGTCCTAGTCTTTGCTTGCCCAAGTCACGGGTTAAAACCCATTGAAGGCGATGAATATTTGTAGGTCGTAAAAAATCTCAGCATGGATTCCCTGATAAGGCAAGTTAAGCTGGTGATCTCGCGTTGTAGATTTGTGGCACATTTTCTTTTTTTCTTTTTCTTTATTTTAATTTTACGTCCATCAACGTTAAGTCATATCGGAGTGAATGAAGTGGGTGAAATGATGCTCAAATGTGTCCAGGGTCTATTGAGCTTAGAGCTACCCGACATTCGTCTGTAAGAATAAGGGAAAACCCCGGAAAAACCTTATCCAGGTAACTCACCGTGACCGATATTCGAACTCGGGACCTCTTGAACGTGAGGCAGACACGCTACCGAGGCGGGCTTTTACGGCACACGAAAGAACATCAAGCTGTTAACGAAGCTTCTGAGCAAAACTGAGGTTCTTTCAGGCCTATAAGATGCTATGAACCGTGCTAGTTAAAAACCGTCCATAAATAAATATGATTTCATTTAATCTCTCTTCCTGTCTTTGTTAGTGAGAGAGAAACAGCATAATTCAATAACGCAACGTAGAAAAAATTTCAAAGCTGGTATTGAAGTTCGGCATCTTTCTTGGATTCCGCACCAGAGTATTCAAGAAAATTCCCTTTCCCAAAACTACCGTTTTTGCTGTAGTTATATCGCGTGGACCTGTTAGGAGATACCTCGTGGCTCAGTGTGAGGCTAACATCTTGCTTCGTCACATGTCCAGTGAGACATGTGTACATCAACTGCCTCTCTGCTTCTGTAACGAGCAGATGACAACTTCGATCCCTGTACACTTAGAGCAAAGTACCATGTAACTATATCTCTGCATCTACACGTGACAGCAAGATGACATCGTAGTACCGTTCGCCATCTGCTTTCATTATCCTTGGATAGATGACAAGGTATCTATTTGCTAGATAATCTGTTTTTCATATTTCCTATTGTTTTAAAACGTAAGATGGAAGTCTGGGTTGTAGTATTAAATATCAATTCTGGTTTGTTTTGTCGACATGAAAAAAGAAAGAAAGAAAAACATTCAGTTTGGTGGATTCTTGGATCTTGAATTTATCTTGTGAATGCAACCCACAGATATTACCACCTGAGCTACCCCGTACAATTTTGTACTCTATATTTCGCCTTATTATCTTACTTAGGATGTGATCTTTTCGAAAAAAACCTGCAATATATCTGAGGAATTCAATTTCCACTGTTTCTTTTATTATTTATAATCTGTTCATAGTCATATTTTATAATGTTTTTAAAACACACTGGAGCAATGAGCAGCGATAAGCTGGCAAAGGTGGATTTTTATCGCAAAACCTGATGAGGTGCTAACAAAGCACATAATCCTAAAAAACCGTTTCTGGGCAGGTACGTCGCTGTAAAATCGTAAAGTACCTCGTTACTATGGTAACGGGCATTTCACAGCGTGTCCAATCGTCCGTTTCGGAAAGAACGATGGTCTCTGAAGGGCAAACACGTGCTGTATGTTATTGGAAACACATTCCTATGTCTGAATGTGGTGCGGCAGTTAGTTGCCACTAATGACATGTCATGTATCGATCCTAAAACAAACTATTGCGGTACAGGATGCTCCACAAATTTGTGTATGTCACCTCTGCTAGGGATTGTCACTTTGATGGTGAAAGTATTCTGGCAGATGTGTTACTTGCGGAGACATGAGAAACGTTGTATCACGTACCAAAGCTCACAATGTTATTTTTCTATGTTTATATTTACGCACGTATTCACGCTTGTAATTTGGAAACCATTGAACCAATTACCATGCAAATGAATATTTAGCACAGTTTACGTACCGTTCAGATTGTAGATTAATCAGATCATTACTGAAAATCGACACAACCTTTATCAAAAAGTATTTTTCTTTATCTTTTTCTTCTATTTTTAGATTTTTAAACATTTTCACAGTGGCGGCGAATACCTACCGTAAATGAATTAACCCAGATCACCACTTTTGTTATTTGCAACCGAGAGAAAAAAAAAATGAAAAATTCAAGGACATTCACTGGTTATGTCAAAGTAGGGAATACTTAACTCATTATTGTGCCGTGCTCATGTTTTTCAGGCCATTTGATTTCGGCAGATCTGGAAGATTCAACTTCGACAATGTTCCATTCTTCGAATCGAGGTATTTTGATTTCCAGATCATTTTTTCCTGATCGGCAGACATATAAAAGGGAGTGTAAAATACTCAGAGCCTTCAACCCTATACAGAGACAACTCCATCTCACACAAGAGTGATGCGGGCGTTGGCGGATATCCGTATATCCGGACAAAAGCCACGCCGTTCTTCTCACAAAGCGCCACACCCCCACTGACTGCCCCAACTTCCACTTTAGAGGCCGTAGGATAGAGTGGAGTAATTCCATCAAGTACCTGGATGTCCAACTTGATAGAGGCCTTACTTTTCGAGGACACATTGAGGAACTCTCGGCTCGGGTCAGGGGGCTATTGCCTCCTTGTACCCAATGCTGGGTTCAGTCTCGATGCCTGACCACTTAAAGTTACACCTCTTTCGAGCGCTCGTAATCACACTCATGCTATACGCCTGTGAGATCTGGGCATGCCCGCAGATAGCTGGCTCGCATATCTTCGGCGTTTGCAGAATAGAGGACTCCGATCCATCCGTTCTGTAGGTCGTTCCTTCCCCGTGAGTTTGCTTCACGAAGCCTCTCTTCTCCCTTATGTGAAGGACAAAATTAGGCTCCGGGCTGCAAAATTCTACGCTCAACTACCAACACATAGAAGCGCTCTGGTTCGGTCTTTAGGATATTACGACCCATCAAAACGCCGTTTTAGGCTTTTCCGGGTACCGCGCATGGCATGCGGGCACCCGAAGTAACACTGGAGTTAATCCGAGCAGCAGCAAATGCTGAACTCCATTTTAATCATCCAATGAGCTGTTTGGCTTCAAGTTTATCCCACTTTTAAAGCTACAAACATCAGGGTGTAAAAAACTGGTATTGTATCTTGATCAAAATTAGAGGAGCAATCAAGCTACCTCGCAATCCTTCCTCATTCAAATAATTCCAACCCAGCCTGCATTCACCAAAATTTTCAACCTGCGGTAAAACCCAAAACCTGAGTTGGCACGCAGCAAAAGCCTTCTGGCTGTTAACAGCCTGACAGTACCTTGTGTGTGTGTGTGTGTGTGTGTGTGTGTGTGTGTGTGTGTGTGTGTGTGTGTGTGTGTGTGTATGTCTTAGAGCATTGCTAGTTATGAGTTGACCAGTGAATGTCGGAGTTATGAATGAGTCGGCAACCAACGCGTGAACGGCAAAGTTTATTAAGGTAATATTGTGCTCATATATTATATCATTAAGCTCAGCAAGGTTTGATTAACCTAATTATTTTACAAAAAATTGAAACTAACGATGCTCAAACTTCAACCTAACTTATTTTCTAGTATAGTAAGGAAATGAATATTAAATTTGGTCTAAAAGATATGAAGGTTGGACAGTAAGAAGGATTATTTTATAAAATTAACTTACCCTATACATATGAAGGCAAAATTCAAAAACGGTTTAATAAATATTCATGTACTTTGCAATAAAAGTGTTAATATAGACGTAAGATGTTAAAAAGATCAAAAGAATCACTAGATTTTCGAAAATATAAAAATTGGTACTCTCAAAAGTATTCAACATTAATTAAACTGTGACCCAGTATTATAAATGACAATGTGATCTTCGATATTATTCTCACGGTGGCAGAAAAGGAATTAAGTGTGATCACTTTATTTCATCATTTTTGTTGTTTGCTACCAGAAGGAGCAAAATATGGAATATTCAAGGATAGCCATTGGTTGATTCCTCGAGCCGGAAGTACACGTCTCTTTGTTATACCACAATGGTGTTCTAGACCGTTCGATTTTAGGAAATCTAGAGGAATTGAGTTCAACAATGTTATATTATTTCGATTCAAGAACCACTGTTTTCAGAACCACTGATATGTAAGAGAGTACAAAATTCAACCTTCAGTTCAGTATGGTTGTGTAGTACTGAATCGGCTAGCCAGGGCAGTGTTACCTAAGAATCGGTATCAGTCTGCAAATAGTGGTTTGAATGACCGTCGAGAAGCTACAGGCAGCGGAGTTGTTGTAATTTACGTCCTCCAACGTTAAGTCATATCGGACGATGAATGGAATGGGTGAAATGATGCTCAAATGAGTTCGGGGTCCATGGAGCTTAGAGTTACCCGAAATTCGTCTTTCAGGATAAGGGAAAACCCCGGAAAAAACCTTATCTAGGTAACTCACCCTGACCGAGATTCGAACTCGGGACCTCTTGAACGTGAGGCAGGCATGCTACCACTACGCTACTGAGGCGGGCTACAGCAGCGGAGTTAGTGTTGTGACAGAGACACATAAAAGACAGTGCTACAGAAAGAGCCGTGTTTTCTCTGTGCGGCTGTAAAAATGAGATACATTCAAATTTAGCATTGGGATAAAGGTTATGACAAATTCGAAATGGTACAACTTCGTGTTATCATTTTGTCACACTGTGTTATATTGACCCTTGGTCCTCCAAATTGAATCTTTACACAAGTCTTACTTCGGAGAGATTTGATCAGAATATATTTTACTTGTAATTGCAATACCCAAACGATATCCTGAAGTGTATTAACACGCGTGTCAGTGGCTTGAAATAATTCCAAATTACAATGCCCATAGCATTTTAGTGATTTCGTGGTAAGGAAGAGCTTAACGCTACAAATGTTTCTTATCCAATGATAAAAGTGATGAAAGTACTGCTATTATGAGTCGATATCCATTCTTGCTCTTATTCTACCTCTACATATCTCTAATTATTTGTGAATTCTTAATTCACCTAACTTCACTTAACTTTTCAACCAAATTTCAATAAAATTTTCAATACAATTGCAATAAAATGTAATGTAAAGCATACACTTGACTTTCTGACCTTATCAATTCAAATGTGTTAATTACATATTATAAATATAAATGATATTTCTATACAAGTTAGATTGGATAGCAAAACTTTCAAGCTTGTTCATCAGATGTTACTTGAAAAATGTGTAGACTTACAACACGAACACTTTGGAAACTATTTAATCAAGAATAACATTTATTTGACAGCAACTGTGTATTTTAATGAGTTCTTAATTTCTCCTGTTTACTGTTTCTAATGCTTACCCAATTATAAAAACTTCAATAAAATAAAAGTCCATTCATACAAAATTCGGGATATAGTTTATTTCTCATGTTCTGTGTCCGAGTATATACAAATAAAACTTGTTTCGCCCTGTGTAAGTGCAACTATACACAATAAAGAAATACTAACACCGTGGAAACCCAAACAAATATGAATGTAATTTTGCTAATACCTACAGTAATAAACGCAAAGACAGATAAAGTGAAGGTATTTTTATAGGGATCTTTCACAGTATAATGAGGCCTTGGTTGTACATTGATTTTGGCGATTTGGCCATTTGTACCCTCCATACCCTCCCGCCTTCACTATTTCTAGAAAGGCAACTGTATGGCGCGAACATTCAGCAGAAGAACATTAAGGACCTAATTTAGCATGTTTGTATTATCATAACGGGGGAAAACGTGGTTTAGGCTTGATCTGTGCAGTGTCCGGAAGCGTTTAATGTTCCCCACTTTTATCTGTTCCTACCCAGGTATCATTTATTAGCCTGTTAACTCTGTGTACCGTTATCCCAATTTTCTGACACCGTATGGTGGTGCGATCGAAGACGAGCCGTTAGGAAATGGCTACCAAAATTATTGGTAGTGTTTACCTGATGTTTACGTTTTCAATTAGGCTGATTAACTCGAGCCAGGATCGGTGCCATCCCTAGGGAGGCCGCAGTCTGATGAATGTGCCTCATACAGCGAGGGGATTGATGATGCAAGTGGGTAAATTAATAATGCATGTTGTGGCTTGCTTTCCGTTTTTGCTTTATTTACTTTAACCCCTCCGAAACACCGAAACCAATTACTCTAACAGTGGTATAGCCAATCAGGGATTTGTGTGATTCAAGCCGCGAACGCTACTGATTTTTGTTATGTTAACTGTTCTGTCGCGCAGAAAATTGAACAGAAATATGCAGTTTTGTCACCATATTTTACTGGTAAAACACAGATAGCTGCTATCATGGTATTCAGAAATACCGAAAAAGGGGACAGTAACCTATCAAGTTGCTATGGAAACCTGTTTAGTATCTGTCTCTGTATGTATGTGCCTCGTAAATATCAAATTAAAATTCAATTTCTATAATGTGTCAAGTAATTTACTCTACAGAACGATAGATGTGTTTTATAGAGCATGTAACAATTTATGACATAAATTGCAAAATCATATCAAATCTTAAAATATTAAATGATAAACTTTAGTTATGAAACTTGCTATAAAATCTTTGACACCAATATATGGCGATTTTCTATAGGTATTTCAAATACTTACTCTCTGTCACTTATCCTTAGTAAATAAGAAGAAGTATTGGTTCCATTCATATGTATATTTCATAGGAAACACGCATTTTTGGATGTGCATGGCCCGGTTATTGTTGTTAGGCATCTATATTTTTAAGAAAATTATGCACCCTATGGACAGTTTTTGTTAATTTTTATTTTCTTACAAATTACTGAAAGGATAGTGGCTTTTTCAAACACAACCCAAAGGTTTAAATTAAAATATCGCACGTTTAAAATATAACACGAGAAATAAAACACAAATATTTTGAATTTTTGTCAAGACTCTTGGAAAAATCTCATTGTTTGATTGAATTTTGCATAATTTTGCTAGTCAGCAAAAGGTCAAAAACTTAGTACAGGAAGAGTATGGAACTCAGTAGTATATCAAATTTTCATGGCGTTTGTATTTTCAAAATATATTATATTGCATATTTATTAGTTTCTTAAGCGTCACTCTCAAGCGTCACTTCTCAAGCGTCTAACGATTCTTGAATCATCGTTCCTTTTCTTTCAGAATAGCTTGTTGCAACGAATAAATATCCTTATATTTGTGGAAATTAATTATTCTTTCACACTGG
The DNA here is from genome assembly GCA_030765055.1 of Mantis religiosa. Classification (NCBI taxonomy): domain Eukaryota; kingdom Metazoa; phylum Arthropoda; class Insecta; order Mantodea; family Mantidae; genus Mantis; species Mantis religiosa. The sequence goes on from CM060952.1 coordinate 105,229,582, forward strand.
CCGTGTGTAGGCTAAATTGTGGAAACGTTGAGTCAGACTGAAAAATTCAATGCCATAGCCGGGATTTGAACCACGGATCTTCTGGTTTCCGTCCAGCCGCACTACCATTGTGCTACTATGGCCAACGTGCCGATATGACATTAAATTCTCCAACTGACTCGTATTTTCCCGGTAAACCACTTAGGAGTTCTCATAAACACCTTAATGGCGACTTACTACATGTAAGTACTTTAAGGCTCGGGCTTTATAGTTAACCACTATTAGGTTAATTAATGGAAATTAATTATTCTTTCACACTGGCCGTATGTAGGCTAAATTGTGGAAACGTTGAGTCAGACTGAAAAATTCAATGCCATAGCCGAGATTTGAACCACGGATCTTCTGGTTTCCGTCCAGCCGCACTACCATTGTGCTACTATGGCCAACGTGCCGATATGACATTAAATTCTCCAACTGACTCGTATTTTCAATCTGACTCAACGTTTCCATAATTTAGCCTACACACGGCCAGTGTGAAAGAATAATTAATTTCCATTAATTAACCTAATAGTGGTTAACTATAAAGCCCGGGCCTTAAAGTACTTACATGTAGCAAGTCGCCATTAAGGTAGCTGTCTCATGTGTTTATGAGAACTCCTAAGTGTTTTACCGGGAAAATACGAGTCAGTTGGAGAATTTAATGTCATATCGGCACGTTGGCCATAGTAGCACAATGGTAGTGCGGCTGGACGGAAACCAGAAGATCCGTGGTTGAAATCCCGGCTATGGCATTGAATTTTTCAGTCTGACTCAACGTTTCCACAATTTAGCCTACACACGGCCAGTGTGAAAGAATAATTAATTTCCATTAATTAACCTAATAGTGGTTAACTATAAAGCCCGGGCCTTAAAGTACTTACATGTAGTAAGTCGCCATTAAGGTAGCTGTCTCATGTGTTTATGAGAACTCCTAAGTGGTTTACCGGGAAAATACGAGTCAGTTGGAGAATTTAATGTCATATCGGCACGTTGGCCATAGTAGCACAATGGTAGTGCGGCTGGACGGAAACCAGAAGATCCGTGGTTGAAATCCCGGCTATGGCATTGAATTTTTCAGTCTGACTCAACGTTTCCACATCTTTATATTTGTTTTGAAGGGACAAAAGTTTAGAGTTATTTAACCTAGTGATAGTAGGTCGTATCATAAAATGAATGAATAAAATGGTAAAATGATAAATGAACTCAGGTTCCATAAAGCTGCAAATTACCCGAGAATAGTCTTCTTAGGATAAAGAAAACTCTATCCCGGTAACTCACATTGTAGAGGACGAATATGCAAACCAGTGTTTCTTAAATGAACCAATAAAACAAAATATTAATTGGTGGAAGAATTCTTAGTAATAATCAAACCTTAAGTGATACTGGAAATTAAAAGCATTTTCAAATGTTGATCTTTATCATTCGTACCATGAGAAGGCAAAAGATGATAAAATGGTAGAACGTATGGACCAAGACCGCTATATCTTGTTGATAGCCCGTCAAGTCGTAAAATATCTATTAAACGAATATATTTATGGGAAGGCGGGAATAAATCAAATTATGGAATAGTTCGTATATAGCAAATAGCCCGTAACCGAATAAGGAACTTTTATTTTAAAATAAACATGCTAAGAAAGTTTAGTGAACATAAAACAACACTTCAAAAGCAGCAGAGTTCCAGATTCCAGAGGAAGAATTCGGTTTCAGAAAGGGAAGATCCGCAACTGAGGCAATTACCTGCCTTCAAAAAGACATAGAGGAAGCACTGAATCCCCCAAGAGGAAAGCTGCACGCCGTCTTCTTGGGGTATTCCAAGGCCTTCTACACCATAAACAGACTTAATGGACAAATTACAGACCACCTTAGGAGAACAAAACTGTGAACTAAGACTCATCAAGAACCTGCTAAACAGCAGCTACGTAGAAATATCAGAAAACATCACCAAGTCCAAAGAAATTCAACAGACAAATGGGGTTTTGCAGGGAGATCTCCTAAATCCCATATTGTTCACCTTAGCCACAGCAGACGTCACAAGACTAATTCCGGAGAACGTGAAATTGTACCTATATGCACATGACATAGCACCGATATCCACCAACCACGAAGACCTACAAATGACCTTTTTTGTTACTTACGTCCTCCAACGTTAAGTCATATCGCACGATGAATGAAATGGGTGAAATGATGCTCAGATGAGCCCCGGGGTCCACGGAGCTTAGAGTTACCCGACATTCGTCTTTCAGGATAAGGGAAAACCCCGGAAGAAACCTTATCCAGATAACTCACCCTGACCGAGATTTGAACTCGGCACCTCTTGAACGTGAGGTAGGCACGCTATCATCTACGCTACCGAGGCGGGCAAATGGCTTTTGACAAGGTAGCTGACCGGACAGAAAAGAAGAACCTACAACTCAACCAGGGAAAGACGGTCACGATGACCTTCAGGAGAGAGGGTAAAGCGACACCAGTATTCCATAGAGGCAAACAGCATACAGTTTAAATATCTAGGAGTGACGTTGCAAACAACAGGAGTAGTTTTCACAGCCCACATGAAGGAGAGAGCAAATGCGCACTGCGAGCAATGGGAGACATAAAGCTCCTTCGGAAGACGTCTCTGAACACAGTACTAAAATTATTTCAGGCAAAGATAGTACCAATAGTTACATACGAACTAGAAAACATGTCCTCACCTAAAACATAAGCATTTGCCGAACTAGAGAAAATCAAGAGCACATATATGAAACGAGCACTATGTCTCTCCAAATTCACACCCTCCCGCCTAGCGTATGCTTTGAAAGGAGAATTGCTGCTCATAGAAGACCTGAGACTGAAATATCTATTGCTTCAACCCCAATCTACGATAGACTGATCCAATACTTGACGAGAAAGCAAAACGAAATATGGAAAATATATGAATTTTCACGGCACGTAGACATAATCGTCAGAGACTGGACTCAAGCACTTACGACTTACTCAAGCACGACTTACGTCACGTAATGACTAGATTCGCGACCCATGGGTTTCATTTCAAGGTGTGCAGAAGCTAGAAGTACCATCAGCCGGACATTGGATGTGAGTGTTCATGGTGTGGGAAGTCGTGTGACAGGTACCATGCAATGTGACGTGAGCAGAGGAAACTATCACTCATAAAACTGAGTGCCGAACAATAGTTTGTTTATTCATTCATATTTTGTGCTTTTCAGACATTATTATAAAACAACAATTAAAAAATTGACGAGTGTTACATAAGATCCAGAAGCTTAACTGTATCAGAAGCACAAGATTACTCGTATTTTGATAGAAGGTATACTGATGTTTTGTTTATTATTTTTTTCAACATGTGTTGTATTCATTATTATTCATGTGTATATAATCAGTATTCATGTATACCAAAGCAACGTAACTGCAATACTCACTTTGGGAATTGATAGTAGATAAATATAAATATATCAACCTTTTAGAGCAGCTTTCTCTAAAAATATAATTGTGTAACATAATTAGTCTTTTAGGATAATAATAATTCGTATGCATGTAAATTGGAGCTTCTTCGCCATGAATTTCATAAATTCTTAACACATTCCATTCAAATAATATTAATTTACTCGTACATCAGTAACAAAATTAACTTTCTCAGAGCTGTTTGTTATTAACTCAACCCAGCAACAAATACATGAGCAATTTGAAAACCAGAAGGTTCCATAAAATTAAAAAAAAAGATATTTCAAAATTGATAACTAATTTCTGTTTCATAATTTTATTTTATATCTTCTTTTGCAATAAGCTTACCAAACTGTTGCAAAATAGCTAACTGTACTTTATTGAGTTTATTTCTTCCAGTATTACAAAAAGTGATGTACTAACTGATGACAGTAAAGAGTTTGGAGCTAAACTGAATAGACCGACTAGGATTTCCCCATAATAAATATTTTGAACTTTCACTCTGGAAAGATAGATGAATGGAAGAACTCTATAGGGACTTTGCAATCAGGAGTGATTTTCGTGATGTAGGCGCTAGGTCTCTAACATTTCTGGAGTGCTCCAGAAACTCTCTCTTCACCTTCAGGCTAAGGGGAGTTAAACAATCTAAGGAAACAGAGGAATGTTCATTCAACTCGAGGACCACACTACATACGTATCATCGTACATCACGTTATTTCCAAAGGTCCCTGAAAGTCAAGAGTGAAACAAAAACAAGAGAAAGAAATCTCCATTTGCAAAGACAAATGTAAAACAGCTTACAAATTCTCAACAGGTAGCGTTGATAATTGAACTGCAAACCATAACGTTACCACATGAACTGCAAATGTCTTTCTAAATCTGAGTATTTAGAAACAGCTGTCCTATGTGTGATGTGCTATGCTTCATCTCCGACCTCCTCTGTATTTCACGATATTAATGTCATTCTTGTATCTTAGGTATATAATTTTATTACTGTAAATTTTTAAACATTAATTGCAATAAAATAATTTGAACAAGGAGTGTTTAATTATTGCCCACCCAACACAAGAATGCAAGTAGAGGAATGTGTAACGTAATCATTTTTGCTGACCGCATGATGTTTATGCTCGTCTTCCGGATATGATAAGGCTAAGATAAGGTTAATCTAAAATACATAGTGTTGTAACATAACTCATAAGTTGCATAATACTTATTATTGCAGTTACTGAAACGAGCATTAGATCTGGCAACATGGGTGATTTATATGCAGTCTCATACGCTCATTTCATACGAAACAGATCCACTATCAGAGCAGATAAACAGTTAGAACACCTCTCCCTCTTCAGGACCTTCTTTCCTTCCTGTGGTGAGTAAACATTACTCTAAAATGATATAGCTGTAAGACCAATAACTGTCATGATTAACATAAAATATTTAAAAGAAAACTCAATTGTTGGTCAGTTCTTTTAAATAATGGATATTGCTTAAAACACGTCTTAAACTCAATGCTTAAAACAAAGTATCTCAAAACTGCTCTCTGAAGAATGAATTTTAAATAAGTTATTTGTTCTCTGATTATTTTATTGAACCATAATTTAAATCGTATTTTAATTTTAACAGTTTACTCAAAATCAAATAAAGATTCGCTTTTTCTTGTTTGAAAGAAATGTCGTTAGTAATAGTCATCAACAAGGAACTTTTACGAGACACCAGTTGCAGACCAAAGTCCCAGATGCTGTACAAACTTTAGAATTGTTACAGTGATAATTCTAATATTCCACAAGTGAGCTTTATATTTATATAAATATCACTGGAAAGGAAAGAAATATCTCTTTAGGTGGCGACTGAAGCCATGAAGTGAAAACTACATTTTATACAGCAGATTTAATGCTGAAATTTGGTAACTCCCCCTGATTTCACTGCGAGCCGTCGTAGAAACTCTGGCAGGATTCCATGCATAGCATTAACGTTTATTTCTACTGTTTAATTTAAAGTCTTATTCATCCCACATGTTCATGAAAAATAAGAATGGAGAGTTATTCTAATTTTATCTCTCACACTTCGAGGAAGAAACAATTTTTACTAAAGATAACTGTACATGAAATAAGTTACAGGATGAATAAAAAGACTATTACAATTTTGCGTTAAAAGGATAGCACATCTTTGTTTACAAGGGTTTTCTATGTGCTATGAAATATTTAAAAATACAGAAATTCAAGTTATCAAAACATTTGACAGTTAAAATTTCAGACAAATACGTATAAAATTTTAGGTTGCAATTATTAACATTAAAGATATTCTTTAGTTATAAGTAAATTTATTTGATTAGAATAAATTTTTGCAGTAAAATATCTGACACAGTGAATCGCCTGCATGTTGATCATTATTGACAAACGAGGAAAATATGAAATGTTGACCAAAATATCCGTCATTTTATGTCTGCCTTCTCTTAACACAATGCTTATCTCTTATAATTTTCATTTAAGTTAGACTAAAAGCTTAGATTAATATTCAAAATGAAAAGCGGAACAACAATTTTTTTCTTTTCAGTTTACGTCCTCCAACGTTCAGTCATATCGGACGATGAATGAAATGGGTGAAATGATGCTCAAATGAGTCCGGGATCCATGGAGCTTAGAGTTACCTGACATTCGTCTTTCAGGATAAGGGAAAATTCCGGAAAATACCTTATCCAGGTAACTCACCCTAACCGAGATTCGAACTCGGGACCTGTTGAACGTGAGGCAGACACGCTACCATCTACGCTACCGAGGCGGGTGGAACAACAATTGAATAGATACCAAAATGTATGAGGGTCTCTCGTTGGGACATCTAACCATTGCACCCTCCAAAAAGGAAATTTATATCAGTTATTATAATTAAAAGATCTGTTTTATTTGTTGCATCTTGTATATAAGAATTGCCACCCTTATACGTTTTGTAAGTACAAGTGCTCTTGTTAGACCTAACTTTATGATGGTGCAGGCTATTAGAATTGCCTACAGCAGGCTGTTTTAGCTTGGATATACGCCAGAGAGCAGCGAAGTATTCATAAATATCAAGGATCTTCTTGCACCATGTAATACAGGTCGGCATTGGGATCAAGCTGAATGAAGTGACAGGAAGAACCAATCATGTGTACCTTCGCCCAGTGAAGTATTGTCATCCATGTTCTCACTCCAGCCGTGCTGTGAGCACTGAGTTGCGTACGCACCAGTATACGCACCCAGCGAGCAGAGTTGGAACAGTCTGGACCACGCATTTCTAAGCTATTTTTCTCACTGTCGATCCGCTATCTATTTACGTGAAAGAGTGACGCCCCACAAAAAATGTGATGTGTTACATTCCCAACACCTTATGTACTCTTTTCCAAAGTCACTGTAGCTATGAGAAGCATCAAGGCACCATTTAGCTCTTTAAAAGCAGATCGCTGTCTTGATGAGAATTTGCATAAAGCTTACACGATCCACGAAAAAACTTAAAGCGAATTATAATTTGTAAAAGGTGAGTTTTAACATTCATAATAGTACCAACGAATATCTCGAAAATGAATGTTGCCACAAACATTTTATAGAATTTGATAACGTGTTTATATACATATATAATTTTTTGTGTAGTAAGGTTTCTTGTACATCATAGTGGTTTTGTCTATTATATCATTGAAAATAACGGACTTCACAGGGTGTTCGCAGACAATTCGTGACATATAATGTGTCGTGTAAATATCTTAAAGATTGGCTATTTTAATAATAATCATTACTGCAAATTTTCAGAAAATCAAAAATTTGGAAACATTTTCCTGTTAAGAGTGGTTTGGGATGGGGAGTTTTTCTTGAAAATTTTATATTGCTTCCTTGAAAATCAGGTTGGTTTCTAACTACATTACCATTGAAATATTGGTCGAATCTTTGGTTTAAATACAATATTTCCTATACTTAGTATAGGTAAGTGGCATAGAAACCAAAATGAAAGACATAGTTCGAAATTAATGCACTTTGAGCTGGAGTGTTGCCTCATGAATAGAGGTCAGTATTTATCTATTTCCTATTTTGTTATTTTGATTATAATATTAGGCTTTGTACACATATTTAGTGCTTATTGGAATAAAACACATTTACTTTATGTCTATAGCTGCTTATTGATGTATTGTTTGCAATTTCGTTGCTTAAGAAACTATTGTGGAATTGTGTAGTGAGAACTTTTATCACACTTTGCATATCGTAATGCCGTTGTTTTCATTATTGGAGCTATTGGTATTATTAATTAATTTAATGTTAAACTTGGATTGGATTACAAGCGGAGGGAATTCCATTCTGAACATTTAAATGGGTTCTTGTATAGGAATCCCGGGCAGGAAAGGATGAGGTGGATGTGTCCGAACCCGGGCTAGGAGCGCAAGGCAGCATAAGGGTTACTGGTCCTTGCAGCAGGACAAGAGACTATAACGCTACCTCTACGCCGAGAACAGCAGTTGTAATATTTAAAGCCACACCGTGGCAGTACCATACTCACCCTTATCCGACACTTTCGACTGTGAATGGTAATGAGATGAAGAAATGACCTTGTGACCAAGAAAAACCGCGGAAAATCCTTTGGTCAGGTTGGTCAGTCTACAGGAATCAAATCCTGGACCTCCCGCATGCATTACCACCTGAGCCACCACGCTCGGTAATTTTACCTTTAGTATTTAAATTAATATTTCTCACGCTGAGTCAAACTCAACTAGCTTGCAATTCTTTCCTGATATCTGTAGTTGTAATGCTTCATATAATATGGGACACTCTGCACAATAAACCGGACAAGATTGGTCTACGACAGAAAACGATGATTTTAGTTTTAAATTATCGCTTAATTTATTACTGTTTAATACTTTCAGCGTGGCAGAATACAGTTTTGACCTAAAAAGACGACTTATTTCTATGCATATGAATCAATAGCCGTTTAATAACTCAACAATAACTATGACAGTACAAAAATATACAACGAAGAAATTGCCTTAAAACCTTATAACAAGTTTTGCCATAAAAAGTCACGGTAACTAAACAGGGAAAATTTAAAATAATGTTTGTATTTTATTATACTTCAGTAAAATAATAATGGAATTTAGAATATTTGGTACACGTCTCTCAAAGGTGTTTGTAATACTTGGACATTAATTCCACATTATTCCAGATGACATATTGCATCTAACACAAGACATTTTGAGCATATATCACGTTAAATGTACTTTGTGGTTTAAAAATATACAAGGGGCGTCCAGAAAGTAAGCTCTGTTTCAATTTACCTCCGCTGCAGTCCTGCGATCGCAGTTCCGCATAAGCGCGGTAGACGCTCTGTATCAAGGAGAGGAAACGTGCGCCATTGTGAGATCGCTGTCAGCCACGTACACTTTGTTATGCTTCTTTGCAATGTCGGTGTTGATTGAAAATTAGGCCACTTGTGAAATCAGATCTGCGATTCGTTTTCTGAATGCTAGGAGAGTGAAACAAATTGAAATTTATCGGCAAATTTGCGATGTTTACGGACAAAATACGATGAGTGATACAATGGTGAGAGGATGGGTCCGACAGTTCAATGAAGGACGTAGAGAAGTGCACGATGAAGAACGAACTGGGCGTCCATCTTTGGTTACAGAAGAACTGGTTCACGCAGTTGATGACAAGATCCAGGAAAACCGCAAGTTTACAATTAGTGCTCTCGCTATGGAATTTCCCCAAATCGCACGATCTCTAGTTCATGAAATTATTACCGAACAACTGTAATTTCATAAAGTTTGCTCACGTTGGGTACCAAAGATTCTTATTGAGCAACTCAAAACAAAACGGATGGGTAGTGTACCTCAGTTTTTGACCTGTTATGATGAAGGCGGCGAATAATTTTGACAAAGGTTGTCATAGAGTTTCTTACGACACCCCTGAAAGTAAGCGCCAATCAATGGAATGGAGGCACACCCCAGCAAAGGTTAAGCCGAAACAAATCTTGACACCTCGAAAAATGATGTGCACAGTGTTCTGGGACAGTTGAATCCAGAGGGTCTACTCCCATCAGTCCCGTAAGACCAAGACCCGGGTCTCTTAAAACCAGGGAGTTATCCGAGCTGTCCCAAAAGGTGCCCGGCGTCTTCCGTGGGGCTTTCCATAGGGCAAGGCCTGGGTGACAAATAAGGCCCCCCCCCCATCTGGTCCAAGGACACAAGAGAGGATGGAAATGGATACGCCACTTACGCGCGCCAACACCAAAGATGAAGGCTACCGATATGATCTCGGTGTGGCCGCCTGGCGATCTAGCATACCTTCTACTAGCTTTGCAGGCTAGTACCCGAGAGAATTAATGGCTTCCCTCAACCCCGTCCGAAGACGTACCCGATTCCCACGGGTATCGGGAACACACTGCCCACCTTGAGACCAACTCAATCCGAACAACTCCCAGAGGGAGGGGCTCAGATGTTCGGCCCGAGGTTCCTCTAGTAACGTCAGAGGTACCACGAGTGTTAAGGGTCCGCAGTGCCCGCACCACGGCAGCTGAAGGGGACGAATTCCCTCCCCTACGGGAAGTGTTCTGGGACAGTTTAGCCCAGAGGTTCTACTCCCATTAGTCCTGAACCCGTAGGAACTGGACCCGGGCCTCCTTCGACCAGGGAGTTATCCGAGTTGTCCCAAAGGGCGCTCGGCGTCCTCCGTGGGGCTTTCCATGGGGCAAGACCTAGAGACTAACAAGCCCCCCATCTGGTCCTAGGGACACAAGACGGGATGGAAGTGGATACGCCACTTACGCGCGTCAACACTCAAGGGGAAGACTACCGAAAAACCTCGGTGGGGCCGCCTGGTGATCTAGCACACCTTCTACTAGCTTTGCAGGCTAGTACCCGGGAGAATTAATGGCTTCCTTCAACCCCGTCCGAAGACGTACCCGATCCCCACGGGTTTCGGGAGCACACTGCCCCCTCGAGTCCATCCCAATCCGACCAACTCCCGAAGGAGGGGCTCGGCTGTTCGGCCCGAGGTTCCTCTAGTAACGTCAGAGGTACCACGAGTGCTAAGGGTCCGCAGCGCCCGCACTTTGGCAGCTGAAAGGGACGGATCCCTTCCCCTACGGGAGTGTTCTGGGACAGGAAAGGCATCTTACTCATTGTTTTCTTACCGCGTGGTCAATCAATGAAAGCAGATGTTTATTGCGAGACACTTGGGAAATTGCGCCGCGTAATATAGAATAAGCGCCGAGGAATGCTGTCAAAATGTTTTGTGTTTCTTCACGAAAACGCACGACCATACACTGCAAATGCGACGAAAAACATCCTACAGGGATTTGGATGGGACGTGTTTGACCACCTCCCGTACAGTCCTGACCTCGCTCCTAGCGACTTTCATATGTTTTTGCATCTTAAATTTTTTCTTGGTGGTCAACACTTCAGCAATGACGAAGAGCTGAAAGATAATGTTTCCAACTGGTTGAAGACACAGGCGGCAAACTTCTATGAAGAAGATATACAAAAACTTGTGCCTCGCTATGACAAATACCTGAAAAATTTTGGCAGTTATGTGGAAAAGTAGTTAAAGCCTTGTAGAATTTTGTGCAATAAATAATTTTCTGTATCTGTACACAATTTAATTTTATTACCAAACAGAACTTACTTTCTGGACGTACCTCGTATTAAAAACATTAAAGTTAAAATTCATCAACTGAACTTTCTAGTATCAGATACTTCTCCGTTTCCCTTATCTACTTCGCGCTAATGATACCTATTTGGGTATATGGTTGTTCAATTTGGAGTTCAGCATCCAAAACACAAACCAAGAGAATACAGAATTTACATAATCGGGTTTTGCGCTTAATAGCGAATGCACCTTGGTACATTCGCAACTCAACATTACACAAAGATCTGCTTACTCCAATAGTAGACGATACTCTTCAGTCCTGCTACAAACGCCTCTTCACTTCCTCTGGTGAACATGAAAATGAAATTCTGAGACAGATTCCTCAGTATATGTCACAAGAACGAGCACTGAGAAGATTGAAGTGAAAACGACACACAGATCTACTAATTTGAATGATCTCAAAACAGTTTAAATGAGGACAGTCACTGGACTGCAACCTTAATACACATTTACTATTCTTTTGAATAATTATATCTTTGTCATCTAAACTAAAAATACTTTGAATAGGTATAGAAAGTTTTAAATAAATTTTAAAAAAAGTTAAAAGAGCGTAAACCTTTTTGTGGACCACTTTATATTTGACATTTTCCTGCCAACCTGACATGTCAAAGTATATCTTATGTGTGCCTACCTCAACGTTTATTATTATTTATTGTTGCGTGTATAGGCTGAGCAAGATCTGGAAATTACTATAACCATTATTGTGTAAAATTTATTTCCGGTGCATTTGGTTTGGGCAAAGCTATTTGTTGATGATTAAGCTTAAATTCTGCTGACTGGCAAAACAGATGAATCACATATGCTGCTGATCAAGGGAAATACTGCTTAGGTGGTCAGTAACAGGTCTAAACATGTTCTCAATGATGTAAACAGTGATTGCACAATATGGTGCAATAGTTGATAGGAAATTAACAGTTAGCGTGGGAATCGCTGAGTTGGCTTTTGTAGGACCCCTATTTAAGCTTGGTTGAGTTAGCACCCGGGAGACTTGACAGAGAGATTTAAGAGGGGACTTGCTGCTGGTCTCTTTAAACATTAACAAGACTTTATTTCAAAGTGCTACTACGAATAAGATCGCCAGCAGGGTGCACCGGACCGTACATCTCTTGCCAGTTGCACAAGGTTCAGCCATACAAACAGCGCATCTCTAAAGGTATAGTTGCATTATGTTATTAAGTATTTAAATGTTACTAAAGCGCCTCTGATCTCATCCAGATTCAGGGAGTGCCCTGTAGAAACGCTAGGCATTTCTGAAATACAGTTACTCAGTTCATTTTGAATTAGATGTTTTTTCTGCTCTACCTTATCCATAGCTACGCTCACAGTTACATGCGGTTAAGGGTTAAAACTACTTACCTTTTAAACCCCTACAACACCTGGTAGTCTTGTCATGTAGCACATGATCTCGGCACCGGGTTCCAAACCCTCTACCTTTACACCTCTCGCAATTCCTATTAACCCACAAAAACCGTCATGTAACATTATAATGCCCATTTTTGTAATGCTTTAGTACTTTTGAATCCAAAGTAATTTCTCATCTTTCCTTTTACATCAACAAATGGAAATACAATATCAAGATTGCAATTATAAAATCCATACTGAAATATGCCATATATTCCTAAATCCTGAAAATCCTATCATGTTGCCCACCATTTAATAGTAATTCGGTCCCCATACACCTAACCCTAGGTTTTTGTGTATTGGAGGCCCTCTACCCCTTTTTACACTTTCTGCCATTTCACCTATCCCACTCTACATTTTTCTCTTAATTTTCTTAGCCATCTCTCTTTAACTTTCCCTAAATAATTCCTTATATTTCTCCTGTTCTTTTCCCCTTTCACTGACAAAATTTTTCTAATTACTACTTCACCCCCCCCCCCAAATTATCCCATTTACGTAGCCAAGCCTGCTCTCTCCATATCTTTGTTTGACTACAATTTAATATACAATGGAAATCTGCATTCTCTTCTCCACACAATGAACATTTAACTAGCTCCCTCTCTTGACCTACACCTTTCAAGTTTCTCACTCCTGTTCTTGCCCAAGCAAAACCTTCTCGCACTAACTTACTACATATATCTATATATCCTTCCCTCCCCCAGGTTGTTTTTATTTCTCTATATAATCTCAGTGAGCTTTTGTCACTTGTATTGGCGAAAATGTCTTGTCTGTCAATATCTTCTAATCTTAGCTTAACTTCTTTCCAAGTACTTCTTTCCAAATGTACTCTGCATTTTTCCAAGAATGACCCATACCTATCTGTTTCAACACGTCATTCATTTTATGTGCCCAAGACCCACCCCAGTTACTTCTCTTTTGAATATGAAAACATAATTTAATTATTTTGCCATATTCCAAGTTAGTGATTCTATCCAAAGTATAAAAAGTTCAGTCCAGAGTTCCTCTGGATTGGAACCCAGGCCAGCAGCAAGAGCATTACCACCACTGTCATCATCTTCATGTTGCTGCATTCAAAACCCGATGTGTTAATGTTTCCATGGCAACAGGGCTAGGCAAAGGGATGTATTAATTTGGGCAGAGCCTATATATTACCCAGATAATTGTAATTAGCACTTGTTCTATTGTGTAAACCCAGGACATGTTCCATTGTGTGATGCAGTGATACGCTATAGCACACATTTCAGTTTGTATTGCGCTGCAGAAACAGTTTCCGTAATATTTTATGAATAACAGCGGTAGTATTTCTTGTTAGCGACCCGTTACAAACGCAGGCACCGATAGTGGGCTGAATCAGCGGTAGGTAATTAGCGCTGAAATTGCACATCTATGTACAGCATCTCTCTTACAAAGAAACATGCTTGCAATCAAACGTTTCATTTCAAGTATGCTCACTTGATTTTTAATTAAAAATTCGAGCATTTTAATTAAAAAATCGCATGGATCCGGCGCTCAAAGGCAAACAAATAACACATTCATCTAATGAGCGAACCAAACGTTAAAACTCGGTCTTATACACGGAGCTTTCGGGTGTAACAAACGAGATATAAAAATGCTGGATGGACACAGGACACCGGTTCGTTTCTAACAGAGACTAATGAAAACACTACAAACACTGCTTTTTTGAAATGTTTAGTTAGCTGTCACAGGCTCTCAAATGTCCTGTCAGTCACAAAAATGTAGCTGATAAATATTAAATGCGAAAAGGAACTCGCAGGAGAGAGGAGAAAAATGTACGTTAACCCATTCAATGATACTTCTTTCTCCAAGAGTAGCCCTTCATTGGTAACTAAACGTTTTATTCTTCTCTCTCTTCCACTTTCTCTTTTTCTCCAAATGTATATATTTTTTCCATATTCTAATTTTCTACAGTTTTCAATTATTATTTCAGTAAAAGTTACACTAGGATATCACTTTATTGACACTCTCACTTAATGCCTGCTTCGGTAGCGTAGATGGCAGCGTGTCTGTCTCACGTTCAAGAGGTCCCGAGTTCGAATCTCGGTCAGGGCGAGTCATCTGGATAAGGTTTCTCCGGGGTTTTCCCTTATCCTGGTAGACGAATGTCAGGTAACTCTAAGCTTCATGGACCCCGGACTCATTTGAGCATCTTTTCACCCAGTTCATTCACCGTCCGATATGACTTAACGTTGGAGGACGTAAATTACACACACACACACACACACACACACACACACACACACACACACACACACACACACACACACACATACACTCACTTAATTTGATCTTCCTGTCATTTTTATGGCTGCGCCGTGGCTGAGTGGTTAGACCGCTTGGCTCTCACCAAGGTGGCCCAGGTTCATCCCAAGCGATCGCAAAATGAGGTTTGTGGTGGAAAACACGACGCTGGGGCAGGTTTTCTCCGGAATCTCTGGTTTCCCCCACCATCTCATTCCACCGGCGCTTCATCTTCCTCTCATGTATCATTAGTATCATCGTCTGCGGTGCCTTATGCAGTAAAAGCGAGCTTTAAACGATACACATTTCATTTTAATTCCTGTCATTTTACTTGATTTCGTCAGCAGTTTGGCAAGGAAAACTTTCTCGCTGATTCAACAACTTCAGAATCGAACAGAACCACCTCTAATCTCTCGCAGAAACAGCTCTCTCTGTGCGTGACAATTGTCCTCACAAACTCACTTGTTGTTGCATCGAAAATATACTCAGAAACTCACCAACTCTCCTACTGACTCAGAAGAACAGTTGCATATACTTTCGTTGGGAATTTCCTCAGAATATTCTAGAATGTTCTGGAGGTGGGCTGACGGAGAAGTTCGATAACATTATGGTTATTTGGCGATAGTGCTTCTGCTGTTTATGCTGGTGCTTGCCTCTCCAAGTACCCGGGCCCGAATTCTCGAAGCTTTGCTAACTTCTTTGTCCCAATTTTTTCGATCATTCCATTTTTATATATTTTAACAAGAGACTTGTTTTCATTCAGAGTCCTAATTTTAATTATTTTCTGTGCCTGACCATCTTTAGCAGTCGAGTCCAAATTGTTATTATTTTTTTATATTGCCTGTGTTATAATCGATTGCTGGAAAGTTAAACAAATTGAACGATCATTGCATTACAAAATTCTACCTACAGATATTGGACTTTTCTTGGCAAATCTACCTGACCTACGGCGGCAAACCAAGAGCTCTTCCGCGACCCTTTATCCCGATTAACTTCCAATGTTCTTTTTAATTTTAAACACGACTTCCAAGTTACTAACACCTATACTTATAGTTACCAGAACTGTTAACAAGTTTAAATGTGAAGTAAAATATTCAAAGTTTCCAATAGCAAAAATGTTCCATAAACATGGATGCGAAAAAAAAACCGGTTATCAGACGTCAAGAATTAAAAGTGCTTGAGGGGTGACATCTCATTTAATTTTACTCTAGAGGGTTAGCATTTAGAAACAAAGAGCTCCATTAGTGTGCCATTTGCACACTTTTTCTCGAGAACTGTACTCCTAGTGCCAAAGTCAAGAGTTACCTATCTTATGCAAGCTCCAGTGTAACAACTAATTGCTTTTGTTGCGTTCTGCACGTCAACTTCATTTCATCATGATAAGCTTGAAGTCTGTAGTGAAATAAACAATAAAATACACCTAAATCATAATGGTTAATTTGCCAAACTTGCGGAGCATAATTCCACAATGATCCTTTAACTCAACTATTGGTTAACCTGGAAAATCAATGGTGGGATGTCTAATTACACTTCTGTGGTGTAATTTAAGGTACAACTGCTTAAAAGATATGAAAAGTTGTGTTCCCGTCTAGGGCAACAACACTATAGGGAAACTAAAATAAAAATGTGCGAGTAGTGCGCGGTAACCAAAATGATAGGCCGATCAAACTCTGAAACGAATTTTAGGATATCTAAGTTACTTTTGTAAGTTGAACTGATGAAAGGAAGAACTTAAGAAAACACAGGAGGCAGACAGAATTACCACACAGACACGCGAAAGTCGCTAATGATTCCAGGCTGGATCATCCATGCCACTGCAGTAACTATCCAATTCTGGTACCGACGGCCCTTCCGGTTTGAATAAACGAACATGAGCGGAACATTCGTTTAATGCAACCCGAGAAGTCTGGACTGGCAGAGCATTGTTTTGATAATGACCATAGAGCCAATTTTCGGAAAACGACCTCTTGGCAAAATGCAACAGTTGGAGCGGAGAGCTAAGTAGGCTTTGGCCATTTCCTCCAAGAGGAATACGCTTAATCGTGATGATGGATTTCAGTTTAGCTTCTCTTGGAAACGCCTGCGGTGCCATATGTAGTAAAAGCAGGCGTTAAACACTACACATTTCATTTCTCTTGGAAACCGGCCTTAAAATGGAAATCCGTTGGCTTAAGAAGCACACATGCATAAAGCTTGATAATCAAGTTAAATAGCTACGTTATTTTGACGCAAACTATTTTCTATACTCACGAACACTGATAGTGTTTTTTCTTTGTTGATATTTATGTTATATCCAATTATACATATTGTGTGTGTTTTTGTAATTTTACGTCCTCCAACGTTAAGTCATATCAGACGATGAATGAAATGGGTGAAGTGATGCTCAAATGAATCCGGGTTCCATGGAGCTTAGAGTTACCCGACATTCGTCTATCAAGATAAGGGAAAACCCCGGAAAAACCTTATCCAGGTAACTCGCCCTAACCGAGATTCGAACTTGGGACCTCTTGAACGTGAGGCAGTCACGCTACCATCAACGCTACCGAGGCGGGCGTTTTTGTGGTTATAACATTTCTTAAAATATCCTGATGATGGGAGAGATTTACACTCCCAAAACGTCAATTTCTAATCGTCTTTTCACCTGGCTTGTTGCCCGAGAAGATCTTGAAAATATTCCTCGCCAGGAAAGCTTCAGGTCTTAATTTCTTGTTTAGAAGATCTCCCTTTAGGAAGTTTGATTAAGATATCGCGTATTTCAGATATTGCCGTCACGAATGAAATTTGGTACACACTTGATTTTATTTAACCAACTTAAGTCCCCTTTATTCTCACTGCAATTTCTAAATGTAAGAAACATGTTAAGTGAAATATCTTGTTCGACGAAAATCCTCTTTTTAACGACATTAATTATTGGTATATTAATTTCATTTAAATCAGCTTCTATTATTTGTATGAAGACTGAAATTTAACCTCCAATCTTATTAAATTCAGTTCAGTATTTTAACATACAATTTAAATAACAATTAGAAGTTGTCATATAATAACAATTGAACTAAAAAAGTAAACTTATAAATAAAATTCAGATCAAATCAGTTTTATAGCATTAGCGACTTCAGGAATATTAGTTTCAGTGTTCTAGGCTTGGGGATTAATTCAGGAGGCATCTATTAGCGGCTGAAATCATTTTTCTCTTTCTTTTCAATGACCTGATGGAAAGCATAAACCAGATTGCTCTCCTTGAATGGTCAGTGGACTGATTACTTCATATACAGTCCCGAGTTCACTTTCCCAGGAATCATTCTCTACCCTTTACAGAGTCTGTAAAAGCGTACGTGAGAGTGAATGGATTGCGTTTCAAAGAGATAAGCAAAAAGATACCTAAAGGAAAACCTCAGCATATGTGAATTAAAGCCAAGCGGTTGTTTGCAGATTGTCAAAGCCACCGATACGATCAGAGTATTAGAGAGGCTATATAAATCTCTCTCATACACACAAAACGGCTAACAGAAAGGGACTTCTACTACAAAGAGCTGATTATTCTTCTGCAGTTAGTGTATGTAGACTAATCTGAACCCATTTTAAACCGAAGTTGTTGTCATTGTTAAAGTGGACGGAAGAATATCTCAATATGAAGGTACAACATAGAGAGATGACCATGAAGTGGTAACTACGAGGTAGTTCAGAAAGTAAGTTCTGTTTGATAATAAAATTAAATTGTGTACAGATACAGAAAAAATATTTATTGCACAAAATTCTACAACTCTTAAACTACTCTTACACATAACTGCCGAAATTTTGCAGGCATTTGTCATAGCGAGGCACAAGTTTCTGTATACCTTCTTCATAGAAGTTTGCCGCCTGTGTCTTCAACCAGTTGGAAACATTTTCTTTCAGCTCTTCGTCATTGTTGAAATGTTCATCACCAAGGAAAGATTTGAGATGCAAAAACAGATGAAAGACGCTAGGAGCGAGGTCAGGGCTGTACGGGGGGGGGGGGGTGGTCAAACAAGTCCCAGCCAAATCCCTGTAGGATGATTTTCGTCGCATTTGCAGTGTGTAGTCGTGCGTTGTCGCGAACAAACACAACACCTTTTGACATCGCCAATTTTCCGATAAATTTCAATTGGATTCACTTCCCTAGCGTTCAGGAAACGAATAACAGATCTGATTTCACAAGCGACGGGATTTTCAATCAACACCGACATTGTAAACAAGCACAACAAAGCGTACGTGGCTGACAGCGATCTCACAATGACGCACGTTTCTTCTCCTTGATACAGAGCGTCTACCGCGCAAGTGCGGAACTGCAATCGCAGCACTGCAGCGGAGATAAATTGAAACAGAACTTACTTTCTGGACGCCGCTTGTATTAAGAAGTAGTGATGATTTTAAACATCAAATATCTCATACACCTACATACACGTCGCGTTCAGTGACCTTACTCTGTTGTAGCCTAGCTCTTACACCTACTGAGAAAAATGTCATTTAATTTAAAGCTCTTCAACACGATTTATGCTGAAAATAATGTTATGTAATGCTCTGTGTAGTAATAATAGCGTAGGTATACCTCAGAACAGTATATATTTATTGCAATATTTTTCACTTGTCTGGAGTCACTTTGTGTGACAGGAAAATAGTTTTTGCATATTTTACACACCGCACTCGCGTTTATTCAATTTCATTGCTGTACATTGGTAAAACAACATTTGTGGAAATTTAAGTAGTGAACGATACACCCATATCAAATGGAAAGAAAGAAAACATTTTTTTTCTTTGTAATTTACGTCCTCCAACGTTAAATCATATCGGACGATGTATGGAATGGATGAAATGATGCTCAAATGAGTCCGGGGACCATGGAGCGCAGATCTACCCGACATTCGTCTTTACAGGATAAGGGAAAACGCCGGAAAAAAACCTTATCCAGATAACTCACCCTGACCGAGATTCGAACTCGGGACTTCCTAAACGTGAGGCAGACATGCTACCATCTACGCTACCGAGGCGGGCGGAAAAATATTTCCATGCGCTGTACTGTTTCACGTCTAAGTTGTAATTTGTTTCTGTTCGAATCACAGGTTTTCACCAGAATAGGTAAATGTAATGGCCGAGAGTAAGTCACCAAAGACAATTAAAGAAGATTGATTTAGTGCGTCAACCACACACAAATCAGTTGACCTGCTTGTTACAAGGGTATTCTTCCCACAACGTTTTGCACGTTTTCCTCTTGACACAAAAGTCTATGCCCTGTTACTTTTCATTCACTCATTGGAAACATGGTCAAGGTCTGTAAAGAACAATAGTACAGCGCCTCTTCTGGACATCTGAGAGGCAATAAAGTGAAGTCCCAACTCATTTTACTGATATCTATACAAAGTTAAATGGAATTACCTTTAATCATTCCCTGGAATAATTCTGAAAAACAAAATTTTAATAACAAAAGGGTTTTTAGGCCGGTAAAAATTTAAGGGTGCCAGTTACAAGAGGCAGGGAGGAAAGCACAGCCAACAGCACTTTCCAGGAAAAATTAAACTGTTAGGTAAGGGATGGCAGTTCAAGGAAATCGCTAAGCACTTCAAAGCAGTGCACGTTTACTTCAGGCTTGCACATACAGCAAACCACCTATGGACGGAACACAACGTAATTTTGATGACAATAAATGACTGGCTTACTGCCCAGATGTTAATGAAGTCATATTTGTGGGGAAATATTTAAGGAAAAATTACAAGCTGCATGTCGGCTAAAGCTGAAAAGGTAGAATCAGACATAAAAGTTCAACGGCATGATAGTTCATTTGGCACCGAAACCAGAGGAGCTGTAGTTCAAATTCAAAGTATGTCATTGAATTTTTCAGCTTGATTTTACCTTTATAGCTTAAACATAAACGTCTTTGTTAATAATCGTCGTATGTCAGATGATTTAAAGGCAATATTCGGCTGCTTTTTCCAATCATTCAGCTGCAAAAATTCGTAGTAAACTCGTTCTAGGGTTAAATGGAGTCAAATCACTTTTACAACGACAGACAAGGGTAAAATTTTATATATTTTTCGTTAGATCATGAAGATCATTCAAGATGCGGGACAATCTGTGCTACTGAGGTAACGTTTGATGTAGTAGTGCCACGGGAGCTACGGACATTTTAGAAATCTAACATGTTTATAGAACAAAATCAAACATTTATTTTTCTTTACATACGGTAAAATAAAATAAGAGATCACAGACGAATGCCTCTAAAACGCACTATATTCCAATTTTGTTACCTTCGTCGCGACAGATGACAATTTCTGTGTGTGTGTGTGACCCCGCGGCGTGATACGCTTTGATACACAGAGTTAATTAATGCCAAGAAGCCAACCCAGTCCAATTTCTCGTTTTCGCTTTACTCCAGAAATTACTTTTAAATTGTTACCACGACTGCCGCAGGAAACAGCCCTCTGTTTCGCGTTTTGCTCAACTTCCTCCTTTGAGTAATTTTCTTCTGCGATGAACATTTCGCAATTTGTTGCACCAGCACTCTCGACACTGTGATGATGTCTTGAAGCAAAAGGTCTCTTTGAGAATTTTACCTTGAAGGAATATCGTGTTGGTGGTTACACTGCATTGCAGTATACAGACAACAAGCTCTGCTATATTACTAGGTAAGGAATAACATGCTATCAGGTTACATGCTGTTATACTCCTAATGTAAGGCAAATAGCTGCTCTATATTACCTGTTACCATGGCAACCACTTGAATATGAATAACACATCATCAGACTGCTAGGTAAACAGTACTGATGTACATAGCTATTAAAGTGATATAACTTACGTATTTCTGAACACGTATTCCTAAAATGTTAAATAAAAATAAAATAATGTTAACATTTAAAAATAAAAATTACAGAGCATTCTTTGTTTCATATTAAGCTGTATCAGAGCATTTAAATCTTTTTAAATAATTGGAAAAAATAACAAGCACAGAGTGTGGTAGATATAACTTCCGTGATACTTAAGTACGCTCATACCCGATTTCACCAAAATATGTTAAAATCGACGTTCACAAATGTAACGTAGTAATTATCACAGCGCTAATACTAATTTTAAATTTCTTGCATTTCAACAAGCTGTATTCTAAAATGTTAACAAACCTGTGTTAACGCCAAGAAACTTTTAAATGTCACATCTATAGAAGGCTATGGATGAGTCGTATTATTTTCTGAACGTACTGCGACGCGCTTTTGTTTTCATTTTCGTCTGCACAAGCTGAAAAATGGCGGATGAACAATATCATAAATAAAGCCGCGAGACAAATCTCTCATCGATGGAGAAAGAATTGTTAATTGAATTGGTGACGATGTATAAGGATATCGTGGAAAATAAGAGAAAGGATACGGTGAATGTAAAAGAGAAAGATGTCACGGGGGAAATGTTGGAAACGAATTTAATTCAAATGCATGTGTCACTACTACAAGCACCAAACTTGTCAGGATTACCTAAATTTAAAACGAAGTACGAAGGACAAGTGACTTAAACGTTTCAAGACGGGAGGTGGACAGTGTGTTATGCACATAATATAGTGAATTATAAAATCGCAAGGTTATTAATACTTGAAGCAAAGGCGAGATCGGCATATTCCTTTCGATGCATATTCTAACTCAGTATTATGGAAATTTAAAACGAGGAGCGAAGAAGAACAAGTGACTTGAACGTTTCAAGACGAGAGATGGACAGTGTATTATCCACATAATATAGTGAATTATAAAATCGCAAGGTTATTAATACTTGAAGCAAAGGCAAGATCGGCATATTCCTTTCGATGTACAGCCTCTCTTGCACCTCCTCAGTAACCTTCATAACAACTTGTTTCGATAGTCTATACCTCCGTAAAATTTTTTCTTCTGATAGCTTCTCAAAATCATTTCTCCTCAAGGGCTGTACTCTATTACGAATGCCATTTACACGATCTTAAATATAGCAAATCGACATCAACAGCTGAGTTCACGCCCGCCATCTTGACTATTTACAATTGTTAAGGACTTAACAACAGAAATTTGGCTTATTAGTTTAACAAGAGATTTAACACGAGTGTTACGCTAACACTTGTTGGTGAAATACAATTTTTGTTTTAACTATTGATAAACTCGTATTAAGTCTTAACATCTGTTGGTGAAATCGGGCATCATTGTAATAAATACAAATTATTGGTAATCAAATGGACTACTATTAAAAATAAAGCAAAACTTTTTACATTACTCTATTGCAAAATAAAAATATGCATAATTAAATGAAATGTTTGTTCATAAAAGTATATTTAGGCAATTATGTGAGAGTCCTCGACAGCCTATAAACATATCAATACTCAGAGCAATGATGCAACTTTTCAAAGGTATTCATGTTGTTAACTAATACCGCTAAATCCTGTATCAGAAGGTGTCTGACTCCGAATAATTTGTATCTACATAACAAATTTAAGCCACAAGTCTTGTACACAGCACAACCAAGAGTAACCTACTGAGCTGTAACGAGATGTAATGCAAATTCCACTCACGATAACAAGGCCAGAGCACAAATGAAGTTATCAAGTTAGAGCAGTATCTGCAACTTTTGTTAAAATTACAGAGCTCCTAGTCTTAGAGAAATACAAACTACCAAAGATAAAAGAGGATATTTGAATTTACGTACCTAACCGATTTCTCAATGCTTATCGTAGAAAGTAAAAATTAACACACTTAAATTTTTGTAGTGTCCTGTAATAAACCGCATGTATCTGGACATGAACATGAATTTTTAATTAAAATAATAAATTTGGACATCGTAGAAACTACATAAGTAGCTACTATTATAGTCATAAAATTACGCCATAGCTTAGTTTAGTAACTAAATAATTTATAAGTTTAATTGAATACATATGCTGAGAGCCGAACTTGACGCGTGCATGTTCGCTGTCCTTCAAGACTGGCCGGTTGCAGAGATACGGCGGAATAAGAAGACAGCGGTACCATGTCTCCAAGAAGTAAATACAGGAATGATGAGATTTTCATGGATAGCTCTTTTCCCCCGCCTCCCACGAACAGTCCAGAATTCTCCGATTATTTTATTCAGTAAAGTTCGTCTTTGTTTGTCATATCGGACTATGCATGAATGAATAGGTGAAGTGATTCTCAAACAAGTCAAGATTATTTAGAGGTTTAATTCGACATTCACATTTTCACGACAAGGAAAAACTTCCGAAAAATCCTGCGTGGCTTACCGTAACCGCCACTCCTTGAACGTGAGTTAGACACGCTAACACTTTCTTGATACGATTATTCAGTGTGTACTACTTGTAGGGCTGTGATGTACAGAGACTATAGCAATCTGACCGATTAGGGAAGTCCAGTGTTCGACGACCCAGCAAGTTAAGCGGAAAAGAAAAGAAACTGTTTCACGCTACGTGCGACGATAAGTGACGTTACAGCGGAAATTGAACTGCACTTCAATAGTCAACTGACAATGAATATTACACAAAGTCAGGATATTAATTAATGATTAATTAACCATGATACATTAAGAATTAATATAATAATATTGTCGCGAATCCATTACTACGACTGGCGGCGTACGCGCACAAAGAGTTCAGCGCGGAGCGGTAACAGACAGATAGCGCAGTGTGGAGATAAAGAGCC